>ML682058.1:5883140-6024370 GCA_007922195.1 Podocnemis expansa
GTTTTCAATTCTTTAAAAGAACTTGCTTTGTATTTTTGTGTTCTTTGTGATGTAGGTATAAAGTAAATACCAAATACATGAACAAAACCATCTTGAAGATATGGTGCCTAACCTGTATTCCCACAGAAAACAATATTATCTTCCATATTTATTCTTTAATGCTCAGTTTTTCTGTGCTCTTCCAAACAGTTGTTTGTCTAACTTCATACCATTCCCCTCTTGTACAGGGGAAGTAGCAGTGAGTTATCATATATGTACTAAAAGAAAAATAGCTTGGATAGACAGCAGACCTATAATATTGTTCATGGTATGCAGGCGCCATACATTTTATATGTAAAATTCTCAGAAAACTTGTATAACTGGTGCCTTATTTATGCATGAGTAATGTCCTATGTTTTTTATAGTTGATTGTGGATGCCTAGGGGTATCCATCTTAGTGCTGCTAATGATTATCTCATGCTCACCAAATATTCAGTTTGCAGGTTTATTGACTTTATTTCTGTATTCATTTTAATGAAGAAGATGGAATGTTCTACAGCAGATGAACAATTCAAGATCTGCAAATAGTCTTCTGACGGTACTATTTAGAGCTCTATAACTTTTGATGAAGATCAGAAACATTTTCCAGCTAACCAAAATGTGTGCAGCATTAAGCAGTGTGTAGGCATTTTTGTGGTAGTTTCAGAGCTTTATCCTGATTAGTATTTTGTTAACATTTTATAATATGGAAGCTTGAGACATAAGCTATATTTTGTAATATTTCAATACTATGTGCAGTGTAAGCAAGGCGACAGCCTCTGTTTTTGTAAATTCTGCTATTTAAAGAATGGCTACTCCTTGATCAACCCTGATGGATTTCCTGGAAGACAGAAGAAAGAACTTCATGTAATAATTAAGTCTTCTCTCCAGAGTGAAGCAAGGGAGATTGAGAGTGAGCATTTGCTTCTCATTCCTTACTACTTTTCCCTACTTTATATGATTTTTTTTTAAACTACTAAACATAGGGCTTGTCCACATGAACATTTAGTTCACATCGAACGGGTGTGCGAATCTAAGTCTCATTAGCCCGCTACAGTTTTACTGTTCATGTGGATTCTGCAGCCACACAGTTTGTTAGTTTGCTTCAGTTTTACTCTTGCTATTCATAGAATCGTAGAGGTTAAAAATGTAAAATAACTCCACTCTGATCAATGCAGGTTTGTTCCATCAGTTCCCAAACTGTGGTTTGCATACCACTGGTTGTATGCAGGCCCCCTCTTAATAGTAGAAGTCCATTGCAGCTGAGGGGATAGCCAAAAGCCACTCTAGTGCCAGTTCCACCTCCAAGAAGTGTGTTGGCCTGGTCATTCTGCTTCTCTTTTCCTCCCACCTCCCAGACACAAAGCAACTGGCCAGGAACAACTCTAGTGCCTATCCCACCCCCAGGCAGTGCAGCAGCCACATCCCTCTCCCATCCACACTTCTCTTTTGGTGGTTGTGCTACAAATGGTGGCATTTTATGTTGGCAGTATGCAACATGGTAGAGTTGGAGAACCCCTGCGTATAGTTACCAGTACTTTATCAAGTATAATGTTAAAATTTTGAAGTGGCAGGTTTATTCTACAATATGATAGAACACCCAGTTAATAAGTGTTTTCTGATAACAGTCACATTTACTTTTTCTCAATGATCCATGCATTTCCTCAGTAAAGCAACACTTGCTTACCCTACCAGATACAATTAGGGGATGGTAATAGTTGTTAATTGAAAGTAGATTTTAAAAGAATAAAAAATACTGTGTGTGTGCATATATTAAAATTGTGTCTGTTTGAATGTGTCCCTCTCCCTACATCCATATCACGGTACTTGTGGTTTTTGACTATAAGCCATTCAGAGCAGGGTTCAAGATGTATTTTAACAGATGTTTCTACAATCCCTAGCATAGGTGAGCTCCCATCCTGAATAAGACCTCTGGGCACTATTGCAATACAGATGTTAATAATAGTAACAATGATAGGTTATGCAAAAAAAGAGGCAGGTGATTAAATGGTCTCTTGAGATCGTTGACACAAATGCTATAAAGAAACACAACTGCTTTAAAGAAAACGGATTGAGTGTGTCAGCAATCAAAGTGTAGAAATGTCTCTTTTTGAAAATATACTACATCCTAAGATTGCAAGAGAAAAATCTTATAGATTACCTTTTTGGAGTTATCTCTGATTTTCCAGAATCTATTTAAGGAAAAAGATCCCTAATCTACATCTAGGTTATGCTCCAGACCCAAGAGGAAATGGATTATAGCAGTTGTGACTATGAAGAGCAGATGTTTTGGTTGGACTGACTATCAGCCATCTGACTCATAATAAATCCTCAGTTCCAGTAAATTCCCAGCTTTCAATTACAATAGGTAGGACACAGAATAATAATGCTTTTAAATTAAAAATATAAAATGCGTTTTTGGCATTAACCATAATCCATATTAATTTATGAAAGGATAAATTATTGTGAAAGAGGTGGAGCTGTTCCAGTAAAATGTAAGTATTGAAGGGTATTTGTGAAAAGCAGCTTCATTAGCTGTGAATGAAAGCCATTTAGGTAGTGCTAATTAATATAAATTGAAAGAGGTCTCAGTTACGTGCTCCTTTTGATATCCATGTTACTTGATGGCCCTTGTTTAAGATTCCAAGGAAAGACCTTTTTCCCCTCTTTGAAAACACATTTATCATAACTTTCATGTTATGTTTTTGTATTTTCACAAAACTTGGAGACTTCTACTAGTTCCCAGAATTAGATTATGGTCCTGCTTCCTGTTTACAGAAATTCTGACATATGACCTTAATATAAATGACAAGTGAGGGTTGTGACTTTTTCCCCCAATTTGTCAAAAGCTTAAAAATTATACTTAAATCTGAAATGTTTTGTCTATTGCTGTCATATATAGCGTCAGAGACAACTAACTGAAAGAGACTAGAGGAAAATACATCTTTTTCTTTGTTTCTTTACTTTGTGCATTTGACAACACTTTTTTTCACTGGCGTACTGTGCAGTCCATTTTCTCTGTTGGTTGTGTGAAGTTTTTCACAGTGAAACAGGAGAGAAAACATTTTTGAAAGTGTAAGAATGTGTAATTGCAAAAAGCCATCCTTTACACTGTTGAGGGACATCCTGCAACTAGCTTTAATTTTGTATGGTTTTTTTAGGTGGGGTAGATTTCAAGTTGCTTAATATCCTTTTAAGATACTGTGTATTACTGAGAACTTAATATTTTTATTTACAATCATGTATTTTATCAAGGAATCACAAAATGTTTTGCAAACGTTGTTGTACTACATTTCTGTGATGTAGAGAATAATTATCATCCCCATTTTACAGAAGGGGAACCAAATATAAATCATACCTGCATTTTATAAAGTTTCCGATGAAGGATGCTATATAAATGCAAAGTATTATTTTTAGCCTAACTAGTGTAACTACAGATGCTACTGTTCGTATAAAAATTCCGTTCTTTATTCATACAAGTGTCTATTTCTGTTCTGAAAAGTACAAGCTACTTGCTTTTATAGCATTCCAGGGCAGCAAGTTCCCTGGCTCTGCAAAAGATTGTTTCTTCTGAAATATTCAGAATTTGTTGCCATTTAAGTTCAAGTGTCTTCTTCTTTTTGTATTCTGAAAATGAGAAAAATACTTTAAGAAAATGAAATTTGCTGATGACACTAAGGAAGATGCAGTAATAGGAAAGTGTATTCTCTAGATATATCGTTCTTTCTATACCTAAATGAAAATAATAATAAAACAGTGTGCTTTTGCTTTGTTCAGCTACTTGGCCTGTTGATTTGTTCTATTTGGCCTGTTCTTTGTGACTAAAACGCTTGCACAAAATATAGATAGGGGAAATGTCTGGTTATATCTTGGTATGAAACATGAAAACATCCTTGGCCTTTTGCTTCTGCTGATCCCAGCAAGAGAGCTGCCTTTGTTCTGTGAAAAGATAATAATTTCCCAACACAAACAGTGACTACCAAGTGATCTAATCATTTACAGGTCTGTGGAGATGACTAAAAGATGCAGCTCTGAGGGGTTAAATCTGGACAGGCACAGACGCATCAAAAAGGTCCATTAATATAAAAGGCAATTTTTTTCCATTGATTATCTGTATAACATGTGTTTTCATTTTAGACTTATGAACATCAGTTGTAACCAACGTATTACAATTGAATGCAGTTCCACCAAGTGGATTCTTGCATAAATTAAAGGAACAACGTACAGTCTGAAAGAAATAAACAGTGTGTTGTTACACGCAAAAGACTTAATTATAATGTTCGTAATCAGACATAAAGCGAACGTGCATTTAGGTCCAGCCAATCTGTACAGAAATGACCTTTTTGCAGCTTTGTCTTGTGATAACTCTGCAGCCATCCTTTGTTGACTGGGGTGAGCCATCAGGTTTGCCAGCTTCATAACAGTTCCTCAATGATTGTTATGTTATGGTACATTTAAAACTTTTTTGTGGAGAGATAGAAAAATTATATCTGTAACTGAATGACTTTCTTTTTTCATACAATATATATGAAAATTGACTATCTGAAATAGAGAAAATGGACAAGTGTTAGATTCCTTCCATAAACTCGTGCTGAGTTGTAGCTATTTTACTATTCAATGCCATGTTGGCAACTTGGCAGAAGTAGTTGCACCGTAAAATTGTTACTGATTTGTATTATTTTGCTTGTTTTTTTGTAGAGGGTAAAAATTAAGTTTGAAAGCATTTTATTGGCTTACTAGTATTACTGCAAACTTTAATTTTTTCCAACTTAAAATGGCAAAGGCATTGTGTTCATGTAAGATTATATATTTTAATTTTTCTCCTACCATAAACATCCCAATATAAATGACTGTTATTTGTGCTTATCATAATTCTTGGTAATTTTAGCTTATTTTTCCTGATGTATGTTCTTTTACATATGTGTTTTCTTGGAGTCCTTTTGATCACTGAGATCTTGAAGGAAGGAAGATAGAGCTAGATGTGTATGCTCTAGAAACTTTACATATACTATATTTACAATACTTACAAGACGTTCAATTTTGCCTTGCTGTTGTGCAGTCAGTAAAAAACATATGTTCAATGCTAACATGAGCAAGGTGTTTGAAAAGGGTTTACAACAGTGAGAACTATTGGTCTTGAAAATACCCTGGCTGTGAAAATGGTAAACAGGTGTGATGAACTGGGAAACCCCTCTTAGACTAACGTGGGATGTTATGGGTGATGACCTCATTTCTTTTCTGTTCTGGTGATGGGACACGGATGTGGGATAGGTAGCAGAGCCGCTGGGGGGGTAGGTGGAGTGTTTAGGCAGACTTTATCTGGAACCCCTGCTAGTCACACAGGTTGTGGCTGGTCAGACCAAGGGGCAGGGTTTTCCTAGCTCAGGAAGGAGAACAAGGACGAAGGGGGAGAAGGGAGTAGTAGGGAAACGAGGTTCCAGGAGGCAGAACCCAGACCCTGGGGATGAACCTGCCTTCCCTGGGGTTTTACTACTGTACTGCCTGATGAATCTGATGCCAACATCCTAGCTGCTGTGTAAACTGGATTGTTAATAAACCCTCTGATGTCCACACTGGCTGAGAGTCACTTCTGATTGGAATTTCCAGGGACCCTTCTGGAGGGGGGTCCCAGAGGGGCCCAGGCGGAGCAGGAGATTGGACCCCTGAGGCTGGGTTTAGGAGCTGGCTACACGATAGCGTGGAGACCTGAGTTGGATGGGAGGAGCTCCACCCTTCAGAGTCCTGACCAGCTGGGAGCAGAGGGGACCAGAGAAGGCTTCCTGGGGTACTCTGTCACAACACGTACTCTGTGCTTTGCATTATGTGACAAATGCTTGTCACTTAAAACAGGTTCCTTTTGATCATTAGAGTCTACTGCTTAATCAGTTTTAACCCTTCTCTTTGTCTGATTAGTGTGACTTTAGCAAGTTAATAGGGACAAGATAGGCAGCATTTAGAACTGAGAAGTAAAATATGTTAATTATTTTAAATTTTCCCTAACCATAAAAATATAAGGAGTATGGAAGCTGGGAGTTGGGGGTTTACAGGTTTTGTGAACTGTGATCACTGTTGTTGTATTGTAGGTCAGAACTATGTTGCAGTGTAGAGAAACATTTGAAACAACAGTCTACTCTTTGGTATTGTTTTGTGTAATGTGGCCAGCCTAACGCCCTGTCTACACTACACTTTCTAACCAAGTTACTGGTATGGTTTGAGATTATGCACACCACATGGTGTATAGGATGCTGGTATCTATAATAACCCGTAGTGTTTCATTCCTGCCAGAAACCTGGGCTAGCACATGAATATCTTCCTGTAAGTATCAGAAGGGTAGCCATGTTAATGTAGTTCAGCAGAAGAAAACAAGTCCTGGGGCACTTTTAAAGATCAAAAATTTATTTATCGCATGAGCTTTCATGGGTGTAACTCCACTTCCTCAGATGCATGAAATGAAAACTGCAGTAGGTTAAGTATATGCTCACCTTCTTCTTTGAGCACTGCTCAGATACATTCAGTAATAGGTGTCTGCGTGCCACAGTGCACGATTGGTTAGAAACTCTTTTGCCCTAACCTGTCAGGAAGGGGCAGGCAGCCACCGCCCCCCTTGCCATGCCGTGACTATATATGTGGCCACCGCCCAGCCCCTTCTCAGTTCCATTTTTCCAACCTCAACGATGGTTCTCAGAACGGCCCGCTTCTTGTGATCTTGCAAGTAACCTGTCTGTTTTTTTATGAGCCTGCAGCTCATTTGGGAACACCTTTTCATGGACGTTGTTCCACAGAAGAGCACTCCTTCTACCAAGCTTCCAGCCTCAGAGCAACAACATTGCTCCTCCTCACCACCCGCCATGCCGGGGTTTACATCTTGTGCAGCCTGCAACAAACCCTTCCCACAGGACGACCCCCACGAGAAGTGCCTCTGGTGCCTGGGCAAAGCACATTTAGTCACCGAATGGTCCCTCTGTGAGTTCTTTAAGCCTAGGATGATCAAAGACAGGGAGCAAAGGCACTGTGCACGCGCTTCCGGACAAGTGTGGCAGCCTACCCTCAAGGCTTCGGGGCACCCCTTGATTCCACATGCAAGTTTGGCACCGGTGCCCTTCTGGCACCACTCCTCAAAGGAGCACAAAAAAAACAGCTCGATACTGCCGTTGGTACCAAAGTGTCAGCGCCGATCTCGCTCCCGCTTGCAAGAGGCGCCGCGGAAACAGCAATAGTCAGTGCTGATTTTTGTCATACCGGAGGCCTTCGAGCCAGCGAGGTCCCTTTTCCTCCTGCCAATGCCTCCCACCCTGGTACAACCCAAGAAGAGGGGTAAACCAGCTCTCTCTTTGGGAGCATGGCTGCCCCAGAAGTGGCACCAAACACCGTCCCCAATATCCCCACCAAACCCCAGCCCATGTGGCTAGCACGTTAGAGGAACTGTCTATATATGAGGGAGCTGCTAGCACTGAGTCGTCTCCCCACACTCTGCCTTCACAGGCACCGCCCTCACAGTCCTGAGTGCCTTCTCGGTCTCTGAGTCTGGAGGAGGGTGTTTTTAGAGGGAGTAAATGGACCCACCCTTACCTTCGGTGCTGTCACTGTTTAGGTACTGGTCTCACGAGTGGTCTTCCAAAGAGACCATGACAGAGTCGCATAGTACCATTTTGCCCAGTTCGGCACCAGTTCCTTAGGCACCAGGAAGAGCCTTAAAGCCTGTTCCAAGTTCCTACACCTGGGATCTCATGGCGCACTTCAAGCTCCTTCGCTGTGTTTCTGTGCACGTGGAGTTGGAGTTTCAGTCCTTTACGGTGCCTACGGACCTTCTATTTGGGCTGGTCTTCACCTCTGCCAACCATATTGCAGTACCCCTTCACCCTAGCACGTGGGACCTCGTCATGTCCTGCTAGCAAAGCCCCTGCTCCATCGCTCCAGTCTCTGACACGGCAGACTTAAAATACCAGGTCCAGGGACAGAGTTGCCCTCCTTCATCCACCACCCAGTACCATCTCAAGGGGTGGTGGAAGCCACACTCAGCCCAGGGCAGGCCTCCTGTGACCCCATCCCAACTTCAAGGGAGGAGAGAAGGTTGGACCTCCTCAGGAGGAAAGTTTATTTTTCCTATGCTTTCCAACTATGGGTAGCCAACAACCAGGCCCTGGTCAGTAGATGTATGTTGGACGTGTGGGAGTCTGAATTAATTTAGACACCTCCTCCAACAGAAGAACAGGGAGGATTTTGATGCCTTCCTCGAGGAGGGCAAAATAGCATCCCATGACCTTCTTTTATCAGCTTGGGATGCCATGGACACAGCCTGACCTTTTGGCAGTGACCTTTTGGCACGCGGCCTGGCTCAGAGAGATGAGGGTGTCCCCCATCACTCAGCAGGCTGTACTCAACATGCCTTTTGGGGGACAGTCTCTCTTCGCAGCTGAGACCAATGCTGTGCTCCATGGTGCCCACAACCCCCGGGGGAGGTAAAGTTCTTGGGCCTCTTATCTTCAGGGTCCCTGCCCTTTCCCCGAACAAGTGAGGACCACCCAACACCATTCCTTATGTTTTAAGAAGTTGCGCCACTGGGCATATCAGCTCCAAGTTTGCTCCCCTTTTTTCACTTACTAGGGGTTACCAACTACCTCCCATTTTTCGAGGCAGCATTATCTATCTCATTGACAGCATTAAAGGGAAAACATCGCCCTATGAGGGGGGTGACCCCAACTTAAGATCTTGCGAGGTACTACCCTTTCTCTCTGGTCTCATCCAGTGATTCCATCAGGTCCATAAGGATCCCTATTGGTGGGGGATGCCCCCCCTCCTTCACCAATTAGGCCCTCTGGAGTTATTGTTGGAGCATCCATAAGAGAAGGTAGGGTAGGGTTACATCTGCAAGGGCTGTAGGTCTGGATTTTCTGCACCTCACATGCCCAAATGACCAGATGGGAACCATTCCCCAGTGGTTTCTGAATTTCCTCCCCCTTTATTTGGGAAAGTGCTTTCCTTTTAACATCTATGTGGAGCTCTCTCTCAGGGTGGTCCCCTTCACACTACCCCGTGAACGTGGCTTCTCCACCAGTCTGGGGATGTTTTCCCCCATGGGGCTTGTGTTTCCTAGTCGCCGGGCACTCATTGTGCTCACACCTCAGGTGATCATTACTTACAATAAAGGGAGACAACACAACCCCTACTGATCAGCTTATTGCTCTAGGCACATGGCCTTGCTGTATCGGGCCTGGGTATTCGGATTGGGGGATCACTAAGCCAGTAGTTTATGTTCTCTGGAGGGTAATTCCCCACCTGCAGAGAGACCTGTCATCCTTTGGTTAGAGGCCTCGTGCGTTGCCACCCTCTGCGCAGTCATACCTTTTCCCTTTTCCATTAGGCTACCCCAGCCCCTGTGGCTAGCATGTTAGAGGACTCCTCTCCACTGAAGGTTTGCTTCCTGGAATTTTCCTCCTCCCCTTTTTCCTCTCCACTTTGAAGAGAAAGTCCAACCCATTCATGGGAATGAAGTCTCTTTGCTTTGTCGCTTACACAGACCTGTGCCACAGAGTGGGACACGGGTTACATATTGCCAGAATGGATTGGGATAACTAGGAGCTATTACAGCCACTGATTTCCCTTTCCTAGTTCCCAAATGGACATTTGGGGATTGGAGGAAGTCACTAAAAGGCCTCTAAAGGGCCTTTCCTTAGGTGAGCTAGCCCTGTCACATCCAGTACCAGAGTAGATCCAGCGACTCCAGGAGGCTATTAGATTCTTTATAAATGGGAAAAGGTACTCCTCTAAGCGAACTTCATTCATGACATGGGATGGGTCCCCCTCTAATTCCAGGTCCCATTGTCTAACATGGCCCAACCTGCCGTTCTTTGTTCTATGGAAAATTGTAGACTCTTGTGAGGCATTGATCCCAGTCAGGATTAAGTGATGCCTCTCGCCCTTTTCAGGGGTTGCTCGCCCTTCATGGCATTGTTTCATGCTCCCGTCTTCCTCAGGGACATCCTGAGGTAATGCCTCACTCCTTGGTTCCACTATCATATGATAGATTGGGCTGGACTTATTTTGAGACCTCTCTTTGTTACAGAAGTAGCTGTTCACAGCTACTTAAGATTTAAGAGTCGAAATCGCTGAGAGAGGCCTTCTCTCTTTCTGACCTGAAATCGCTAGAGTGAGGAAATCTCTCTCTTTCTCTCTGAGATAAAACCACTGAAGAGCAGCAGCAGAGGGGGTGACCAGCTATGCTTTCCTATCCCTGTCTTTCCCTTTTCAGGCATCTAATGGAAGAGGTAACAGCTATTTCCCAATGCTCTGCAACCTTTCAGTACTTCCCAGAGCTGGAGATTCAGTATCTTGACCAGCTGCCTCCTAGTTGCTTGTCTGTCGGCTCACATACATTGTCCAATTCAAGGGGTCATGACCTTTGTTAATGGTCGCCTTTCCTATTCCCTTCTCTTATGGCTGCGCAAAAAAAAACACCACCCACCCACAACAAGAGAAAGAGGGGAAGGGAACGGGGGGATGAGGGTCTGCCCTGCCATGATGTATACCCTCATCCCATCTTCGACTAATGGGGCTAACTTCCCCTCTCTCCTGTGTATCTAGATCCTTAAGACCTTCTTTCTCCTCCCTCACTGGTGGAGACTCAATTTCTTACCATTGTGTTCAGACTCAGCCCACGACGAAGGCTGGTGCCTCGACCCGAGGACCGCACCACTGAACCTGTTGCATATCACGGTATTGCAGATACCAATAATGATCTCTTTGTCACAAACCACAGGAAGTAGCTCAGGGGCTGTACAAGAATGTGGGCCCCATGCTACAGACCCTGTCTTATGCTGTGGCGCTCTAATTTTGATGTCCTGAGTTCCTTGCCCCAGCACCTGTGGCGAATTTTGCCTAGCAGTGAGTCACTGAAAGATACCCTAGTTTTCATTTGCTGATCCACGTCAGCTATCGAGGTGATGCACTTTAGTGGGTGCTCGACTATCATTGAATGCAGCCATGTGGTTTGTCTTGCCTAGGGTTACCAGATACCAAAGCAAGGAAAGGAGGACAAGGAAGTATGAAAAGGAGGACATTGGAGGACACATGGAGAAAATGTAGTATTAATGTAATATTCTTCTGGTTTTAGGGGGCCCTGGAAGGCATTCCCCTAAAAATAGGGTGTTTGGGGGCATTCAGGCATACTTTAACCCCTGTAAGTAAAAAGCCAGACAAAATCTCATATTTTTAAAACTCCTGCCAGATGGAGGACATGAAGGTAAAAAGGAGGACATCTGGTAACCCTAGTCTTGCCAGACCGCCAAAGGTCCTATTTCCTCTCTCCCCTTCTTTCCCTTTGCTCTCCCAGATTCGGGTATTCGCTGCTAGTAGACCAAGTTCTCTGGGGTCATTAATTTCCCATCGCCTTCTAACAATCTCGTTATAGCCGTAAGGTCAAAGAATATCTCGGGCTCATTCACCTTAGCAGGCATGCGCCTCCAACTGCTCAAGGTTCCGTTTGTGAATGTCTACCCATTCACAGCTCAATGTTTGCATTTCACTGATGCCTTATAATAAGGTGATGTTAGAATGTCACTGCTCCTCTCGTCTGCACATCAGGGAGCTCTCAAGTGACATAGGCCTCACCATGCTCCTTGCGTCAGCACGTCAGGGACCTTCGAACAATGAAAGCCTCTCATCCTTTCCTTTATCTTGCAGGTTTCCTGACCTGGGTCGTGGTCTTTATACTGCTCATGTCCACGCTTAAGGACGTCTCACGGACTATGATTCAATAACTGCATTTTTGTGTTCACTTTTCTATGACAAGGTGACTAGGCCATCATTGCCCCTGCCGTTTGCAGGCCAGGGAGCACTTGAACTACCTTGGCCTTCATTCCTCCCTCTTGAACAGACCATTCTACTTCATGATATTTTTCCTTCGCCTATGCCATGATCCTTATGACGATACCTTGGGTACTTCCTTTGGACCTTTGTTGCCTGGGTCTCTGACGCTTATGGGGGTGGGGGGGGGTCACTGTACTGAAGGCGGGAAAGAACCAACTCCGCCCACCATCCATCAGCACAGCAAGCAGTCACCTATTACTGAATGTATCCGCGTAGCACTCGAAGAACGGTGGGTTACTTACCAGTAACTGTCCTTCTTCGAGATGGGCTGCTCAGATTCATTCACAACCCTCCCACCATCCTCCTTACTCAGGGTTGGTGACTTTTAGGGACTGAGGAGGGGCTGGGTGGCAGCCACATATATAGCCATGGGGTGGAAGGGGAGTGGTGGCCGCCTGCCCCTTCCTGACAGGCTCGGGCAAAAGAGTTTCTGACTAATCATGTGCTGTGGCACATAGACACCTATGACTGAATGAATCTGAGCAGCCCATCTCAAAGAAGGACGGTTACTGGTAAGTAACCCACCGTTTTCACCTATTGTTAAAAGACCACATCCACACTATTTGAATTAAAACAGCTTGTTTGGTTTGCTGAAATAGACCAACAGACTACCCCTCTGCAGCTGTTCAGATTGGTCTTATGACTCACCCTTTTCTGCATCTATATATATGCACCTAACGTTCTATAGTAGAGGTCTAAAACTCAAATCACCGTGGGGGCCGCATGAGGATTAGTACATTAGCCTGAGGACTGGACCACTGAAACCTTTCCATACAATGATATTGCAAATATCAGTAATGATTGTGTCATTGCAGGCCTCAGGAAATAGCTTTAGGGGCCATATGTGGCCCACGGGCTGAGTTTGAGATCCCTGTTCTATAGTTTCCATTCCATGCATCTAAGGAAGTAGGATTATGCCCACAAAAGTTTGTGATAAATAAATTTGTTAGTCTTTAAAGTGTCCCAGGACTTCCTGTCTGTTTTCCTGTAAGTAGTCAACACACTGGTTTTATGGTAGTTTGGACTAGGTCACTTAGCATTTTAATAGGTTTATAATAATTGTTTCTTATGTTTAATTTTATGTTTAAAAGATTTTATGTTTAATAGATAATCATTCTTCCTCAACTACATTGTGATTTTTGCATCCAGTTTCTATTGCTCAATGTATTGTTAATGCTACTTTGTATGTATGTCTGTAGGGCTATTTCCTGTCACTGTGGAAGAATAACTAACATTTCTTCCAGATGAACAAAAGCAAATACAGTTTATTAGAGTGCTAAGATTAGACAAAAATATGTTGGAAGACTACTCTTTGGACAAATGATTTACCCTGTGTTACTTAATGTCCGTTAAGGTGATTGTACTGCTTTCTTACTGGCTGCAAAATCATAACTGGAAGTTGTGTGCAAATGGAGCCTCAATGAGGGAGGGCCACTTTGGAGATTGCATATGAAAGGACAGCCTTAAATTAATGGGCTTTGTAGCTGGCACTGCAGCCAGCTCTGGGGCACAGAAGCAGGGAGTCATAATCAGCACTTAAGATGTTATCCCCCCGTCCCCACCCAGTCCGTGCCACACTTAGCCAAAACAGAAGCTGAACACAGCAGAGAAATCAAGCTATGTATTTTATCAAGAGTTAACAGAGGCAACATCTGAGTATATAACTGTGGAGGTTCTAAGAAGGCTTTTTGGTGTTTTCATCAATTGTTCATAAAAATCCCTGGGATCTTAGAAACAAATGTGTTTTTACCAAAATGCTTATGCTCCAACACACTGGAAAGTTGGTTTGGTACTGTAAGAGGTTGCTCGTGAATGGTGGATTATTATCATTGATTTTTTTTTTTGATCCATTAAAGAAAAATGAGCACTATGATATTTGCATTGTGACATTTACAGATTTTTTTAGGAAAAAAAAGATCAAATTAAAGGTCTTCTAACATTCATGTTGTCCCTTTTACTTACACTGGGTATTTGAGCCCCTTTGACCTGTTACCTAGGAGGCTTACAACTGTTTTAAGTTTGATGCCTTTTCTTTGTGTTCAGGATGTGAATGAAGATCCAGGAGAGGACGTTGCTCTTCTTTCAGTCAGTTTTGAGGATACAGAAGCTGCTCAGGTTTTTCCCAAGCTGTATCTGTCCCCACGTATTGAACAGTAAGTTGAATAATTATTGCATGGTATTCCAGTTCTTCTGAGAACTTTTCATTTTCACTTGCTGATTGTTTATGTAGGACTTCTTGGGGAGACCATAAAAGCACTTTGGCTTAATTGACAAAAACTATGACATCGATTACTATAAGTAGCCTTGAGTAGGAGAGAGCAATTCAGATAGACTCACCAGTCCTATTTGTATGCGTCTACCATTTATAGAGCTGAGCCATCATTGGCTGGACTGTTGTGGGGCCTACTGATCCCTTTAAAGTCATCCTACATTTTCCTGGAATGACAAGTACGGAAAGTGGCATCAGGTTCAGCTTAGAAGGGAGATTTCTGCCAGGGAGAGGAGAGCTTTTCTGTTTTGATTGTGTTTATATATGCGTAGGTGTGTACTTGTACCTGTGTGTGATTGATACAGATTCCCTGAAGAGAGACAGTTTGTGCAGTAAAAGGGGATATAGTTACACAGTTTCAAATGAATGTTTATTAGGAAAGCTGTCAGGCTGTATTTGTTAAACCACAGTCAGGAATTTGCAGTCTCAGTAACATGTTTTTCCCAGGGTGTGTCAGAATATTTCGTTTTAAGTTTGTTGGACAACACAGTTGGTATACAGATTTGCTAATAAACTTATTTTTACTCCTAAAATGGAAGAAGCAGGGTGAAAAATCCATCTGCTTCCATTAGAATTCTCTTCTTCCATTTTTGGAATTAACAATGTTCCAATGTTCTCCCTCCCCTACAGTGCTTCAGTCTTGAAATGTGTGCTTCAAAGCTTCATCAAAAGCAATTCAGGCTTGCAAGTGACTTTCACTTAGAGAAAAGTTAGAGGGGTAGTGAAAGCCCTTCTTGTTGCCTAAATAAAGAGTGCAGAATAAGGAACCAGTGGTAGAAGGGGAAGTGTTTGATATTAATAAATATATTTTAAAATGAGAGTTTGGTTTTCACCTTTCGTTTCACCTTGTTACGTTACTACACAGAGGTAAATATATTAGAGGTTAAGTTAAGCTAATGCTGGTGGCACTGATGCTTTTGTTATTTTGGTCAATATTGAGATGACATTTCTTTCAACAGCTGAAAGCACTCTTGGGTGGAGTAGAAGAGAATAGCTCAGTAACAATGCATTAAGTTTGAGAAAGGATATGATGTCTTGATATGTAGATACTGACATTGATACTGATAAATTGGGTGACCACATAGAGGGGTTTAAAAAAAAAATCTGTTTTGACATAAAAATCATAAAATTAACATGACATTTGGGAAGAAAAATCTTTAAAAAAAGTATATGTTAACTTCTTTTGAGTTTTCAAGTCTTTTAACAGCTAGATTTGTTTTGTAGAAGGTCTTTGTTCTCTCCTTCAACATTATTTATGACAGTGTTGATTTCTTTAGTGAATCATTTTAAATGCAAATCATTTTCTCTGATGAGCTTTGAAACATGAAAAGGTTAGCTGAGGTACACAAGATTAGGGTAATGAGTTATATGTAGTTAGATTATTTTACTTTAAGTAATTGATTATGTGAACTGGCTGCCCTTTTTTTTTTTTTTAAATGAATGATAAATTAACCTGACTGCAGCATTAGATGCGTTTAGTGTAATGAGTCTTGGGGAAGTTACATAATTTCTCTGGGCCTATTTATCTTTCTGTAAATTGTTATAGTTGGTTACAGTGTTCCTAAAGTGTGTTGTAAAACTAAACTAATTAAAATAAGCGAGGAGTCCTGTGGCACTTAAAGAATAACAAATTTATTTATCGCATGGGCTTTCAAATCCCACTTTGTCAGATACTTTGAAAAGCTCATGCAATAAATAAATTTATTAGTCTTTAAGTGCCACAGGACTCCTTGCTTATTTGCTGAGCTAAACTAACACAACTACCCCTTTGGAACTAAATTAATTAATTCACTGAACTTGTTTGTTTCCCTTGCATGTGAGGTTCAGTTTACTGGTATGAATAATAGTATTGCTGGTACTTTCTAGGCCAGAATAATGCAGACAACGGTCAGTCACTTTACTGTAATTTCATTGTTCCTATCACACATGTAAGTTATGATAGGTTGGCCTAGCACAGATTTCTTCTCTGCATAGTGTAGGTAAGTACTAATTCAGAAAATATGCAGGTTGAAATGAGGAGGCGCATTAATATTTTACCTCCCTCACTGCATAACTCTAGCTATGGTACACTTCTACTTTATGCAGACAGAGGGCATGTTGATGAAAAGAGAAAAGAGTTTGGGAAACTGCCTCTCATGTCAGCATATCTCCCATTCAGTGTAATTGTTCCTGATTAACTAAGTGTATGGACATTCTTGGTCAAGAGTAGAGTTATTCAGGAACAGGTTTTTCCCCTTTAAATTCACATTCTACCATGATCTCAATCAACTTTCAATTGCAGACAATCCCTCAAGGAAGTTTTACTGTCCTGAGCAGAATTAACTCCTTAACATCACCCTGTTCAACGGCTTTAATTTAGCAGAAGCTTTTAGTTGATAGACTGCGAGCTACTGGCAGCACATCAGGGCCAAAGTTGAGAGATGGTACTATAGGGGAAAGTATGGAAAGGGAACAGCTATCTTCAGTGGGGCAGAGATCATTAGTTTCCTTTCTGACTTTTCTTGTGGATCTTGGATCCAGGGAAGACAGGTGTGTCCCTTGCATGCGCCAGTGCCACTGTGCTTTCGCTATGAGAAGATGCAGAAGAGTATTGATGTTAACACACCTGTAGAGATCTATAGGTGATTTTGTCCTGCCTGCTAATGTTTTTACAATGGACAGGAAGATACTGATCACAGAATAGCCATAGACTCACTGTCCCTTTCTCCTTGTGCTTTGCAAAATGAGACATGGTTTACACAAAGAGCATCCCTGGGCTGGAAAAAGACCTGGGGCTCAGGTGCCAGGATTTGGGGCTCAGGCACTTTAAGCACACTGCTAGTCCAGCAGACCCAGGGCTCCCGCACCGGGGCTCAGTGCTTGAGCCCCATAAGCCCAGTGCCAGCAATGCCCCTGTTTTACACTTCAAAAGTGTTTGAGAAATGTGTTATTCTGTCAGAAAGTAATAGTCTCTAGCTACCCATACCCCGTATGTTCATGTTATCCATGTGATAAATTATATTTACTATGCATTTTTAACTGTCTCATCTGTCATGTAAATTTTGGGCCCACACTTTGCTGTGTCTCCTTCAGTAGGTCCAAATAAGTTTGCACCCTAGCTGGAGACTTGCTCCCTTGGAAGCTATGCAGACAGCAAATGTTTGCAGTGACATATGACAGCCTTTTCAAAACAATAGATTTTTTTACTATTCAATAGGAATGAAGTATTGAGGGACATTGGTTTAAAATGGCAAGGCAAAGTCTATATGCACTATTCTCCCCTAACCTGTTAGCTTCCCCTTTCTTAAGAGTGTTTGCTGGAAGAAAAAGTTCATGTCTTCACGTTAGTCCCACTCAACAGTCTTGAGTTGGATTGGAATTAGCTCTCTTCTACAGGTAGAGCGATAAGTCTTGTATAAGCCTCTTTCTTAACACATCTCCTTTATGTCAAGTTCCAATCTCATTGCCTTCAGGTATATTGCCAGCCTTGTGTTCAAGTAGGGAAGAGGTGTGTTTAGAAGGATAATCACTCATCTACACTGTAAAACTTCCCTGTGTCCAATAGGTGTTAAAAGTTCATGGTCCTGTCCTTGGTCTGCATCGTATCCCCCCGGTATTACACTATTCATGTGTTGAAAATTTGTTATAATTCATACCAATCCAGTCTTTTCTGTGTGATCCACAGCCAGTCCATTTCATTCCCCCCTCCTCCTATTAAATGGCACTTGAAAGAAGTTAAAAACCCTTGAGATCAAGTAGATAGCAATACAAATCTTGAGTGGGTAAACTGAGTCAAGCCTACTTTTCATAAAAATAATACAGATGTTTCCTACATTCTCCACAACTTGTTTGTGAGTGGAGAAATTTAAAAAAAAAAACACACACAGTGTATTTTTAAACTCACTAAAATACTTTATTTCTGTTTGAAGTATGTGCTGGATACAGATTAGGTGATGATGTGATGTACAAGTTTTGTTAACGAACATTTGAGATGTCCTGCATAAGTTGTTCACTCACGGGTTTGTCACTCATGAGCAGTGTGGCTACCCCAAACTGATGGAAATAAAATCTGTAGTGCCACACCCTACCTGGATGCATGTTTTGAATTTATAATTTGCCAATCTAATTGTTCTTCAATCAGAAAGTGTTAGAATAGATTAGATTATCTACATCCTTTATAAAATATCCATTACCATCATATCTAGGCACCAGTAATCCATAATGTATAATTACTTTTCTGATCCATTTATTAGTCATTTGCCATAAATTACTCTTTCAAAGCAGTCTGCACTATAATTTTTATTATCCTCTCGTGTGTTTTGCATTACCGTAGATCTCTTTTCAGTTTCCCTTTAATTTAGGCTGCTGTATCTGTCTTCATTCTAACAGCATCTTTTCCTGAGAATTACAAGTTTCATGACCAGTTTTTGAGTGCTGGCTATTACTGCGGGCTTCAGTGCAAAGTTGAATTCACTGTCCTCTCAAAAAGAGGTCCTTTTGACAGAGGTTCTGACATAATCAAGATGTCATATTCACTAAATTCCATTGTTTCAAAACTTCATTTAACCAACAACAGTTGCTTGTGGTTTTGTGGTGGTGCTCATGTTTTTTCCCCAAAGCTACAAAAAGGCCTCAAGAACCCCTCATGGTTATCATAATGCCTTGGGGCCATTACATTGCTGCAACACTGCTGGAAAAATCTCCTGCTGCCGCTAAAAATTATCATAATTGAATATATGAAACCTGTGTAAAATAATAGCAAAACAGTTCCTGTGCAGCATGTTTTGAGGAGAGGTAATAGCAATTTTGGGAAGCATTTTAGGGGGAATAAACAACATTTGTAGAAACAGAAGAATATTGTGAAATTTCTCTTTCCCACTTTATCACAGTGTGACTTTGTTAGTGCTGCCTACGGTTTCGCTCTTACAGAGGAATATCAAAAGAGCAGTATAGTCAGAATTTATGGAAAAGGATCATTCTGCTATGAATATTTCCACTTCAGAGGCAATTTAAGCAGAGCTGAGTCTTTATGAAATGTGAAAATTTGTGCCAAATTTTTCTAAGAGATTTTGTCACCATAAGCCCTATCCTGGAATTACACATTTCCCTACTTGGTGAAATGTATATTATTTACCCACACACTGTATCAGCAGTTTTAGAGGCATAATACAGTATTATGTAAATACAGCGCTTTTTCTTTGAACAGTTATTAAAATGCACACTGGTATGTTGTATATGTTCATGATAAACAAAATAATAAACAAGGAGTCTGCTGCCACTTAAAAGACTAGCAAATTTATTCATCACATGAGCTGTCATGGGAGAAAATCCCACTTTCTCAGATTTTTGAAGAATATAAATAATACTTACATTACATGTATCATCATAAGATCTCAAAGGGATTTACAAAACTGAGAAAGAATCCTTTATAGAGGGGAAAGGAAAACACAAAACAAGGCCACACAGCAAGTCCATAACTGAGTAAAATACACAATCCTGGGGCCTTATCCAGCAGTTCTCATTCAGTGGGTGCGGAATCAGGCCCAAGGAGTTTGACTCCCATTCCAGTGTTGCTCACCACACCAAAAAAAAATCCTTGGAGAAAAAGGTTTTGTATGACTTAATCATTTTAGCGTATATATTTTCAAAATGCCAACAGAACATGAAATAGGAACAGTACAAAACAATTACTAAACTGAAACCGATTGTATTCAAGTTTCCATGGAGTCGCATAAGCGCTACGCCCAATGCACCGGGCTTCAAGCGCTGCGATTCATGCCATGAGGCAATGCCTGCCTCAGATTGGCACAGTTCATGTATTAAATGTCTGGGTGAAGGGCATCTTTCCCATAAGTGCCCAGACTGCAGACAGCTCACAACCAGAGCAAGGAAAGAACGGGACCGCAGGTTGAAGCTCTTGCTCCTAGAAGGCTCCCTGCGCCTGTCCTCAGACCCCGGTGCCTCTCCTCAGCGCGAAAAGAGAGTGCATAAACGGAGGTCTCCAGCTTCTTCCCCAGTCCCCAAAAAGAAGCCCAAGGGCACTGAAATGGCTCTGGACTGCCCGACCGCTACGGCAGATGAGTCCCGTGCGGCGGGTGCATTAAAGAAACAGCGAAAAGTCAAACGGACGGCACCGCAGGCTTTAACAGCACCGCCACCTGCCACACTTGCGATGGCCAATCAGGCGCTTGCGGCGCCGTTTCTGTTGACACCGACCACAGCACCGGGCTTGCCGGCGTCGAGTACATTACCGTTGGCGGCACTGGGAACAGTGCAAGCTTCGGCACCGTCCCTGATTCCCTGTACTCCTCAGCCTCAGGCAGTTTTGCCACAGGGTGCTGTCACGCCGCTGCTGACTCAGACACCCCTGTCAACTAGTATAGATGCTGCGGTGCAGCCTCCAGCTACCAAACACCAGAGGAAATCTAAGCACATGGAGCTGTTGGACGATCTCACGGTGCACTCAGCCCCGTTGTCCCCTCTCTTTTGCTCTGATTCTTCGGAATCTTCACCATCTATGTCACCATCAAAGGGATCTGCTTCGTCTGTAGCTTCAAGTCCAGAACACGAGCAAAGCTCACAGCAGTTACCTCAGGTGGTAGCCCAAAATGCTACTCTAGCTATGCCTTGGGCATACCCCCCCTGGATGACGTACCCTCAGCAGGGGTTAACTTATTTACCTTGGCAGCCCTTCAACATGCCATTAGCGGGCAGTAACACCACGGCTGTGCAACCGACTCTACAACCCCCATCTGTAGTCCTTCCAACGGTAACATAAGCCGCACCTATTCCAACAGATGATTCGAAAAAAGACTCTACATCACAAAATAAGAATGATGACCACAAACAATTCAGAGACTTATTTAAGAGGGCAGCGGAGTCTCTGGATATTTCCCTACAAGAGACCCAAACCACTCAACACAAATTTTACCGCATCTTACAGTCATCTGGATCCCAAAAATTGGCCCTTCCAATGGATGAAGGCATCATACAACCAGCAGACGAAATATGGAGGACACCAGCCTCAGCACCTCCCTCCAACAAAAAGGCCGATAAAAAATATTTTATAATCTCTAAAGGAAATGAATTTTTATTTTCTCACCCTCAACCCAATTCTTTGGTAGTGGAGGCGGCGAGTCAAAGAGCTAAGCAACCCCTTTCTAAGTCCAATTCTATTAATAGAGACGACAAGAAACTGGACTTTTGGGGGGAAAAAAGTGTACACATCTGCCACATTACAAACGTGTATTGCGAATTACACGGCCTTGTTAGCAAATTATGACCATGACATATACGCCAAACTGAATGAATTTTCAAATTTTATTGAACAAACTAAACAGGAACAATTTGCTCCTCTGATCGCTGAAGGCTTGCTAGCGTCAAGGATTGCCCTTCAAGCTTCCCTGGACACGGCTGATGTCGCAGCTAGGACACTAGGAACAGCTGTCGTGATGCGTCATGCTTCATGGCTCCAAGCAGCGGACTTGCCCAAACCAATGCAGCGTACCATTGAGGACCTGCCATTTGATAAAGAGAAGCTATTTGAGAAAACAACAGATGATGTCATGCATGGCCTTAAAGATTCCAGGGCCACATTGAAGACTTTAGGTATTTATACCCCGCAATCCCGCCGTCGGGCATATAGGGCTCAACCCACCAATTTCAGGTATTTCCAACAGACATCTAATCGCAGAATGGATACCTATAGAAACCGACCTAGACAACAAAGGAGGGGCAGGCAACAAACCTACGCCCAGCAATCCTCCCAGCCAACTAACGTCAAACAGCAATTTTGATGGCCAGGTCGAGGGAGTGTTCAACCAGTCACTAGGTCACCTGCTACAATTACCATCATCCAACCCCACGTTCCGCAACAAATTACAACCATTCCTCTCACGTTGGAGAGAGGCAACATCGGACAAGTGGGTTATAGAAATCATTCACCATGGTTACTCTATCCCTTTCATTTCCACACCCAACCACCCCCCCCACCCGTCCCTCTTCAGGGACCCCAATCACGTACAGCTCCTTCACTCAGAAATTCAACACCTGCTCGATCTAGGAGCCATAGAAGAGGTACGCAGCGAACAACAGGGGAAGGGGTTCTATTCCCCACACTTTCTAATAAAGAAGAAAACGGGAGGTTGGAGACTGATACTAGATCTTCGACGTCTCAATACACACATAGTGGTGAAACGCTTCAAGATGGTGACCCTCAGCGACATATTTCTGGCCCTTCAACGATCCGACTGGATGGCCTCCCTCGACCTGAAGGACACGTACTTCCACATCTCCATTCAACCGGCACACAGGAGGTTTCTGAGATTCCTATTTCTTCACAACCATTATCAGTATACAGTCCTGCCCTTTGGCCTAGCCACGGTGCCCAGAGTTTTTTCCAAACTTATGGCCCCGGTGGTTGCATTCTTAAGGAGAAGACGCACAGAAATTTTTCCATACCTAGACGATTTTCTCATCAAGGCCCCTACACAGATCCTTACAACTCAAGCAGTACGAGTAACAATCACGTTGTTTCAAGAGTTGGGTTTAAGCATAAACTTCGACAAGTCCACCTTGGTACCAACGCAGGCACTTTAGTTTATAGGGGTAAGACCTTGCTCACCAATATCACGGGCCTTTCTCCCAATGGACAGGTTCAACAGCCTACAGCAGATAGCAGACACCATTCGGGGAGCAACCATCATCTTGGCTCACGCAGCAATGCGTATGTTGGGACATAACGGCAGCGTCAACCTACCTTGTAGAGAATGCAAGACTTCATATGCATCCGTTCCAACTGTGGTTCCTCTCTCACGTCAGACATTACAATCGCCTAACCAGAACACTACTCACAGTGCCGAGGGCCATCAAAGATTCTCTGTCTTGGTGGACACGTCACACCAACCTGTTACAAGGAGTCCCCTTTCAGCAACCGCAGCCGCAAATCACAGTAACTACAGACACCTCGTTACTCGGATGGGGAGCTCATTGCCATGACCTTACAGCACGGGGCAGGTGGTCCACGGCAGAGAGAGGCCTACACATCAATCTGCTTGAGCTAAGAGCAGTTTTCAAAGTGTGTCAAAAGTTTCTCCCTATAATTACTCACAGCGTGGTAATGGTGAGAACCGACAACAAGTCCACCATGTTCCACATAAATCAACAAGGGGGTACCAAATCTCCCATACTCTGCTTAGAAGCGATGAATCTGTGGGATTGGTGCATCCAACATGGCATCTCCCTGCGGGCAGAGTATCTCCCGGGCAAAGAGAATATTATAGCGGATGCCCTGAGTCGCTCGTTTATAAACCGTCACGAGTGGGAGATCCAACAGGACATCGTTCACAGTATTTTCGAGTTATGGGGTCATCCTACGCTCGATCTGTTTGCTACGGCATGCAACAAGAAATGCAGCTGATATTGCTCTTGCCTTTCTCCTTCACTGGGGAGGAGCGTTGCTTTATGCTTTCACGCCCATTCCACTGATAGCACGGACTTTACACAAAATTGCACAGGACAGAGCAACAGTAATAATGATAGCACCAGCTTGGCCCCGCCAGACCTGGTACTTCATGCTCATCAAAATGTCCACAGTACTTCCCATCATTTTGCCACAGGTACAAGACTTACTGTCACAAGACAATGGAACCCGCAAACATACTTACACCTAAAAGAAACAAAGATATCAGTCAATACCATTAAAGTCCATCTTGGAGCAATTTCAACTTTTCACATACCGATAGACAGCTCTTCAATCTTCGCTCACAGAGTCGTCAAAAGATTTATGTTGGGCCTTAATAATTTATTCCCACATGTTCAACCGCCAGCAACACCGTGGGATCTCACATTAGTACTTAGAACATTGATGCAACCACCGTTTGAACCTCTCGCCTCTGTCTCTCTCTTGTACTTGTCCATGAAATTGGCATTCCTCGTTGCAATTACATCAGCAAGAAGAGTTAGTGAAATGGCAGGATTTATGGCTGATCCACCCTATACGGTTTTCTATAAGGACAAAGTATCCCTACGTCTTCATCCTAAGTTTCTTCCAAAAGCCTCATCTCCATTCCACGTCAATCAGGTCATTCACTTACCTGTCTTCTATCCGAAACCGCACGCAACGCCACATCACAGAGTCCTCCACACCTTGGACGTCAGAAGGGCACTAGCCTGTTACCTTGACCGAACCAAGGCATTCAGACGGACAACAAAGCTATTCGTGTCTACCACCGAGCAATCTTTTGGTCAGCCCATCTCTAAACAACGACTGTCCAACTGGATCTCGTCATGCATACGCACAGCCTATGCTATAAACCAGAAGACGCTGCCTGACACAATCCGCTCTCATTCAACAAGATCCATGGCATCTTCAATGGCATTCCTTGCGAAGGTTCCACTACAAACAATTTGTCAAGCAGCCACCTGGGCTTCCAATGACACGTTCGCAGAACATTATGTGTTAGAATGATTTGCAGACGATGATACTGCTTTCGGTCGAGCAATACTACAAACAATGGACAATGGACATTCCGAAGTGCCCACTGCCACATTCCAGTGACTGCTACGTAATCACCTAATGTGGAGCAGTCGGGAGCGCTGCTCGGTGAAGAAATGGAGGTTACTCATCTTCATGCAGTAGCCGAAGTTCTTCGAGATGCGCGCTCCCGACATGCTCCACAACCCACCCTCCTCCCCTCTACTTCGGAGATTATTTCTTTTCGTTTCAGATGACTTCCGGGGTAGAAAGGAACTGACAGGAGACCGGCAGCAGGGAAGCTGTCATGCTGACGTCACACTGGCGGGAAGGAGACACCACCGCGGCTTCCCTGCTGCAGAGCCACTGCTAGTTCAAAAATCTCCAGTCCGGGGTGTTCTGGGGCACCAAAACACCTAATGTGGAGCATGTCAGGAGCGCGCATCTCGAAGAACTTTGGCTACTGCACGAAGGTGAGTAACCTCCATTTCTGTAAGCATATATGTAAGCTATTTAAGTGCTCTGCAATGTGACAGATATTTTTTTGTTTTAATATATATTTTTTCCTCATGAGCAGAATGATCTGGTTTACCTTTTTTCAGCACTGAAATAATGGGTTATAATAGTGCAAATCATATCGTTTAGTTAGTACTCGTGTTCCTTGGATTCACAAAAATAATCCTATAATAAATACTGTTGTCTGGAGGGCTTTTCTTTGATAAATACACAAACTTGCATATGGTAAGAAAACCAGCTGTTAGTAGATGTTGTGTTTTGCTTAAATGGAGCAAGGCCCATGCTTTAGTGTCCTGTAGAAGCTGAAATGTTCATTTTACTAGTCTGGGAGAAGGGCCGGAAGAGTTCTTTATGACTGAGGATGGAATTCTAATTTCAGCAAGTTTTTGACACTGCTTACCTTTTAAATTTTCCCCTGCCCATTAAAAAAAAGAAGAGAAAGTGGTCTGAGCTTTAGATTTCGAACAGATCAGTGTGTTTTTCAATAACAACAACTTGGGAAGAAAACTTGATTTCTGTGTATTTCTCCTAGAATATTTATGGAAACATAATGCTCTGTAAACATAAATAATCCCTGAGCAATTGTTAATATTTAGATGTCTCTGTCTAATGCTGTCTTTACAGAAGTATGTTGAGAAAAAAGGAGAGCTTGTGGGGATTAGATTTGACAGTGTGTAGTTTAGAAATATAACTAGTCTGCTTGTTGTATTAAAATGAGTTGATGGTCGCTGGTTCCTAATGGACAGCTAATCACATCACTAAACCACCACCCTGTTTTTACTGAGTGGCTGCCTTATTGGTGGTCTCTGTAGAGAGACCAGGACTGAAAGGATCGTAAAGATTGACCTGACCTCTCACCCTCCTGCAATTCCTTTCTCCATGTCATGGTTGTGGGACTTTGGCAAGGGATGAAGTGTGAAAAGGTATGCTTTTTATTTAGCAGCTGTTGGATAGGCACATTGGATAGGCACATACATGAGATTAGTGCACTCATGGCCCACTTACTCTATGTAACACAGTGCTTTTGTGTAGCTGTTCTGTGGAGAAATTTTGTATTCCAGAGCTGTGATACCACCTTCTTTGTGTCATTTCTAAATATGCTTTCAAAATGGGAAGAAAATCCAGTCAGCATCGATATTCTGCTGAATGGTTGTGGCTTACATACCCTCTGCATCTCATTGTATAATCAAAAAAAAAAATTTAATGGTATTATGTTAAACAAAAGCTCTCCTCCTGTTTTAAAACAGTACTGCTCTGAATTTACTATGCATATCTGCCTATGAGACTTCAGCCATGTCTACACTAGTGAGTTTACAGTGACGGTCTGATACAATGGTATAGCTGCAAGATAGCTTGTGTAGCCCTTCTGTGCAAACAGGTGAGAACTCTCCCATCAACATGATAAAGCCACCTCACTGAACAGCGGTAGCTGTGTCGGCTGGAGTTCTCCCACTGACATGGTACTGTCCACTCTGCCAACTTACATCACTCGAGAAGATGTTTTTTTCACCCCTGAGCAACGTATGTTTTGCTGATGTAAATGGTAGTATAGACATGGCCTTTATGTACTGTGCACCACTTCAGTTGCTGACGCTTACTGGAAATGAGAGTACAGAGTAGTGTACTCAAAATGCAAAGAACAGAGCTTATCAGATGTGCAGTTACCCAAGGACATAAATTTATCTCATAGTTATACTGTCCCAGCACGAATAGATACATGGAATATTAAGGAACTCCCCTCCACTAGCCTTAGGAAGTTTCTGTTTGATTGCATTTATATAGGATCCCAGCCCAGAATCTTTTTAGTGAAAATTGAATAGAAAATATTATATGTGGCCAGTTCTAACAACAAAAGGCCTGGAGAGTCTCTTCCAGGTGGAATGGGGTTGAGTGCTTTAATACTGAACATGCAACGTCAGATAGTTTTTATTGTGAAAATTTTTGAAGTTGATCTTCATTCAGAAATACAGGGTAGCTTTGAGACCAGACCACACAGGTCCAATGCTGGGGAATTTGAAATGTTTATAAAACAGATTTGTGAGAAAAGGGCAGATCAATTATTAAATTTTTATTAGGCAGAATGTTTTATTGTAGTTTCAAGTCAGTGTTTCTTACACTGTGAGCTGTTGACCATCTGTACTCCAGAGTTGTTCTGGGTAGTCCACAGAATTCAATATTTTGAAACCAGAGCTATAGGGGGGGATTGAGAGTTGGAGAGATTGTCCATGAAACGATCTCACTCTTATGAAGAGGTCTGCAGAAAAGAAATGTTTGAGAATAATTTTTTCCAAGTTAATCATCACTAGACAATATCCTTCTTTCTTTCTCTGTGAATAACTGTCAGCTTCAAAAATATGGGCATACCATACCTATTGGTGTTATGCGGGGCATCGCTGGCACCTGGCTTACAGGGCTTGAGCCCCAAATGTTGGCAGTAGAGCCCTGGGTCTGTCACAGTGGCAGCTGTCTCATGGATATTACTGGAGTTCGTTAGATTTTATTCTTATTCAACGTGGTTTAAATGTTTATATTTTAGCAGTGGTATCTGAGCTGACAGATTTTAAAATACATCATAGCCCCCTTATGCTTTTGACTATTGTGGAATGATCTGCCTAAATTCAAGAAGCTTAAACCAGTTTTTTTGTCTGATCTAGATAAAAATGTTTCCATCTAGATATTAACTTTTTTTCAGACTCATTCATCTTTTTTGCAGTACAGCCTGATAAAATATAAGCAGAGCATTTGTTTTCTTGTATGTTGGCTGTATTATCTATGCTATGTCATACTATTCTATATTGATATAATCCCTGTTTTTACACAGTCGCTTCTAAATGTTTGGGGGTCGGTTTTTTGGTTGTTTTGTTTTGTTGTGCTTTTTAACAGTGGGTTACTTAGCAGTAACCGTCCTTCTTCGAGATGGGCTGCTCACATACATTCCGTTACAGGTGTATACATGCCGCAGTGCACGGTAGCTCAGAAAGTCTTCAGCCGTTGCCTGTCAGGTCAGAGCACGCGGCCAACGCCCCCTCCACGCCGCGACCGTGGCTATATAGGTGACCGTGACCGTGACCCTGACCCTCCCAGTCCCATATACCTTCACCAACTCCATTAGCGGGGATGGTGGGAGGGGCCTGAATGTATGTGAGCAGCCCATCTCGAAGAAGGACAGTTACTGGTAAGTAACCCACCATTCTCCTTCGAGCGCTGCTCACTGCATTCAGTTACAGGTGACTGCTAGCTGTACCCGTGGACAGTGGGAGGTGTTACAGTCTACCCACATTAAGTACAGCTCTGCCCAGAGCGGCATCATCTCTAGCCTGCTGGGCAGTAGCGTAGTGCGTCGTGAAGGTATGAATCAATGACCACATAGTGGCCCTGCAGATCTCTTGGATCAGGACCTTGGCAAGGAAGGCCGTAGAGGATGCTTGGACCGTGGTAGAGTGGGCTCTAACAGTTCCAGGAAGGGGCATTTTCGACCTTCCATAAGAAGCCTTGATACAGTTCACAAGCCATTTAGAGATACATTGAGAGGATACTGGTAAACCTCTCTTACGTTTGGTGACCACCACAAACAGTTGGGGGGGGGGGGGGGGAATCTTGCGAAATGGCCAGGTGTGCTCGATGTAAGTTAGGAGCGCTTTCCTCACGTCCAGTGTATGCCACTTCCTCTGGTTCTACGTAACCTTGGGATCTGGGTAAAAAACTGGCAGATTTCTTGGTTAATGTAGAAGGGGTGGCCACCTTAGAGAGGAAGGATGGGTGGTGATGCAAAACCACCTTATCAGGGAAGAACTTCTTTATGAGGGTTCTGAGGAGAGGGCTTTTAACTCTGAAATCCTTCTGGCAGAGGTGATTGCTACTAAGAAGGCCACCTTCCAGGACAAAACCAGGAGGGTGGCTGAGTCTAAGGGTTCGTAGGGCGGCTCTGTCATTGCCCGGAGAACGATATTCAGGTCCCAAGGCAGGGTGGGCTTACGAGGTTGGGGAAAAAGTTCCTCCACCCCTTTTAGGAATCTGATGGAGGTGGGATGGGAGAAAACTGATTGGCCATCCACACTGTCATGGAGAGTGAAGATTGCCATGAAATGGACTCTCAGTGAGGAAGGAGAGAGTCCTCCTTCCCTTAGGTCTAGACATTAGTCAAGGATGAGGTGAATCAGGGCTGATATAGGGTCTACACCCTTGTCCCGGGCCCAAATGGAGAATCGCTTCCATTTGGCTGTGTATGTGGACCTGGTGGATGGTCTTCTGCTACCAGCCAGGACCTTCTTAACCCTGTTTGAGCAAAGCCTCTCCTGCCCACTGAGCCAGAGAGCATCCAGGCCATCAGGTGTAGGCGGCCCGGGTCTGGGTGCCAAAGGCGCCCCACGACCTGCATCAGGAGGTCCACCTACAGTGGAAGGTGGAGTGGGATCTCTATGGACATGTCCTGCAGGAGAGGGAACCAGTACTATCTGAGCCAATCTGGAGCTATTAGTATTATGTTTGCTCTGTGCCTGTCAATTTTCAGGAGCACCCTCTGCAGCAGGGGAACTGGTGGGCGGGCATACATCAGGGACCCCGATCAGTTGATGAGGAAGGCGTTGGTGAGGGAACCCTCCTCCCAGGCCCTGAAGGAGCGGAACTGGGAGCATTTGTGATTCTGTCATGTCACAAATAAGTCTATCTGGAGGAGGCCCCATTTGTCTACCAGGAAGGAGAATATCTTGTCATGAAGGGACCACTCATGGTTTGCTAGCAGTTTTCTGCTTAGAGAGTCCACCAGCCCATTGTCCACCCTGGGTAGGTGGGAGGCCACTGGGAGGAAGTTGTGTCGTATGGCGAATTCCCAGAGTTTGCACGCCTCCTTGCAAAGTGGTGTAGAACGGACCCCCCCGCCCCCTTGCCAATTTGTGTAGCACATGGCTGTGGTATTTTCAGTGAGGATCTGGACTGACCTGCCCCGTATCTTGTCTAGGAAGGTCAAGCAGCCTAGCCTGATGGCCCTTAGTTCCTTCACATTTATGTGGAGAGGGCCGTCTGTGGGGGACCAGAGCCCCTGAGTGGCGAGTCCCCCAGAGATGTGGGCCCCCCACTCTGTGTTCGAGGTATCCATTATTAAGGTCACTGAGGGCCTGAGGTCTTTGCCATGGGGGGCATTCCCTTCAAAGCAGGGATCCCTCCGAACCTGAAGTGTCCCCAGAGTATCCTGGGGGCAGACAGTACCCTTGTTCAGGGAGTCCCTCCATATGTGGAACACCATGGAAAGCCAGATTTGGAAAGGCTTCATCCTCAGGCGCACCATCTGGATCACTGAGGTGGAGGCAGCCATGTGACCGAGGAGGTGCAGGCACCGTCGAGCCATGGTCACAAAAGATGTTTGCAGCTCTGAAATGATGGTACAAATGGACCTAAATCTGGAGCGGGGTAGGAATGCTAACCCCTTGTGTGCATCTAGACGCGCTGCTATAAACTCTGTGTTTTGAGAGCTTTGACTTCTCTTGGTTTATATGGAGCCCAGATAGTCGCAGAGCCTCACTACCGCTTTGATGTGGAGCTCTACTTGGGAGCTTGATTTCCCGACTATTAACCAGTCATCTAGATAGGGATAAATTCTTATGCCCCGTCTGTGCAAGTATGCCACGACCGGCGCCACGCACTTTGTGAACACCCTGGGGGCCGGGGAGAGCCTGAAAGGGAGAGTGGTGAACTGAAAGTGCTCATTCACCACCACGAACCTTAGGAACCGCCTTTGGCGGGGCCTAATGGCTATGTGAAAGTAGGCGTCTTTCAGATTGGGGGCCGCAAACCAATCCTTGGGAGATAGAGGTGGAAGGATTTGTGATAGGGCAACCATGAGGAACTTTATTCTCCTTATGTGTTTGTTGAAGGCTCTGAGCTCTAAAATGGGTCGAAGGTCCCCATTGGATTTCGGGACCAGGTAGTACAGGGAGTAAAATCCTTTTCCCCACTCCTGCTTGGGAACCTTTTCTATGGCTCCAATGGAAAGGAGTTTCTGTCATTCGATCTCGAGAAGGTAGGACAGTTCCTGGTTTCCAAGGGATGAACAAGGGGGCGGTTTTCTGTCCCAAGAAATCAAAAGAAACTGAATACAATACCCCTCCACGACCGTCTTGAGGACCCACTGGTCGGGTGTGATGTTGGCCCAGTGGTGTGTGAAGTAGTGTAAGCAGTTGGGGACCGGTTGATTTGTGGGTTTGCTGGCCATATGGTAACTGTGAAAAGCACCGTTTGTTTCCCGACGAGTGTTTGGAGACCTGCCCACGCCTACCTGATTGGGGAACGTGGGACTTCTCACTCTTCCCCGAACGGACGTTGTCCCTGTCCATGTCCCCAAGGTGGCACTGGGAAAAGGAGAGAGACCTTGTTAATGTACTCTGCAGTTGGATCTATTGTTTTAACTGCTGAAGTTGTTGTTGGAGGAGTTGATGGGATCTTAGAGAGTATCTGTTAGGCTGTGGGGTGTAAATTCCCAGCGACCGGAGCGTGGCCCTTGAGTCTTTTATGCCATGGACCTTCGCATCCGTGGACTCGGCGAAAAGGTCAGGGCTTTTGAATGGGAGGTCCTGAATAGTGAGCTGCAGCTGTGGAGGTAGGCCCAAGCCCTGTAGCCAGGCCAAACGATGCATTACTACGGCCGATGCCATCATACAGGCGGCTGTATCCACGGCATCCCAGATGGCCATCAGAGCATCTCTGGATGCCATTTCCCCTTCTTCGAGCATCGTGTCAAAGTCTCTAAGATGATCCTTTGGGATAACGGCACGGAAGCCTTGCGTGACATTCCAGAGATTAAAGATATACCTTGTCATAATGGCTGAGTGGTTTGCTATGCACAGCTGAAGGGCTACTGTGGAGTAAACCTTCCTGCCAAGAAGATCAAGTTTCCTTGCTTCCTTATTCTTAGGGGTGGAACCCAGTTGACCTTGCCTGTCTTTTTGGTTCACAGTGTTGATGACCAGCAACCCCAGAGTGGGGTGCTGGAGCAGAAAGGAGAATTTGTCCTGAGGGAAGTGATACTTGTGGTCCGCCACCCTGGATACCGGCGGGAGTGAGGATGGGGTTTGCCGGTGGGCCTGCACGATGCTGTATACCCCTTCGTGGAGGGGTACAGACACCTTAGCAGGTGGAGCCCTCCAGCCAATGTCAAAGTGGGGGTTTGCCTCCTCTTGGATGACCCCGAGCTCCAGGTTCAGGTTGGCTGCCATGCGGTGTAGCAACTCCTGGTGGGCACGAGAGTCCTCGTTACAGTCAGTCGGTCTCTCAAAGGTGTATTCGTTGGGCGAAGAGGAAGAACGGGCCTGCGATCTACTCCAAAGTGTGGCGTTGGGATCAGGTTCATCATCCGAGAAGTCCAAATCCATGGTCTGTGAGGGGGACCAGACAGAGCGGTGCCATGAGGCTAAAGTATCATCGGCAGCCATGTCCAGCCAGTCATGTGGCAAGTCATTAAAAGACACTCCGACCTCCAGGTGGCGCAGAGGGAAGCAGCCTGCACTAGGTTGCGTTGTGGTATCCGAAGGGGAGGGCGCCATTGTTTCAGGCGGGCCCGAGGATCTGTGCTTACGATGAGGCGTGGGCGAGGGAGAGCACTTATGATGCCATTTCCCTAAATGTACTTCTACTCTTATTACCATCTTGAGAGGAGAAGAGCACACTGAGGCTGGAGACAAAGTCGACGCTGATCCGCGGGAAGGAGCCCCTGAGGCTTGGGAGCACAGCACCAACACATCTCAGGAGGAGCGTGGGGAGGAGGCCGGAGAGCAGTTCTCCGCTGAATGTGGTACCGAAGATGGGCTGGATGGCAGCAGGTTGGGAGAGCAGTCTCCAGTGTCGGATTGCGGTGCCAGCAATGGGCTAGGCGGTGCCAGGTCGGTGGGTGGAGCCACTCCCTGCATCAACTGGGCTTCTGGTGCCATAGTCAGCATCGAGGTGGTTTTCTTCCGTGATGCCAATATGTGAACTAGAGGATGCGTCTGCACTGACGTGGAAGCCTGCAGCAACGGCAGTGCCGCTGGCGGTACCACTTTGGGTTTGGCGCCAGGTTGATTTGACAACCACGGTGTTCGGTGCCCCGACGGTACTGACGGGGGCTTTGACTGAGACTTTAGGCTCGGCACCAGAGATTGGTCCCGGGGTTTTGGCACCCAGGCCAATGAGTGAGCTGGCAGAGCACTCAGGGCTCGGGCAGCATCAGAGGCTTGCGCACTGTTCCCGGCAAGGGATTGGAGGCACAGCTCTCTGTCCTTGCGAGTCCTCCTTTTGAAGGACTGGCAAAGGTAACAGCTCTCAGTGAGAAGGGACTCACCAGGGCATGCAAGACATTTATCATGTGGATCGTCGAGCAGGAAAGCTGTGCAGCATCCTAGGCATGGCTTGAAACTAGGCATCTTGAATTTTGCAGTAGAAGACAGGAACTTGCTTACGCAAGTTTCTTGGCTGTTCCAAAACTGTCACTGAGGGTGGAAAAAGGAACTGGGAGGGTCAGGGCCACAGTCATCTATATGGCTGTGGTCGTGGTGTGGAGGGGGCGTTGGCTGCATGCCCTGACCTGACAGGCTAAGGCTGAAGATTTTCCGAGCTACCATGAGCTGTGGCACGTAGACACCTGTAACTGAATGATGTGAGCAGTGCTCGAAGGAGACCATTAAGCTTTCCTAAAACAGTCCTCCAGGATTCTCCTTGTGTCTTTGCTCCAGAGGACAAGAGTGCTAAGAGGCAGAACTCCTTCAACTCTTAATGAATTTGGCTCCCTAAGGACAATAATAATTGAGGAGTAACCAGCTAGTCTCCCTCCCTCAAGCACCACTCTTAATTGATTAAATTTTTTTTTTCAATTCTTTCTTAACAACAGTAGATGGAAAGGTTTCTAGTTTGCTGCTGCTCCAGTTGTTCACACTTCTGTCATCTTAGGATGGGATTTGCAGCTGTGCTCATCACTAATTTAATTCTGCTTCCATAGAAGACAATAGTAAAAACTCCCATTGAAGACCTTAGTAGAAATAACTTTAAGCCAACACTGTGTATTGCCATCCTACTCTTCATTAGTAATCCCTGCTTGTTGGTTCCTTTACAATCATCTAAATTTGCGTGGTCTGTGCTTTGGCACACAAGTTCATTTTTGTAGTGGCATTGACTGACATTTGTTCTTCCCTTTTTTGATACCTATGTCCTTGGAATTTTTTTATGCCTGCATTCATCTTGGTTACATGGGTTTCTGGTTCAAGTAACCTCGTCCCTGAGTTAAGGCACACCAGGGGCTTGTTTCAGAGGCTTTGGTTACATAAAGATCTGCCTCATTTTCCAGAATGTTGTAATATTTCTTAAGTTTTCATGCACTGTATCTCTCTTTTTGGTACATTTTGAAAGAGAAAAGAAGGCTGTTCAGCAGCTCCAATCCATGTCACCATGGTAGAACTATGTCTGCAATATCTATTGCAATATCATGTGTTTTGTGGTTTGTTTGTCTACTAGTTAATCTTGATGTGATTGGAGTGTTATATTTGCTTGTAGCCATCATCTTGCACTAAAGTATGGAGCTCTCTGAAATGCTCTTGGAGCAACCCAAGACCATTCCTGTAAATTCAGCCCCAGACTTCTTGGAGTGCTTCAAAGCAGAAGCCTGGTTTTTTGCATGGTTTTCATGGTGGGCAGGGCACAGATGGGGGAGAAAATATGGTAGGTATGCTCAGCATCTAACAAATTATCGCAATATAAATAACATATTAGCAGTAGTAATGAGACTGTGTTAGTGGCCTCTGCCCTGATGCTGAACATTAACTGATGTGCCTACATAATTAGGCATTTCTTGTAAACTGTAGACTTTTGTAACTGCACATAGGACTGGAAGGGACCTTTGCTGAGGCAGGATTGAATAAACCTAGAGCAGGTAGATGGATTGCATCACACCATCCATAAGTGCAATGGCGGTGAGAAAAGGTGCAGCATTGGACCGAACAGGACCAGGGCCTAGGGAAGGAGAAGTTTTGAACAACTGATCGATGGGCAACTTTATGCCACTAAAGCAGCAGCTGGCAGCAAACGTCTATTGACGTCTGGGAAAACAGGTGTTCAGTGGCTAACATTTGTGCAGTGGCACCCCCCTAAAGCAGCTTAGTGGGTGCTGCCCCTGCAGGAACATCTGAGTGATGATGCCTCTCTCACCAACAGCTGAGCAGCTGAACAGATCAGTCTTCTAGCTTTCTTTCTCTTTCCTTCTCATTGGAATAGTATGTTCTTGGCATTCAACAGTTAGTCTCTTTTAGAAACTGCAAGCTTTTCTGAATTCCATTTTCCCTTTATATTTCCTTCCCAACTAACCATTTCTACCTGAACGTGCTAGAGTTTGCTTATAACATAAGGATAGGTTCATATATCAAATATATAGTCACGTATGGCAAATAGAGAAGAATGTAGCTTGAAACCGTCTATTGAACTTGGATGATTTCTGTTTAATGCATCAGGTATGTTTGTATAACATTTCTTTAAGAAAAAATGGAATTGTTGGGAAATCACAGTGAAGTAACAATACGGGGTGCCAAATGCTCAAATTCTGCTGGAATTAAACATCCCTCCTCCTGGAAGAAAAATGCGTCACAATTACTATCTACAGCCAATTTTTAATGAGTCTCACTGAGGTTTACTCATTTGCATTCCTTATATATAGGCACATTACTGCAGCTATAGGAGGACTAGGACATCGGTTTTTTTGCTCTTATTAAAACTTGAGCCTTTACCATATATCTTTTCTAACCAGCCATTAATTACTGAAATGAATAACAATGGTTATAAATTAACTCATTAAAAATTGTGTGTTCACAATGAATGTAATTTTTATAGTATTGAAAATTTATGGAAAACAAAGTTTCTAATTCATTTCCCCTTTAAACATGCCTTTGTGCAATATGGACATATTTTTCTGGTCTTGGTATAACTCCAAACCGAGTCTTGCAGACAGTGATATCATCTTCCCTTACAGAAGGCACTTTACTGTTACTGGTTTTGCATACTCAGTATATGTGGCTTGTTTTTTGAATACAGTGAAGCTTCTTGTAGTAAAGTCTTTTTGTTCACGAAACAACATCACTGTAATTGGAGGCTCCACTCTTACCAGAATTGCAATATTCCATTACAGTGCACTCAAACATATTTGTGACTCTCATTCTAATTCATTACACTTGGACTTTTTCTTTGATAGAGTTTACAGTAAAGAGAGACTATTGTATATATAAATGTGCCATTTGGCATCTATTTGGCAGTGCTTTGGATAGTGGTATCTTGAATGCTGAGTATTGAACACTGATTGTGTTCTGAGTACTAGTTGAACGCTTAAACTCCATGATCAGGATATCAACTTTACCTTCTAGTCAGCATGTCTGTGAACTTTGACTTTTTTCTTATTATAATTGCAGTGTATTTCTAGGTAGACTATTCTGAGTAATAGCAAAGAAGTTTAAATTATAAGGAAAGGTACCCATTGGCTAAAACTATTTCATTTTTTTTTAACTGGGTTGCCTGCAACCTCATTATATTGTTATGTCCCACAAAGACTACGTGACCTAAACATGTAATACCTGAGCAGCATTCTGCTGAAATGAAGATGAAGCTTAACATGCTTGAACTTGTAGTTGTGTACTGGAAATTAGGGATGTTTCTGTCTGCTCTACTTTTGCATATTAGGTATGTTTCTGAAATTAGTAAAAAGGCATCAGTGGGGCCTCCAGGTGAGGGAAGTTTGGGAAACCTTATTTAAAACATTTACCCTAAAAGTGACACCAAAATATTGATATTCTAAAATCTTTTATTAATGATTCCTTATTGTCTGAACCCATGTAATTGATATAGTAGTGTTTTGGAAATAATACATATATGCCATTATTGAATGTGAAGGAATTAATATCACAGGCATCATGAACATTACATTTAACATGTGCATTCAAAATACGTCTGTGCATTTCATCCAGAGAGAAAACAATAAATATGGAGGACCGTCATGATTTGTGGAATAAGAATGCATGGATTCATATTTATTGTCTTTTTTAGCTAAATATAGAGTTTATTTCCTGTTTCAGAAGTAAACTAATAACATAACAAACACACACACTTTTACACCAATTTTCAGTGAGTAAGTTGTGTGAGCAACAGAGTTACATGTATGTTACAGTGGAAAAACCTGTACAAATAGAGCGAAACAATTCTGCTTGCAGATATTTTCTGTTTAAGCCAATAAAGGGCCTTTGCTCTTCTGTGTGGTTTACTGATGTCAAGCACTGTCTTGCTGGAGGCATCTGTGCTCTGTAGTGCTTTTCTGACCTTAAATAGCCTATATACTGGGCATTAGAAGCATACAAATAGAAACACAGGGCATGTAAGGACACGAGAGGGCAGGAAACCCATCAGGGCCCCTACCTTCTTCTGAGTTAGCAGATGTATCCCACAATATTTTTTTCCCTCTTGATATTTGTCCAAGTTTTTCCAGAACAGTTTATTCTAATTGTTCCCTTGTGCTTTCTTGGTAGTGTTTATTCCATATGTTGAGTACTGCATGCAAAGAAATTCTGCCTTACTTTTTCCTGTAACTGCCTTTTCCTTAGCGTAAGTCCATGCCCCTTTGTTCTTGCATTTGATAACAACACAAACAGCCTTGTAGCATTTATCGTCACCATTCTCTTCAGAAGGTTATATACTTCACTGAAGTGCCCTCTCTCTCTGTTTGAATCCACACTCCTCTTTTCTGAAAAATTATGGTTTCTCTAACATTTTGAATTACAATGGTTGTCCTCTTGTATACTTTCTATTTTTCTATCATTCCCATTTGATGGTAAGGAAAGCATAATGGTGTCGGTATGGGGTAGATAAATTGTGATCCCAGTGGCCCTTTACACAGTACAAGAATATTTTTCTTCTTCAAGTGATGGTCCTATAGGTATTCCATTGTAGGTATGCATGCGCTCTATGTGCCTGAGGCTGGAATATTTTTGCTAGCAGTGTCTGTTTCTTCATGTTTATTCTCTTTTCTTCATCATACTCCAAACCAAGGCTGTATGAAATGACCACCTCTCCTGTTCCTCTCTACTGTCTCTGACCTGAGATGGAACTTCTTCAGTGCCTGCAGCGTTAGCTAGTGTTCTTCTTTAAACCTGTAGTCACAGATAGGTAGCTTTTTAAACATCTTTAAATAGTTGTTAAAGTTAAGGTGTTTTTTAGCAGTTCAGTGTTAGGAAGTGTCTATGCATTCCCACCAGTAGAATTGGCCAATATGGCTAGTGTCTCAGGATTCAAGAAACTGTGTGTCGGGCCCGGGGGCTTTCCAATAAGTGGTAACCACAACACATGCCACTGTTGCCTCAGGAAGCTCATGTTCCCACTTAGTGTAGCATCTGCTGGTCCTTTCTGAGTTGAACCCATCAAGCCTGTGAGTAAGGGCTTGAAAGATACCTAATGGATAGTGCTTTGAGGCCTCAGTCTACGGCTTGCCCATCAGGTTGTCATGTTCATGACTAGATATGAGACATGTCCCCATGAGCTAGTGATCTCAGGCTGTAGGGTCATTCAGCAAAGGATTCCTCTAAACAAATGCACATGGAAGGAAAGAACAAATATTATCACAAGAAATCCCCCTTCAAGCCCTTGTCCAAAAAGAAGGCATGCTCTCCAATACCCTCTAAGTCAGATGAGGCTGTGGTTGCTTGTATAGGAATATCAGAAGCTCACAAGGAGCACAGTACCATTTTTTGGCACTGAATGGCAAGAGTACCCGAAAACCAGCACTAGCTGATGGACTGTCCTTGGTATCAAGAATTAGTACCTCTTTAGCACAGGAAAACAGTTTTTATTCAGGATATTTGCTTTTTCCGAGGAAGGATTTTCTTACAATGGAGGCCCATACTAGATTTTGGAGAGCTAAATGTCTGTGCCGACTGCATGAGTTTCAGAATGCACACCCTGACTCACATAATCATCTCTCCGAGCCAGAGCGATTGGTTCACAGTTCTCAATTTAAAAAGCACTTCTTTCCACATAGTTACACATCCTGCAAACAGGGGATTCCTAAGATTCACTGTTGGTCTGGGCCACAACCAATACCACTCGCATTTGGTCTTTTGATGATACCAAGGGTATTCACAAAGGGTTTGTCCACACACAGTCTTTAAATTGAAATAATGCAGATTATTTCAGTTTAAAAGATTGCAGGTCCACACTATGTTTCCTTACATAGAGATAAGGAGCTCACTTATCTCGCAATAAGGAAAGTCATTTTGATACAATAAGACTTCATATTATACTGAAATGACAGTTAAATCAAAATTGTTATTTTGAAATAACACTGTGTGGAGGTGTTATTTCGATTTAACTCTTATTTTGATTTAACATTTTTGCCCTTCTTCTCAGGGTACTGTCCTTTTTCTATATATTGCATGGGGGAATGGCCCTTCTAGGGGGCCATCTTTTCGCACCTCTCATAGTGTCCCTCTCCTAAATTGAGCTAACAAGTCCTATCCATGGACGTGCTCATTCGATTTGAGTTTCTAGTGGGGACCTGTTAAATCGATTTAACTTAAATCGATTTAATGATTTTTATAGCGATTTTATTAAAATCAATTTAATTTAAATTGGTTTAACTGCCTAAGTGTGGGCATGGCGAAAGATGCTATCCATGGTGGCAACCAACCTCTGTCGTCAGGGCTTTTCAGTGTTCATCAACAATGGGTTACTGATGGAAAAAATCTCATCAGGAAGTACAGGCAACAACCCAGTCCCTAGTCAGTCTTCTACATTCTTTGCGGCTGAAAATCAACATAGAAAAGTTCACTGTAGTTTCCACATAGACTTTAAACTTTATTAGGGCAACCTCAGACTAAGTTAGTGGCAGGGCATACATTCCTCAGGACAGGTTCCTACCTATGAAGAATCTCACTGCCCAGCTTTGGTTGAGCCCCCAAATGATGGTTCAGACTTGTTTCATCATCCTTGGTCATAAAGCCTCATTTCTTTATGTGACACCCCTTGCAAGACTTCACCTTTGATGTCCATGTTCACACAACAGGCAAGCACAATCTGTACAAACTTACCATACACCCCCACGGAGTTCAGGCTTCTTTCTCCTAATAGGAGAATAGCAAAATGGTATGGACAAGGATTCCCTGGTCCCTCTTGATCTGTCCCAAACACAAAGATTGATTACCAGCGCCACCCTGCTGGGGTGGGTAGCTGATAACACAGGGTACCTGGATCCATCAAAAATAGAGTTGCATGTAAATTTTCTGGAGGTGCATGCGATACATGAAGCCTACTGATTTCTCCTATTTATTCAGACCTAGCATGTCCAAGTCAAGTCAGACAATGACAGTTTACTACAACCCCTCTTTCCATAGAAGCAGTCAATATCTGGCACTGAGTTAATCAACACCAAATCACCTTCTTGGTGTTACACTTCCCAAGGGTACACAGCATATTAGCATCTAGCCTCAGCAGACTGTGAATGGTAACTATGTTTTGCTAGAATGGACCATCTTTTCAGCAATGATCATTCCCATCTTGGGATCTCTTTGCACCTCCAGAGAACAAGGAATGCCCCTCTGTATTGATTTTCAAGACCTATATTTTTTATTGTTTTTTTCCTTGCAGTCATTTTCATCATCAAACTTAGCACTTAGGTAATGCTTTTGTTCTTCAAACATTAAGTTTTCCACACCCTTCTGAGACTTATCCTAAATTTACAGGTGGAGAAAGCTGTGACAGAGCATCTAAATGATTTGTATAAATCAAGACGAAGGGAGTCCATGTCAGAGCTGGAATAAGAGCTCCTATCAACCAGTCCCTTGTTCAGACCACTTGGGATAATGCTTATTTGTCATTCCAAAGTCTGATGCTTTCCAAGTTCATTTCAATTGATTGGACACAGCACTGAAAATTTCCAAAGGGGTAGCTGTGTTAGTCCAGTTCAGCAAAACAAACAAAGAGCCCTGTGGCACTTTTAAAGACTAACACATTTATTTATCACATGAGCTTTAATGAGATTCTTGTGGGATTATCTATCAGTGTGTCTGCATAGCAGTCAATTTCTAGTCTGAATTTTAGCCTTCCTGGACACTTTTCATTATGTGGCCAAAAATAATATTCCCCTTTAAAAAGGGCAGTTAAAAGGAAATTTGCCTCCTCCAAAATTACAGGAAAAATAAATATTTAAGGCTGTGCCATACCACAGTGAAGGCAAGGGAGTTCCCAGTTAGTGATATGTACCAGAGACTTACAGTATGAACAAATGAACACCCTTTTTCTTCCTTCCATAATATTCCATTTAGTGCCTGTATGTTGATTGGCATAGAGTAGATGCCCTGTTTCCCTGAATTGCAGATGTCCTTGTCATTTTTTATGTTTGTAGGGTACAGGACAATTTGAGAGGATTATTTCAGTTGACGGCAAGCATTGCATTCTAAGGCAGCTGATAATTGCAGTCTTACACAGAACCCATTGGCATACTATTTTTAACACTGAAATATTGACACAACAAATTTCAAGAGCATTAAAGTTTTCTCTATCTTTCTTAGTTGTGGGACATTAACTTTGTTTATACCAGTGCATTTTATCATTTATTTCTCCCCAGTACGTTATGGACAGGATTCTTTCCCTCAGTCCAGCTTCTAAGGCAGTACAAAGAGGCAGGATACTGGCTGTATCTTGCCAGCTAAGAATTCCTCTGGCTTCAGGTCATAATTAGCTTACATAAAGTTGGCATAATGAGCTCTGACACCACCTCCTAGCCTGGTATACAACATAAACAGAAGAATGGACGTATTGGGTGAGGCTAGTGGTCCACCTAGTCCAAAAGCCTGTTCCAGCAGCAAAGGGCTCGTACCACAGAATGCCCATGATGTGCTCTGGCAAAGTTTAGCTGGTGAAGGGTCCCTTGGTGACAATTACCAGCTAACACAGTTTAGCACAGTCTTGGGGCTGTGCAGGATGGGAGAACCAGGAATTTTTATGTCTCTATGGTGAAATATTATTCTACCACCACTACCACACTGAAAAAATCATGGTCCAGGAGAGGATTTAATTCTACTGTGCAGAGACAGCATAGGGCGCTATTCTTCCTCTGTTCATAAATAGACTGTTAGTGTGCTGAGACTATTTCTTTCTTAAATTACATATGTTTCAATCATAACTACAGTGTAAATAGCACAGATATTCAGACGTATGGAAAATGACCTTAGCAGTTTGCCTGATTTTGCTTTATCTTTTCTACTTATGCTTATCTCAGCCTACTTCTAAAGCAGGCAATAGAAAAGAAAGGCCCACTCTCTTCTGTTCAGATTGTGTATTGGGCAAGTTCAGTATCCTGTACTCATTCCCCCCCCCCCAGTCTGTTGAGAGTATTTAGATTAATAGTTTAATAGTCGAGTTTGTCTGCAACTATCCATGTTACCGTGCAATGTTTACCTTTCAGCAAGGCAGCTCCCAGTTCCTATGTTAATTAATACCTAACTGGGTCCTGCAGTTGATGTCATTTAGAATTTAAAGTATCTTAAAGTTTTTAGACATACATTTATTAAGCTGAAGCATAATACATATTCTACAGTGGAAACACTATAGTTTTTTAAATTAATATAAGTTTAGAGAGAGAGAGCAAGAGAGAGCTGTGTGTTTTCTTTTACTCATGTCCAGCGAACTGGGAGGTATGATTGTTCAGTTCAAGTTATGGGGAAAGTCCTTAAAGTATTTGCTGTGAAACATTGTAGTTAGGCAATATAAATAAAAGAAGAGTTGTTGAGGTAGTTCCTGGAAGGGTATCCTTGTGTAGAAAATAATATGTGGCTCTTTTTGTTGTTGTTTCATTCTTTATGTAGTCATATAAGCTTTAAGCTGTTAAATTGACAGCTGTGCCTAGTGTTTCAAATGGACATGAAAATACATTTATTCTACTTTGGCTTATTTTCTAATTTTTCTCAATGTCACAGTGCCCCCAAGATGTCTCAATGATAGACTTGCCACTGGGGATTGCTAACTACAGCTTGTCTTGTGCTGCTTTATTCACTCTTGATTTTAAAAAAATTCAAGTAGTGGGGCTTTCACCACATCTCTTGATGCTATACCACAGTCTGAGGACACTTTTCACTGTTCCTTCCATCTGAGACTCTTAAAATGCTTTACAGAGATTAAGGAATTTGACCTCTCGATACGTTGCAAGATACGTAGGTATTCGCTCCATGCTAGAGAACTTTCATTGTTAGAAAATTAGACCCAAATGAGACTAAAATCTGCAACCTGTGATAAAATCCAAGTCTGTAGCAAACGAACTAGTTGAGTCTAGAAGACATGAGACCTTGTTATTAGTAAACCAGTCAAATCTTGTCCAATGTCTACCCAGTTGCACTTTTGTCAATGATTCTGGCCATAGCTTGGCTCTTTTGTCCTGCTTCAGTGCTACTCTATCCTATCTACAGATGCTATCTTTTTCCTGTATTTACTTAAATATCCATTTGCAGGTGATGCATTTTCCCAGAGTATATATATCTGTTGTTTTTTAATTCAGCTAAAACTAAGTGATCTACATATGATGATTAGTTTTCACAGTTTTGCTGTGAAAAAACATTATTCATACTTCTCACCACTGTATAAAAGATTTACTTAATAACTTGCCAGGCTCAGGGCCTTGATATCTGCCAAATTCTGGTTCTGAGGAACTTGCAGCAAAGGGTCTTCAGCTGCTAGTACCATACATGACAAAACGTAATCGAGATGAAGGGTTTCATGTAATAATAGTGCATATTTTAATCTACAAGCAGCATATATTTGTATGGTAAACTAATCAGCAGAGAGGATATTATTTTACTTCAGTGTAAATATGCTGTAAAATAAACTGGATCCTGTTTTTGGGGATATATAAAATAAATAGTGTTCTTGTTATTGATGAGTGGGCTTATCCATGTTGTATAAATGAGAGGGGGAAAAAAAAGAAAGAAAGGTTTCATTTGTTGTAGGAGGGCACACTGGCAGGGTTTCACATATGTGGTTAACTGCTTGCTGAGCCAAAGCAAAATAACATTGTACAGTTAAGCATTTCTTCTTGCGTCACCAGATCCTATTCTGTTGGGCAACAGGAGTTTAGATCTGGGCAAGGAAGATAGGCATAGACTTGCCCGATTGGATTAGTAACACAGAAACTGTTGATATTCTTCTTCAACAGCCATTTTTAAACTAGTCTGATGGTAAATTCCTTAATAAAAATTCCAGCTTTTTATTATACCTACAAATAGATATTATTTTATTAACAAATAATTAGGATTCTATAAAAAGAAGAGTCCACTTTTGTTTTCAGGCCTTTCAGAAAGGAATTGTATTAGGGAGAGCTTAAAAATGGTTTCTCTAATGCTAACGGACAGTGACCCTTCACCAGTGACCCTTCACCAGTGACTTCCAAGGTTTTGTATTTAGTCTTTTTTGAAGTAATTCATTTCAGTTTTGTCTGTTTGGTACTTTGAGTCTCCCAAACTGACTCTTTTGGAAAGAAAAAAGTTTGAGAGAATGAAGTCAAGTCTTTTCAACTAATGAGTACCCACACAAGCTACAGCTGTAATCATGAAGTAAAAACACTTTCCTTATTACTTTGGTTTTATATCTGAAGAAAACTCCAGTGATAAATTTCTGCAATCATATAGTCAATGTACTGCACATAAATCCATAGTAGATGTTTGTTTTTATGTCTGTAACTAGGAAGCATGATCTCATACCATGCCATTATCATAACATTACAAAAAACTAAGCAACACGCTGGTGTTTTGATCTCTGCAATGAAGCAAAATGTATCTGTGAAATCCATAAGCCAGATTTGCCCTTATATGCCTTTGACGTTATACTGGAAGAGTACTACAGGAGTTGTTTCTACCTGTACTAGCAAAGTCAAATTCCAAGACCCCATACAGGCAAAAGCTGAATACTGAGAAACAACAAAGCTGAGACAGGGAGGATACAGATCTAGTCTCTGCTTAAAGTCATAATTAAAGCATTTGTTACGAGATACCGTTCCCCTGGGCTAAGAGGCCTGCAGATGGCTAATTAGCCCTAGCCACTGCACCTGAGAATGAGCTAGAACTAGCTTAGCTGATCCTTACAAAAGAGGGCGACAGGAAATGGAGCTGAGAACTCTAATGCCATTGAAAAGGCTGAGGGGCCGGAGATCATGCTCTCAATCGACTTTTCCTAGAACTACCATAGACAGGAATTGCTCCAGAAACCAAGTGAACAGAAAGGAGACTGAGCGTGCATCTCACAAGTTTCCCAGCTTTGAAGATGGGATGAAGTTTTTTACCAACTAGAGAGACATCCACAGACTAAAGAACCCAGATAGCATTGCCTGGTCCCCACGCCCACACCCAAGCTCCTACAGCAAGCCCATATTCTTTCTCTGGCCAGATACCTGGGGAAGATGAAAACCCAAGAAAGATTGTTAGTCCAATTCTTTCAGCTAGGAATATACAAAGAAGTAACCAATTTATGCTTACCATGTTTTACTTGCAAAAAAGCAGCAGAAGATTGGGGACAAGCCGCTCTCATCCCTCTGTCTCTCACTGCAACCCCTTTTGAGTGAGTAGAAATTGATATAATAGGGTGTCTAGACAAGAGTGCCCAAGGTCAAAAGTTTATTTAGATACCTGAGGACTATGCCACCTGATATCTAGAGGAAATTTCCTAATGAAACAGCTTTTTCTCCACCCTAGTCTGAGAGCTCTTATAAGTGTTTTCCCTGGCTGGCCTTCCATCAGAAGTAGTCACTGATTAAGGGACACATTTCATGTCCCAAGTGGTCCAACAGCTTTGAATACTGTTGAAAGTACAACCACCCTGGACATCAGATTACCACCCCAGACAGATTAAGTGGTTTAATAAGCCCCTCAAAAATGTGTTTTAAAAGTTTGTGAGAACAGAGGCCAAAGACTGGGACAGGTGACCTTCTGTGTTTTTTTCTAGTGGTGTGAAAAGAACTGCAAGCCTCTTCAGGCTTATGTCTTTATGGTAGACAGCCTTGCAGACTGTTAGATGTTATTAAATAGTCTTGGGAAGCTCACCACTCCTGCTCTACCAGTGTCCTCTAATATGTTGTTCAAACGAGGTAGAAGTTAGAAAGCTTGGTCCACGTGGTCCAAACTAACTTCTCTAATGCCCAGAAAACAAAGACAGCAATGCAATAAAGGGGCTAGACCTAGGGAATTCCAGCCAGGTGACCAAGTACTTTTGCCCCTTCCCAGCTCAGAGAATAGCTAGCTAAATTGGAGGCCATATAAAACACTCTGTTGGATGGGGCCAGTAGATTACAAAATCTATTACCCAGACCATTGAAAACAAAAGCAGATTTGTCATGTTTATCTTTTAAAGACACTGGAAGGTACAAGAAAGCCTGTTCATCCTCCCAGAGGACGGAGAAGAGGATCTGAGGTCTTGGCTCACTAATCCTTGTGAAATTGGGATAAAGGAGGTGCCAGCTGGGGCCAAGGCAGGGGGTAGCTAACGAACAGAAAAGGCAAATAAAACACTAACCACTCCAGGACAAACATCCTTGATGACTCACCACATCTCCAGTTGGGCTTGGAGAGAGGGTCAAGCCCATTCAGAAATCATATCAAATCCCAGAAAGCATCAAACTCCTGTGAATTCAGGAAGTACAGGAAGTGTTACAATTGTGGGTAATCAAAGAGTTGCATATCCTCAGATGTATTTTAGTGGTTATGGTATCAGAGCTAGATGGGACCATCTGATTTTGTGTAGATTTCTGTCATAGGAATGCCATTTCTGACTTTGATGCGGTTCATGTGCCCTGAGGCTATGATCTGCTGGATTGCCTCAGTCAAGCCCACTTTATCACATTAGGTCTAACTAAGGAGCTATCGGCAAATTCTCTTCACTTCCAAGGAATGAAACAACCTTTTCTGTGCCAATGGGCCTATTCCAATTTGATATCATACTCTTTGGAATGCATAGGGTCTTAGCCACCTTTTGATTTATTTTTTTAAGAAGGCCTAAAATAAAAGAAATAATTCTGCTGGAAACTGCTTCCCTGGACTTCTTGAGAGAGATTTGGACAGATTTTACCTCAGAGAGAAAACAGGCTCAGCAAAAACAAAACATACTCCAATATGGAGAGAGTTCTATAAGATAGACCCCAATCCTTAACAGTATCCATTGCTGCCCATGGGGGGGGGGGGAATGCAACAGTTTGCTGTAAAGCGTGTCCACAGTCTTCTAAACACCACACCTTTACTTTCATAAATGTTGCATAGCACACTTGGCAGATGCGATATCCATATTACTGACTCTACTATCAATGCATCTCAGTAGTCATTTCCCCCTAGTTTTAAACCATGTTAAGGTGCACATTACCATATCCCACACCAGTGGTTTTTACCCTGTGTGTTGTGACACGTTCGTCTGCTGTGAGAACTGTCCTAGTGTGCTGTGAAATTTTGCACAAAGGTAATGAAAATCAATAGAAAACAAACATTGTTTCATCTTAGATAATATTCTATCCAACCAAAATTACAGTACTTAAAATTCATGAAAATTAATAATCACATTCAAAGTGAGGTATCAGTCTTTTGATTTTAAAATGTGAACATTCTAAGCACAGGTGTCCAAAGGGCAAAATTGAGATGACGTATATTTTTTTTTTTTTTGGTGGATTGGAAACATTAATTCAGCGGATCCTTCTTTAGCTTGTTGTATGCACTCTTTTGTAAACTGCTGTAGTAAGACCTTAATCATAGTAAACATGATGTTTATGAGCAATCAGTTCATCTGAAAAAAGTGGGTGTGCCATGGAGTTGTTTGTGTCATTGAAGTGTGCCATGTTACTGAAAAGGTTGGGAACCACTGTTTTACACATGCTGAGTCTGTGCTGATTCACTGCCTTTCAGGCTTTGGATAGTTTTAGTATAGCGTCATAACCCAAGGAGGCAATTGGTAAGGAAGAGAATGAAAATCATGATGGGGATGAAAAACAAACAAGGAGTCCAGTGGTACTTAAAAACTAACAAACTTTTTTATTGCATGAGGTTTTGTGGGAGAAAATCCCAATTCATCAGATGCTTTGAAGATGAGGGAACTTAAAAAATGGGAGGAAGTAAATTAATGATAGTGTTATGGAAGGAGCAGGGGCTAAAGTAAGCTAGAACACACCGGGATGGCATTCCGGGGCCTGCTATTTTTAGGGGCTCAGTGTTCCAGGGCCCCTAAAAATAGAAAATGGAGACAAAACGCTGCATTCTGGGACCCACCATTTAAAAATAGTGGGCCCCGGAATGCACTATTCCAGTCCCATTTTCTATTTTTAGGATCACGCTGAAAGTGGCGCCCCTAAAAATAGCAGGCCACAGAACGCTGTTACAGCACGTTCTGGCAGGGCAGGAGAGCTGTTCCGGCTGGAAGATTTTAAATCTTCTGCCCTGAGCTAGTCCTCACTGAGTGTGCTCGAAACCTCTCAGCATACTCAGTCAGAACCAGCCCAGGACCGGAGCCTCAGCCCAGGCCAGGGTCAGCACTGAGGCCGCTTAGCACTGCGGCCAGATAAGAGGGCCCTGGGGGGGCATTTGGGGGCAGGTGAGCTGGCCTGAGGGGGAGGGCATGAGGTAGGGGATTGGCCCAGGGCAGTGGGGGAAGGCAGCATGGCATGGCAGGGGGGTTGGGATGGGTTGGAGGATCCACTGGCCAGATGGGGACCAGGAGCAGTAGCTGGGGTGAGGGGCTACCATTTGGGGGGCAGGAGCTGGGGTAGGGGTCGGTGTGGGGGGGGGAGGAGGCGCTGGGGTCAGGGGAGATGTAAGGGGGCAGCAGCGGGGTTGGAGTAGGTGTGGGGGGGCCATAGCTGGGGTGAGGGTAGGTGTTTGGGGGGCAGTAGCTGGCATGGGGGACAGGCATTTGGGAGGCAGTAGCTGAGGTGCATGAGGAGAGCCCGCACTGGAGTGAGAGTGGCCCACATCAGTGTGAGAGGGACCCATCAATTTAGGAGGGTTCCGGGGCCCGCCAAATTATACTTCAACTTCTGGGAATGAGAGGAGCATGCCCCTTTGTCTGCTCTTGAAAAGTCCAGCATTTAATAAAATATTCTGAAAGCATAAATATTGCTAGTCACTTTAAATAAACATCTGTAGTAGAACCTCAGAGTTGTGAACACTTTGGGAATAGAGGTTGTTTATAACTGAACAAAATCTTAACTGTTCTTTCAGAAATTTACAAGTGACCATTAATACAACTATGAAACTTTTAGTAAGCAGTAGAAAAATTCTGCTCCCCCATCCCTTTTTAGTAGTTCATGTTTAACAGAGTACTATGCTGTATTTGTTTTCTTCTAATTATTTGTTTTGGTTTTTTGTCTCTGTCACTGCCTTATTTCATAGGTCCAAATGAGGCATGTGGTTGATGGCAGCTCTGGTGCTCATGACTCTGAGACTGCACTGTAAAAAGCACCCAGAGTGCTCCATCATGGCTTGCATCATTATTGAGCAGTAGCCTTTTGTTTAAATATATTCAATGAGTAGGTGGAATGAGTACAGAATGGGGTTACCATTAAGGGTTCCATCCATTTCTCCTGCGTCATTCAGTAGCCCAACTGTTCAAATCCCTTAGGGTACGTCCACACAGGGCTTTTATTTCAAAACAATACTGGTTGTTTCGAAGTATAAGTCCCTGTGTCCACACGATGTTTTCTTATTTCGAAAGGAGGGAGCTCCTCATTTCGAAACAAGAGCCCTCCTTCCAAGACAGCTTAAACCACTTTGCTTTTGAAAGGAGGGTTATTTCAAAACCAGTTGTTTTGAAATAAGCTGTTTGGACATGTTATTTTGAAACAAGGATTGTTTTGAAATAATAAGGACATAACTCTCAGGGTGCAGAGCACCCTAGGGGAAGGTCCCACCCCCCCCAGCACCCTGGCCAGGGATCAGCATCCTGGCCAGGGTGCTGAGTGGGGTGCAGGGGGTTGGAGGGTGCCCCAGCTGGCTCCCCCCCCCGCTTCCCCTTGCTGGGAGCAGGGGGGGGAGGGGAGCCTCAGCCCCCTTCGCCTCCCTACCCCCGGCAAGGGGAAGGGGGGAAAGCCGGCTGGGGCACCCCCCAAGCCCGGGGCGCCCTGCCTCCAGGCTTCCCCTGCCCCCCTGCACCTCCTGCCGGGCGCGGGAGGGCTTCCCCTCCCCTCCACGGCTCCTGCCGGGTGTGGGGGAGGGTCTCCTGGGAGGCGCCACGGGGGGGGGGGGGGTCCAAGAAAAGCCCGGGGGTGGGGCCTCCCCAGCCCAGCACAGGGCCTCCCTCCCCCACCCCTCTCCTATTTCGAAATAGCAAGTCACAGTGGACATGCTATTTCGATTCCCTCCTTTTTTCTTATTTCGAAATAGCTTTTTGTTACTTCGAAATAAGGCGTTTTGAAATAAGGCCTTTATTTCGAAACAGCTTGTTTCGAAACAAGGGCTTGTGTGTTGACATAGCCTTAGTGATCGCTGGCATATTTGAAGTCATGATGACAGGCCCTTGCAGTGCCTGATTTATTTTCTTGCGCACCTCCAGTACATTACTACCCACCAGGAGCGTTCCAGCCACCAAGTGACCAGCTGATTGGTAGCTTTCCAGAGTAGCCAGTTCCCACAGAGAGTCACCACTTTGTTCTCCATAGAGGTATCAACCTATTGGTCTGAAAACGGGAATGCTGAATCAGCTCCAAGTAGCAGTCCAGAAAAATTACTTCATTCAGAAGTTCTTTAGCCTCTACTGTTTCCTCAGAGTCTCAAAAACAACTCTGTCCTATGTGTGTGTGCTCATTGTCCTTACACAGATGGTTCTCCAGCTTTATTTTGAAGTTGAACACAGAGCTGGTTATTTTAGAAAAGGTAGAGAACAGAGCTTCTCTTTCAAACTTGCATCAAGAATTCCACTTACCATGTGTCTCATTTCTCACTGACTGAACGTATTGCTGGAAGGCCATGTGCCACCTCTCTTGGACTGCTTGAGACAGTTAGAAATTCCTTTTTAGGAGCTACAGCAATTTTCTAAGCAAAGCTGGCCAGCACTGATCCGAGGACAGGGGATGGGTGCCCCTTGCTTCCCAGCTGGCTGGCACTGCTTCGGGGTGAGGGGACAGCTGCCCCTCACTCTCCAGCCAGCCAGCACTGATCCGGGGAGGGGAGGTGCCCCTCACACTCCTGCCAGCCAACACTGATCGGGGGGGGGGGTAGCCCATCCCCCACCTGCTGTGGAGGGTTGCAACATGGCAGAGCGGCCAAGAGCTGGGTCCCCAGGAAAAAAGTTTGACAAGCACTGGTCTAGTAGGTGGACTGCATTGGTACAATCTCATGGGTTCAATTGCCATTGGTACATTTGTCATCAGTGTAGCTAAGCATTTGGAAAGAGGACTTCTGTAGCAGGGTATAGTGAAAGAAGGCTAGCAATAGGGAAACATGCTTTCTTAATGGAGATGGTCTTTTAGTAAAAATGCAGTGGAATATAACAGACACATGGACAAGTTCCAAAGCGGTAGCCATGTTAGTCTAGTTCACCTAAACCAGTGGCTGTCAAAGTTGGGGTCGCGACCCCATACTGGGTCGCAGACGCGGTGTCACTGGGTTGTGGCCCCAGAGCTGCAGGGAGCGGGGGAGGAGGGAAGGGAGGCAACTGCTTCTCATTGCTCTGCTGGCCGCTGCAGCTCTCTGGAGAGCTTGGGGGAGGGGGAGACATAGCATACAGTACTATCAACCTTCAATGGAGAGCACTGGGACAACAGTCATTGGGATTAACAATGAGGTGCTAATGGTCGTTCAAGCAGTCTCTATGCCTCCTTGTCTCTGACTCACTGTCTACCTTTGGGCTTTTCTCATTCATATGAAAAAGACTGAGGTCACTGGCAAGCAACCTTTGAGGTTTTTTTATTAATAGACCCAAAGAAGAAAAGAAAAAAAATTTGAAAACTCCCTTATTCCTCCATTTCTGGGAGCTTTTGGTGGGGGGGACCAGTTATTTTTGCAAATTAGGACTTGCTTCTTTTTTCAGTGGGTTGAGAATGCCCTTGGTTTTAACAAACGTTATAACTTTTAAATTTTAATAAAAACTCTTTCTAGAGATTTTTTGACTGATAATTAAAAAGAGAAGAGAAAAGCAAACTGTTCTAGTAGGAGCCTGTGTTAGAAAGTATGGTATTTTTTCTATAGTTAGAAAGCCTAAGTAAGAAGTCAAACAAAACACAATATTGCAGACACGTGTGTGTTCATGGAAACTCATGCAGACCCAGGAGCAGAGGTGAAAGTGGAACCCAGAGGGGCTGCTTCAGTTCCTGGGATTTGGAAGTGGAGAAGGGAACAAGACCTGGAGGGACTTGGACAGGCTCAGCAGGAGACAGGATCTTCCAGGACCTTTCTTTCCAGCCTGGCATTGGCTCTCTCCTCCTTCTCCTGTCTCAGCATTTCCATCTCATTTCTCCACCTGTTCACCTCCCACTCCACATGCTACTACATGCAATTTTAGAGACTTGACATACTTCCTTATTTGAGACAGTAGCATGGGATGTGGGGTCACCCTCTGCATGTTCCATGTCACTGATCTCAGACTAGATGCATAGACTTGGGACATGCAATAGAAGCCTCAAGAGAAAGGATGAAAGCCATGGGGGATGCGCCCCCCGCCCCCATGTAGCCATGGTCATTTCAATTTTCTGGTGGCTGCCACTTTTTTTCAGTGGAGGATCACTACATGACAGAGGGGTCCAGAGCTGGGTCCCAAGGAAAAACGCCTGACAGTGACTGGCCTAAACAAACAAAGTCCCAGGGGACTCCTTGTTTGTTTTGCCGACACATGCGGCAATAGTTTGAGGTGGTGGTCTCAATGTCTGAAGCTACTTTATAAACAGAGTTACTTGTACTGGATTTGAAGGTGCACTGCAAATCGAATATTAATATTCCATGCACCTTAGGAATTTGCGTGTCCATGTACACATATGCACACAATGTACCTTTTATCTTTCTACAGCAAATTTTGTCCCCTAAAAGATCCCAAAATGCATTACAAACTGTAGATGAAAGACAGGCTACAGTAGCCCCCTCCCCCCCTTTTTTAAATCCCAGATAATTTTGTCCATTTGTTTTAATTTTGTCCTATGTAAATTAACTATATGCTGTTACTGAATGAGCACACACTGGTCTCCAGGAATTTAGTACCTTGAAGCACTTTTAGTAACTTTAGCAATGATGCTTATTGTTCTAGATGATTTATCGGAGAGTTTGTCCTAAGAGGAGCAAACATGGGCCAGAGGATGCCAGATTGTGGTAAATAAATCACTGGTGATCTGCAGAGGACTTTCTGGTGGTTTGCATGTGGCTAGTCACATGGTGCTAGACTTTTGCCTTACTTCCACTTAACAAAATGAATTAAAAGATGCTAAAAATACATTATATACATTTCACTTATTACTCTAATTGTCGGAGGGATGTTATTCAGTCATCAGTTGGACGTTGGGTGTCCAAAGGGAACTCTATTAAAATCCCAGATGATGCCACAGCACAGCTTGTGACTGAACTGTGTGACTTCGTGCTCACCCACAACCATTTCAGATTTGAGGACAGTTTAAACCTCCAAGTCAATGGCACTGCTATGCACCCACACAGCTCCACAATATGCCAACATTTTTGTGGGTGACATAGAACAACGTTTCCTTAAGTCTCATCCGAAAACACCTCTCTTCTACTTACGCTATATTGATGACATCTTCATCATCTGGACCCATAGCAGGGATGCTCTTGAAGATTTCCACAGAGATTTCAACAATTTCCACCCCACAATCAAATTGAGCCTGGAATACACCACACAGGAGATCCACTTTCTGAACACTACAGTACAAATTAGGGATGGACACATCAACACCACTCTATACTGAAAACCTACTGATCGGTATAGTTATCTACATCCCTCACGCTTCCATCCTAAACACACCACACGCTTTGTTGTCTACAGCCAAACCCTAAGATATAACCGCATTTGCTTTTATCCCTCAGAGAGAGACAGACATCTTCAGGATCTCTATCAAGCTTTCTTAAACTACGGTACCCACCTGGAGAAGTAAAGAAGCTGATTGACAGGGCCAGACGGGTACCCCGCAGTCAACTACTACAGGAAAGGCCCAAAAAAGAAAACAATAGAACACCACTGGTCACCACATACAACCCTCAAGTCAGACCTCTACAACAGATCATTAAGGACCTACCGCCTATTTTAAAAGATTACCCCTCACTCTCTCTGGCCTTGGGAGACAGACCTCTCCTCACCTACAGACGATCCCCGAACCTTAAACAGATACTCATCAGCAACTACAAACCTAACAACAGAAACATTAAAGCAGGCACATATCTCCGCAACAAACCACACTGCTAACTCTGTCCACATACCTGCACTAAAGACACCATCATAGGACCTAATCAAGCCAGCTACTCCATCAAAGGGTCCTTCACCTGCACATCAACTAATGTGATTTATGCCATCATGTGCTGGAAATGCCCCCAGGCTTTATACATTGGACAGACAGGACAATCCTTACACAGAAGAGTAAATGCACACAAAACTGGTATCAGAAATCATAACACACACAAAAAAAAAAACACCAGTTGCTGAGCACTTCCTTCTTCCTAATCACTCTGTTGATGACTTGTTAACAATGATCATCAAGAAAACCAATGGGATTTCAAGACTTCAAAGAGAAACAGCTGAAATCAAACTAATATGCAAATTAAATTGTGTGAAAGCAGGGCTGAATCGTGACTATGGATTCTTTTCACATTATAACAGGTAATTTGACTTCACCCTCCTTCTGTATCTCTCTCCTGGAGTTTGAATCCTTATGAATTCTCTGATTTACTGTTGCAGTATGACCTGATCCCAGTCTTACATTCCTCTGCATTTATTTTCATCCAATTCTATAAGTTCCCCCTCTTCAAGGCGTCTGACGAAGTGGGATATTCTCCCACGAAAGCTCATGCGATAAATAAATCGTGTTAGTCTTTAAGTGCCACAAGACTTCTTGCTTTTTTTTTCTCTCTATTAAAATGTGGTCCATGCAATGCAATGTTTGAAACCTTGTAAATCGCTTTGAGAAATTGAGTGCAATCGTGTGGTAGACAGCGTAGGTGAATAGTGTTAGTATGATGTTTGCATGTTGCTAGTTTCATGAGCTAAGGAGCATTAAATTGTCAATTGAAGGGGATAGACTAGGAAAATATAGGTGAGGCTTGAACTGAAAAGACTGAAATGTATACTCTGTCTTCCTCAGCCTGAAAATTTAGTTCCTATGCCTCTTTGCTAATGATGATGATGTTAATTCAGCATGCTTGGCACTGTAAAAAATAAAAGGTACTCATGGTCCCTATACATTAGATACAGAAATAAGACTGAAAAAGGAAGGTGGAAAGGTATTATCTCAGAACAGTCCTGGTAGTGTTGCAGATTTTTATTTTTTCTTTATATTTCTTGAGGTATGGCTTCATGTGTTATTAAACTGCCTGATATAAGTTAAATGATTTATCAGCCAGTTACTTACTCATTCAATAGCATTAAATAGTTTTCTTCTTTCTATTCTACACATTTCAGAACCTTGAACCTTTTACCAGGCATGTTAAGTGCAATTTAAAAATTCTCAGAAGTGGCCTCTACACTTTGCCTACATGATTATAGAACAATACTAGCCTTCAGGTTCTTTCCTTGTGTTAAAAGCATTGTTCTCTCTTGTATTTTTTTTTTCAGAGCCTGTTTGCATATGAAATTTGACTACATTTTTCATTTTGAGAAATAGACAATTACAAACTTTGTATTTACATAGGAACAGCTTGCTGACAAACTGCTTCTTTCACCGTAGAGGAAGTAAAACTGCAAAGCTACTCTTAGCTCCCCATGCTGTTAAAATTATCAAGAAGGAAAGCAACTTAATAAAAAGGGGAGAGGCTAGGAAGGCTGAAATGCTTTGCTTTTTTATGAGTAGTATGTAGCATAAGACTACTTGACGGGGCTGTGTGAAAAGAGTCCGAATTCCTATGGCTAGATCATAAGCTTCATTTCCCTTGTAGCCCATTGGTTAAGAAGCTCACCTGGGATGTAAGAGGCCTCTGGTTCAAGTCCTTCCTCCACCTGAGGAGGTGGAGAAGGGAGTTGACCCCGCCTCTCCCATTTCTCAGGTGATTTCTCTAGCCACTAGGGTATGGAAGAGTCTGATATAGCACTCTATCAATCTGCTCTGTTGAAGCTGTTCCATGATGGACACTTAAAAATAATTCAAGTAACTGGAGCTGGATCCTGGGTTTTTGGCCTTCCACAGAACTGCTATAACAATCTGGCTATAGATCATCCTCCTGCTTGCTTGCCTTCTCAGTATCTCTGTGATTCTTTCATTAAGTATCCATATAGTGGAACAGCTTCAGCTGGAGAGACTGAGGGAGCCCCACAGAACAATATCCTATAGCCCGCTGACTAGGGCATTCAACTGAAAGGTGGCAGATTCCACTTCAAATTGCTCAAGTGGAAAGGGGACTTGAACTGGGCTCTCCCATATACCAGGTGACTACCATAACGTTGCACTAAAGTTATGAGGGAGAAGAGCCTCCTCCTCCTTGTCTCCTGTCCCTCTTACATTGTGTGTAAGCTTCTCTAAAAGGGCTCAGTTGTGCATACCAGATCAGGTCCTGCACATGAGTTAGACAGAGGAATGCCTGTTTTTTCTCCCATTGCCTGCATCACTCTGGGGCTTAGGTATCTTCATGCTTTATGCGAGGCTGCAGTGTGCACAGTAGGAAGCAGAAAAATAGGCACCCAGGAAACTTTTACTGGAAAAATTTAGGCACATACAAGGTTCAGGGGCAGCTGAGTATGGGGGCTTTGTGAATCCCAGTGGGGCCTGATTCTGAGCATTAGATGCCTAAGTCCTTTTGTGACTGTCCCCTAGTGGAAAAATGTTTATATGACTGTTTGCTCTAGTTCTATAGCTTGCTTGATGTCTTAGTAGAATGGTCAGGGACTGAATGGGACGTGGAGCTTGAACTTCGAGCGAGAGATAGAGAGAGAGAGAGAGAGAGTTGAGTCTTCAAATCTGGGTTCAGACTTAGTGGAGGTACAGTGTAATGTACATGGCTACTATCCATGTTGAAACTGCTGGGTGTAATGCAAATCAGTCTCCAAAGGTGTCAATGCAACACACTAATCGGCATTAAAAAATAAGCAAACATTATATTTTCCCAGTTGTACTCTCCACTATTTCACTGCTTCTAATTTGTCTACCTTTGGGAGTATCTTGCGTGAGTGTCCCTCTCCTATTCATGTCAAAGCAATCTCTTAGACTACATGTAAAAGAAAAACATTGCAGCAAGTTAAATGTTTATGGTTTTTAAATATTTTTATTTATATTTTTAATTTTTTCAAAAATTTTAAACAATTTTTTCAATTTGTCTCAAAAAGCTCCTAGTCTATTACGGAGAGTTGAAAACATGCAGCATGTAAACTGAATTCAGCACCAACGTTGGCTGTTTATCAACATTGTTCTATGGGTAAGAGTCATGAACAAATATTAGTCACATTATTTAATAAATTTGTTGGCCTTGATTCATTGTAATTTGCTTCACCCTCCTGTCCTGTGCTCCCAGCTGTGCTCAAGAAGAGTTACAGCATTGTGTAGAAGACTGCTGATGTTACCATTGCTGCTCTCCACCAAAGAGGAATACCTTTAAAGTCCAGCAACAGCTCTATACAAATTTTGGTCATGGACTCTGTTGGCCCTGCTCTGTCCCTGGTTGACCCCAGCTGCTTTGTGGACTGGGCTGGCATGCTTTGTGCCCCTTCACAGAACAGACTTTTTTCTGTTTGCACCTTTGTATACCAACAGATGAATGAATCACACTCATTTTGTAAACTTGATTCTAAATTTACATCTTTTGTTTTTATTAAACAGTTCACAGTAATCCCAATAGTGCTTCATATCCTCTTTCAAACCAGCATCATGCCACCTTCAGTATGGTATGTGAAATGCAATATGAGGCAGTTGTCAACATTGTTAAATGGATTGTACTTGAAGCCAGGGTGGGGAAGCTAACAGTATTTTTGCAAAGCTGTGCACTAATAAAACTGTGACCATGATCTTTGGCACATCATTTGCATTTACGGAGGAGGGCAGATCCCTACACCTTCAAGTGGGATTCTGTTTCAAAAATTGCACTTACTCTCAAGTAACAAAGGGCGTGCCTAATCAATGTTTTGGAAACATGGTTTTGCGTTGAAAGATGGATATGGTGGGTGTTTCCTCCACAACTAAATATTTGCAGTAGACTTTCAAGTCAAAGGATGATTTTTATTGTAATGTGTATTCAGTTGTTTCATCGAGCCTAACACAGGCAATTATAGCAAAAATATGTTCCAAGATACAGTTCATATCAGTTTGCAGGCTGTAATACTAGTCAATTTACAACTTCCCCAGAAAGAAAGAGAAACCAATTTGAAGCTCAGTTTCTTTTTTTACTTAAGCTCACTAAACAAAATTTTCTTTTTAGCAATTTATGACCTTTAAAGAGGTTTGGAAAATGTTTGGAGTTACCTACAAATCTAATGTACTGTAGTTTATTTCAGGGTTTTAACTTTTGCTAAGAAGTAAGCATGAATAGTTCTTGTTGCTGTTTCATAGACTCACACATTATAATGAAATTCCCCCTCCATAAGTTTATTCCCTCTCTTTCAGTTTCAAATATTCTTTCCCTGCTCTGAACTTTTGTGTGGTGTCGTCTGTTAAAACAGCTGCTTTACTGCCACCTGAGACGCTCACTGTCTTTTAGTAGTGAGAAAAGTGATTCCTGTGTATAGCTTTCAAATCAGATCAAATCATAGGGCTGGAAGGGACCTCATGAGATCATCGAGTCCAACCCCCTGGGAATTGAACCCAGGACTGTCTGTATGTTAAGCAGAGGTGTTAGCCACTACACTATATATGGTGGCAATGAATTATCTAGTTGTCCTCCATGTACTGAGGCACCATAAACTGCTGAAATGCCATCAGTTATCAGCCACTGTGTCCTAATAAGAGGAATAACCTGAAATAAGACATTATCTCTTCTCCTTTCCCTGCTCCCCTCAGGTTGGGGGCTCTTCACATTGAGAAGAGAATGTTGGCAGGAGGAAGGAAGACTGGACGTGGCCACTGTCCATGGCATCCTCTTTCTCAGAATCTGAGGAAAAATGCAGCTGCATTAGGAAAAAGCCTCCCTTTACTTGGTGAATCCCTGACCATAGATGTGATATAGAGAGTTGTCATGACAGTAAGGTTCCAAAGGGAGCTGTTCTGACTGAATTGTTGTAGAAGTGGATTCTAGGAAAATATTTTTTCTCTTCCACTTCTCAAGGCCATGTGGTGGGGCCTCAGAGAGCAAAGAATATTCTTACTGTCTTTGCCATTGGTATTTTGAAACTGGTGCGGAGGATCATTCAGCAAAGGCATATCATCCTTCAAAGAGATGTTTTATTTAGCAGTTGTCATTCAAGTAATGTGTTGCTCCATGGGCTTCCTAGTGACTCTGACATACTCATTTACAAATCATTTGTCCTCAATTCAGGTCCCTTTTCTGTGGAAAAATCTCTCTTTGTTAGGTTTGTAAAGATTTATAGGAGTCTTCCAGGTGAAAGGATCTATTAAAAATATATGTGTATACATATATCTATACAATATTATTTGTTAGCTGTTAAACTTCTTGATGTAAGTTTCTGATACTGGCTCATGTCTTCAGTGAACACTGCAGTACACATTTGCTTGGCATATTGGTATTGATTCTGTTGATAAGTGTCCAGTAGCACTGGAAGTTTCTCTACCCTTGGGGAAGATTTTGAGCAAAAATGTAAGCATAATGTCATATTTACCAGGAAGGATTCTTCTGTATACAACATGGAAGCAGATCTATTATAGGCAAATAGCAATAATTCAAGTAAATGTGTGATACCGAATTTCTGAACTGAGCTTAAGGGGTGGAGGGGAATCTTTCCTAGGCAATCTAACTATGATTGCATAACAAACTTCCACTTTACATTCTATGAATGGTGAATTCAAACATTGTGTTGAACCATCACTGGAAATTTTTGCTAGGCATGGAAGTAATGTTAGGGGAAGACTTTTGTTTTTTGTAGGGTTCTTTAAACACCACTGGGCAGAACAATCAAGTCAGTATCAACAGGAAATTTATATAGGGAAAGAGTTTTTATCTGTGAGGTGATGCATCAACAATATTTCATGTTTTACAATATCAGGCTTTAACATGGGTACTCCATGAAGCAGCTTACTGATCAGTGACTATCTGTATTTCAAAATGATTGTTACATTCAAGCTAGTAAGCAAAAGGGAACAACAGTCCTGTCTAAATCCAGGAATGGTACAAAAATATCATCAATTCAGCTGAACCAGTGGGTACCCTGGCGTACACAACACTCCATCAGCTTCTGCTGATTTTTAGCCATTGTATTAATTGAATCTTGTCAGTAGATTTAATCTGTACCCTTCTCTTCCCACCAGAGAAGGATTAACTAACTATCACAGGCTTGCAAAGAAAGCTCTCCTTAATTTTACGCCAGTGTATTGATAGCTAACTCAAGATGGCATAACAGCAGGGGGCATAATAGCAGGGGGCGCCAAATGCCTGGTTCATCCTCTCACACAAACACAGTGGTAAAAGTGCAGAAGCCACCAGACGCCTTAGCCATGCTAGGTCTCCCACCTACACACAGGTGTAGATGTTAGGAAGTAAGCATTGGTAAGAATTGTTTTGTAAAATTTCTTAATGTGGACCAGTGGTTCTCAACCGCTGTGACTAGTGTGTCACAGCATGCAGCTGATCATGCCACCTGGAACTTGTCCACTGCTGAAGGAAATCCCCCTGCCACCAAAACAACCCCAGTGTTGGGGTTTGTTTCGGCAGTGGGGTCTGTGCCTTTGGCAGTACCTTGTGGTGGGTGAGGTTGTGCCACTTCCAAAAGTCTCCCAGTGGCGGGGGATCCTGTGTCACACATGGTTCAGCATGCCACCAACCATGCTGCAGCATGGCAAACCTTGAGAGCCCCTAGTGTAGACACTGTTCAAGGAATATATAGACATGAAAATATATATCAGGGTCTGAAACTATTCCCCAGAGATCTGGGCCAAATGTTTAAAATTAAGCTCGTAAGTCCAAATTTAGAGTAAATTGAAATTGTCCGATTTTCCAGATTTGCTAAATAACTCGTTTCCATTGAAGCTAACAGGACCAAGAGTACTCAGAACTTTGAAAACTGCTGTATTTCCTTGAGGGTGAATAATATTTTCCAGTATAAACTCTTTTCTTATTCATTCATTACTTTCTGAAATTTTCACTTTTCAGAATGAAATTTCCGCGCTTGGTCTGTGCCTGAAAATGAGTAGCTTTGGAATTTTCTGGGGTAATAGCATAGTTGCTTTTTGATGAGAGGCAATTAAAGGAGGGGAGAAAAATCACTTATTCAAGGGTCTTTGTAGAGCCTTAATCTTTGCAAGTTGTCCTGGTTCCTTAAGTTTGTGGAAACCCTCTCCTAAACCACATTCTTTGGACCTGCACATGTTTTCCCTTAAGTGATAAGGAAAAAGGTGATTAATCTAATGAAGGTATCTTAATGTGGTATTGTACTGGCAATTGTACTGGCATAGTTGAGAGTGATAATGCGCTTTCAGTCTAAGTTTCTACGTTGAGGGTCTCGACAAATAATTACCTAATAAAACACGATTTCTTACGATTGTTCTTACCTAGGAAGTAAATGTTTGAAGAAAGCATGTTAATCTAGTCTGAGTTATTTAAACGTGTTGATCTGTGAGCTTTGCTAGTTAATATTTTTCACATCCTTCTATTTTTTCAGGTAACTAAAAATGGTTTGGATTTAAAGCTTCAGATTTAGCATTAATTTATAGCCTTCAATATAGAAAAAGGATGGAATCCTGGCCCCACAAAGCTCAGTGGGAATTTTGTCACTGCCTTTAATGGGATCAGAATTTTACCCAGTGGTGACAATTTAAAAAGTTCTTACTTTACATATTAAAAAAAAATAAAATAAGGAAATGAGATGCAAACATTACATTGGTGAAACATTATAGCTACTTTGTTACGTGTGCAGAAGAACACCATATGAAGCTGTGATTTCCAGATCACCATTACTAAACTGCATTGTGCCCATATATTATACCAAGCATTAATTTTAACAGCATTACAGAATATTACACATAAACAAAGTGGCCAAAGTTATGGTTGCTGTGAAAACTAAAACCTTTAATTTCCTAACTCTTGTGTTTGTAAAATATCAGCTACAATGTTGGATATAGCTTTATGCTTTGGATAGAAATGAGTATATCAACTTTTTGTAGAATTCAAATATATATACCTGCTTAAGAATTTCTGTGTTCTGTATATTGTGCCAATCTAGGTTTGGGTGTAATTGTTTCAATGTGGATAAAACATTATCACATGTAAATAACATTTTTGTATTAACATTTGGTAAAGAAAATTTCATGATCAGCCTTCCCTGCAACATACAGCATGAACAAGTTTGGTGCATGTTAGATAGAAATATAATTCAAAATCCCAAAGTCTTTATTTGGTTTGTCTCACTTAGGCACACTCCTGCTGGAGTCCGTGGAAATTTCCTGAGTGGAAACTGAACAAAGAACCTCAAGATTTGGCTCTAGTTCCTCGGTTTCCTGTTCATTTACAGAACAAATTGTTCCCTTGAATCCTATGGCCTGCCCTAGACCCAAAGTGAAATTGATCACAACTGTAGCAGCTTCTTTTTCACAAAATCTTAGTAAGGGATGTCAAACCTGAGAGGGAGATCATTAAAAAGACTTCTTCAATAAGGGCATAATCTCTGTTTTTAAGAAAAATGGAAACTGACCTGCAGCCATGAATAGTAATGGCTGAAGCTATGTCCTCCAAGCATTTATGAATGAAACCAAGTGGGCAGCAGTTGTAGATGACAGAAAGATTTAAACTAAGATGCAAAGCAGGTTCTTTTAGATCCAGCACTAAAATCTAGCAGCTCTAAAGATTTTAAGAACTGACACATTCAGTGTAATTAATTTAGACCATCACTGATGTTTCTGTGTTTTGGAAACAGAGGAAAAAGCTAGGGACCATGTGATTTCTGGGAACTTCAGTCTTCTGAACACAGTAATTCTCTACATATGTAGAAGCCCAAATAAATTGTTAATTCCATGGAGCCGGCACACATACTCAAATTTAAAAATACTATTTATAATTCTAAATAATGCTGAATGTTTTCTTTTAACTGTTCTTTTGCTTAAAACATAACATATTTGCGTTCTGGAATTGGAGCTTTAAAATAGCTGTTTATATGCATAAACAAGTTTCCAGCCAGCGTAAGTGTGAAGGCAAGAATTTTAATCTAGTTTAGGTCACTCCATTTCTTCTGTGTACCATATATCTTTAAATTTTGAACAGTATAGTTAGGACTGAAGTTCCGTATAAGTGGCAGGAACCCCTGGTAACATAGTTATCCCATATCCACTGTGCACATCTGGGAGCATGGCCACTGTAGTGGCATACACTGCTTCGTGACACAATTTGCTACTTCTCCATAACATGCATGGAAGTTGCTGCCTTTATTCTCACCCTGATTTAGAGTCATAAGATGCTTCCTACTATTAACAGGGGCTAGGAGAGGGTACAGGGGGGCAAAATGGAAGGGAGGGATGGGCGAATTTATGCTGAGAATCAAACTGTATGGGGCATGGGCACTCAAAACAGGAGGCAGCCCAGGAAGGAGAAAGGCAGTTGGGGCTAAGAAAGGGCGAGGAGATGGACTGTAAGATAAGCAGGATAAAGGATGCTCCAAATGGAGTAAGCAGTCCTTATTGTTAACAGAAATAAAATGTAAGGAGCAAAGGGCTATCTCCATCCTCACAGCAGGAGAGCACATCTCAGCAGCTCCCTCTCAGCGCCAGCAGGGAGGGATAAAGAATGGGGTGGGGAGGCAGGGGCTACTGGAAGGGAGATCAGAGATGGGCTGTAGTAGTAAGTGTAGTAACATAAAGACTCAATTTTCAAATAAAAATAATGTGACATTCTTCCTTAAGTGCTGGTTCCTATGTGTATTCCACTGTGCATACACTTGCTCTGTGCTCTGGAGACTAGATGAATCTTGCAAGGAGTGTCTTTTGGTCTGCACCTGTGCCCGTGCTCTCTTCATGCTCCACATGAAGAGTATGAAAGGCAGAGTGGACTGACCACCTCATCAGTTCCTTCTTACCACCACATGGTGTGAGTCAGAATACTCCAATGTCCAGAGCTGATCCTTTCTGTTCTCCTTGTAAATATTCATAGGTTGGTTGGTTGGTTAGTTGTTTGTTTTAGTTTGACTAGTTCTAGTTTGCTAAGGCTAGACTCCCCAGTCTCAAAAAAATGTGTTTCTTGCTCCTTCTCCATTTTGGTCAAAAGCAATCACCAGCACTGCCCCTCTGCTGCCTTGGTGAGGCAAGTATCACTTTGAGGTGCCACTCCTTCCCCTGTCAAACGTGGCAGGCATAAGAGCCATGGCTTTGAAAAAGTTTATGAAGCATCAGATGAGGCAGTCAGATTCAGGGTGAAAAGACACCCCTCACCACCCATAGATCAGCCAGAGTTGACAAGGTGTGCACCCCCTACTTGTGTCTAACTCCAGAATGGAGAGGGGCAGAGGGAAAGACCCTTTGGCTGGCTGCTTTCAGGAGAATAAGAGGCAATTTTACAAATATTAAAACTGATCCCTGCCTTGACTCTGTAAGAGGAGGGATACTTCCCTGACCCTGTTCAAGCAGGGTGAACCTTCATACCCAAGCCATAATCACTTAGGTTCTGCTAAGCCAGATGAGCATATTCAACAGCTTCATAGGACCCAAGACTCCTTCAAAGCCAGACTTCACAATGACCCCAACATTGACTATGGTACCATCTAAACCAAAACCTCAAGACCCAAAAGATTAGGCATCACTGATGCCATTGGAGTTACTGGTGTTAGAGTCTCATTCACTAGTGGTACCATCACATTAAACCTAGTCCAATGATACAAAGTGACAAATCACAACCTATGAAAATATGAGTGACTTATACTACTCTTGATGATATCTTTGTGCTCCTGAACCCACAATTTCTGTTCTTATTGGATCGGATCCTCAAAGGGGAAATGCAAACACCTTCAGGAATCCAGGACTCCAGAAAAAGGCTTGCTCCATCCCATCTACTAGCTGCAATTTCCTCTCAACAATTTCTTGGTACTGCCAATGCAGCCAGATCTGACCTTTTCATGTTTGGGAGGGTTGGCTGTACTGGTAAAATCAGTGTCTCCTCCCAGGGAGTTCAGCTCAGACAGAGGATTGAGGATCTCCTGGAACCAGACTCAGCCACATGTACAGTGATTTCCTCTTTGTGGACCAGTGGTCACCAGTGCCTTGGGACCAACATAATCACTTTCAAGACCTCAGACTGGCCTTATTGTGGCCCTTGGGACACTTACATAAGTTGCCAAGAATCTGTCCAGTCCAACAGAGGAATCTTACCAGGGGAAGGAGTTACGTCCAAGGGATTACACTGAACTTCTGAGCCCGTTGAAGAATGGGAAGATGAGTCAGATCCACCAGTTCCAATGGAGATATTAATCTCACCTTCAAGTGGTCATTTGAGCCTCTCAGACTCCCCTGGATAATCATAAATAATTTCAAGAACTGTTGTGGACAATGGTGAAAGAGCTCCAAGTCTCCTCAGAGGAGTTCCAGGACCTGCAGCATAAGCTCTTGGGTACCCTGTAGTCTGTGGGCTCGGGTTGGGTTGCATTCCCAGTGAAAGAAGCCATCGTAGAATTGGCAAGGTCTATATGATACATGCTGGCTACTCTGCCCCTACACCCACAGGCAGAGAAAAGGTGCTTTGTCCTGGTGAGGACAGCAAAGTTCTTGCTCACCCATCCTGTCCCGAACTCCCTAGTTTGTCCAGACACCCACTGAAAGATCCAAATCACAACACCCCAGTCCCACCCATGCAGATAAGAAGGCCAACCATCTCGACCATTTGCTGACAAAGCTCTTTACGTTTACCAGCCTGCCATTTGGGATCTCAAATTATGAGGCTTTTCTTTCCAAATATGATTTCCTGAACTATTCTAAATTACTGGACGTTAAGGACAAGTTGCCTCAGGAAGACAGGGCTCAATTTCAAGACCTGATAAATGAGAACAAACTAGGGATCAGATGGTTCTTGTTACAAGTCCCAGTCAAGGCAGCTGATGTGGCACTGAGATCCATGACCGCTGTTGTTGTGAGGCAATGGAAAGTGCGTTCATGCTATGGGGATTGCCCTGAGTGGTTAAAAACATGGTTGAAAACTTTGTTACCAGATCCATCTATCATCTTGGGGCACCCTTATTTCTTAAGGCTCCCTTCTGGGATGGGGGGGCATTGTAATTCTGTTAATCTACTGCTTGTGTCACTTGTGTTTTTATGTGGAGCTGTACTTCTCTCTTCTGCAAGTATCATTCTAATGAAGCTGTTGTGCTTCATTAGGACTTTACCAGGGCTGGGTTTCTCCATCTCCATGCTCAAATAAACACACCCACATACGTACACATTCACATTTTAACAGAGCAGAGTCTGAAAGGATCAGGTCTATCAGCACTCTCAGCTGATCCTTTATGTTTCTGAGCTCAGCAGGCTAGGTTACACAGTAATTTTCAGCTGCGGCCCTTATATGCCACTGACACTGCACCAGAATAAACAAAGTTTTGGGTCAAAACAGTACTTTGAAGCTCCCACCCTTATATGCTCCGGGATGCCACAGGCTGATCAGAGCAGAGCAACACTTCCCACCTTCTACCTTTATATGACATAGGTTGAGCAATGTTGCTATCACCACTCTCACTCCATAGTTGATCTAACATTAACCCCCTTAATGAGCAAATCCCTGCAGCATTTTGGGGCACTACAGTGATCTTTGGCTTAGGTAAAGGAAGTGTTGCTGTAAAGCAAGGTAGGGAAGCTGAGAACACAAAGGAGTGAATAAAGTTTGGAGAGAGCCTGGCAGTCAGCTTAATTATAGAAGTTATCTTATTTCCAGGTATGCAGAGCAGTGGTTCTTAGCCTTTTGCAAGTCGGGACACACTTGGTGGTATATCACAACCCTACAGGACACACCAGCCCATCCTCCCCCCCACCCAAATCCTGCCATCTCCCCAGGTCTCCATGACACATCACTGTGTGGCGACACAGTAATGTGTCTTGACACAGTGGGTGAGAACCACTGATACAGAGTAATAGTTGTATACAAGGAACAGCTAATAAAAAAAACCAGTTACAAATATCACATGGTTTCAGTTGGGGTATTGAGGAAATCTAGACCACATTTTAATTACAAGTCCAGGTTTGTATCTGGATTGAAAAAGAGAAAGAAAGAGAAAAAGATCACATTAATTCTGAGGTGAAAATGTAGGCTTAGCCAAAGAAAAGAGAGAGAGACTTGGGGGTCTCACCACTCCATGCAGCTTGAACCTCTCAAAAGTTCCCAGGAGACAGGCTGTTCAGCCTAGGTATAGGTTGCTTGAGACAGGCAGAGCACCCAGCACATGCAGTCAGGAAAAGGTAAAGTCCAAATAGAACTGATGCAGCTTTTGGATCTAGGCATCAGAATAGAGTTTTGAACTTGGGTAGGGATTTTTGTAGGGAAGAAGCAATGGTTTCAAGGGAGAACATTAGCTTTGTTTATGGGTAAACAGTGATTTGTTTAGGCTGGACAATAGGAACTAATCAATCCTGGCTATAGGCAATATTACTACAAGGGAGGTCATCATGCAGTCAGGCAGTTTCAGTATTTTGGATGTCTGTAAAGGATGTCTGACTGGAATTGGTCTGATAACTGCTGAGGTGAGCTGAGTGTGTGCAGGCATGGGTTTCTTAACATGTGGAGCTAGATCCGCTATTGTGCAAAGGTTCCTGCTTCCCTGATCTCAGATTTCAGTTCAGTTCAGATCAGTTTCAGATTCCAGCCTTGGAGCTTGGTCCTCCATTCGGTATGCTAATAAAAATGTTTTCTTGTTCATCTTTAATGAAAATAAGGCTCTCTCTTTTTCATTTGGTGTGCTACTGAAGTTGCCTCCTTGCATCTTTGATGTAGGTGAGGCTAGGGAAATTGCCTTAATCCTATCACTCGTGTCTGCAGACATTTAGGTGTGATTCATGGTGCCTTTTTGTTACTTTTGGTCAGTCCATCTCTGATGGGTTCAAGCAGAGAGAGTGGGGACAGGGGGATGGATGTAAGTGAGTCCAACAGTAGGGGTTTTGCACCTTGGTTCCTCAAGAACACAGAGCTGACAGGTAAAAACTTACCTTTTGATAAGACATTATATTTTCAGCAAAAAATGGAGGAGTGGAATTTCATATAAACCTACCTGTTTTTCCCAAAGCCTTATGCCTCTAGCAAGGAGCACGGACTTCATTCTTTCAGTGTGTGATAACCATTGGCATTTTATTTGCAGAGAACAAAATAGATCAGGATGTCCTCTAGGCTATCAGTTTGCATTCCTGAATGAGTATGAAGAATCTCATTAGAGGATCTGTAAGTGGATCTCTGTATCATACTTTATTATAATTGATAAGCTTGCTCCCCCTTTCAGGTTAAGGGCTCATTCTGTGAGGGCTAAGGCAATTTCAAAAGGGATAGCCGTGTTAGTCTAGTCCAGTAAAAAAAACAACAAGGAGTTGTGTGGCACTTTAAGACTAACAGATTTATTTTTTGCATGAGCTTTCGAGGGAGAAGATCCCACTTCACTGAGGAAGTGGGATCTTCTCCCACAAAAGCTCAAGAGCTAAGGCAGCCTCTGTAGCAGGGGTGGCCAAACTTATGGACCTCAAGAGCCACACAAGTTGATTATTAAACCTTCAAGAGCCTTAATGAGGCATATAGCCATATATTTTTACCTACTAAATTGATTTGCTGACATTCTTCCGAGAGCCATGCTTTTTCATTCAAGAGCTACATGCAGCTCCCAAGCTGCAGTTTGGCCACACCTGCTCTATAGCATCAGTTCAAAAGGTACTCTTACTTGATATTTGCAGGCACTTATGCTCCATCCACACATTTACAAGATATGAGACCTGAATCCAGGACTTCATCACTAATGTATCCTTTGGGACAGCAGTCCTACAGTACTGCACCACCTATGTCCTCACACTCCCCTTCTATCTCAGCACAGCTTGCCCATTATCCACTGATAGTAGAAAACAGATAGGGACCAGCACTTGAAGAGAGGGAAGTTGTCTACGTCCTTGTAACTGGAGTTCTTTGAAATGTGTGATCTCTATCTGTATTGCATTACCTTTCTACTTTCTCCTCTCCTGTGTATTGTGACTAGATTCACAATAGAGAAGGAACTGGAGAACCAGTCATTCTGCCATGCACTTTAAATTCTTGGTGTGGAGCTTGAGGAGAAGAGGAGCATAGGTACAGACAAGCAGATGCTATTTGCAAGAATTTTCCCATCGCGGACACGTGTGCGTGGATACCCACAATGGATTGTAGATTGGGACCCCGCATCTGAAAGAACTCCAGCTACAGTAAAGCGGTTAAATATTTCCCTCCCCTCTTTTATTTTTAATTATCAAAAGCCATAAATCTAAATGTAAAGAAACACCTTCACCATCTGTTTTTACAGATATGAAGTTGGCTAACAGTTCCTTACATTGACAGACTTAGAATGATGTTATAATTAAACATGAATGTGGTAAAAATCTATCTTTTTGGGGGTGGGGTGTATTGTTCAGCAGAGTACCAAAATATACCAGATAAGGTTATTTTTACTTCATGGTCCTGAGTTTAATGGTTAATTTAAGAATCATGAACAAATCAATTGTTAATAACACTTCACAGCATAATTAATTATGAGCATGATCTCTGCTAGGAATGGAACCAAGTGTCAAGCTTTCCAAATAAATATTCAACTGATGTCACAAAACTGCATGTATTGAAAAATCCCTGGACAAACATTTACATGATAATATAATGTGGTAGTTCTGTCAATACTATGCATTTCTAAAATAAACATGTACATAATCCATACTTTAAATGTCCTGAATTATTAATTTACACAATACCTTGTGGTTTCTCAAAGAAAGAAATTGAAGTTCACTGTGTCTCTCTCTGTTCTATGAAAGATTTCTCTCTTTATTATTTAAAATAAATAAAAAAGCTTGCCCAAGGACAAAAATGTGCTCATTTGAATTTGTAGCCTGCTCAGCACAAAGCAAATGTAGAGGGAACATTGATTAGGAAGTTAGTGATGTTGTTATAACAACAATTGCAGGCTATTAATTATTTTAGAAGAGTGTGAATAGTGAGATGTCAAATAACGGAGGACACAAAACTGTTTTTATTCATGATGTGTATTACAGTTGTGTCTAGAGGCTCCAACTGAAATTATGTAGGTTATTATTTAAGAATAGAGAGGATTGTGAGGAACTTGGAAGAAACTGACAATGAACCTCATCCTGCAAATTGCTAAGCACCTCCTGGAGATTCTGATCACCCTCATCTTCCATGATAGTCACTGGGAGTTGTGGATGCAGAGTACCTTAGAGAACCAGTTCCAAAGCTAGATGTGGGTAACGTGATGATAGATGAAATATTCATAGCAGCACTTATTGACAGGTTCTAAACCAGTGGTCCCCAGACTTTTTCAGCTATGCCTCCCCTTACCTAGTCCACTCTTCCCTGTGAATGAGTCCAGAGCTGTGGTTGGGGGCCATGACTGGGGCCTGTGGTCAGGACCAGGAGCAGAGTCAGAGCTGGAGCTGCATCTGGTTCCATGGTCAGGACTGGGAACTGGGAGCAGGGCCACAGTCAGGGCCAGCAGCCTGAGGGCCATAGCATGAGTTGAACCATGGCCCGGAGTGGAGCTGGAGTGAGGGTTTTGTCTGGAGCTGCAGTCACAGAACCAGAGTCATTGGTCCAGGACTGAGGCTTGGACACACAGCCAGGAGCAGGATCAAGAAGCAAGCCAGGGCTCAAGCCACAGCAAGGAGCAGAGGTAGGATCCAGGGCTGGGGCTCCAGCTGAAGGCAGGGCCGGAGCAAAGATGAGGACAGAGCAGGGTTGGGTGATGATTCCTCTCTGCCCCCCGGCCCAAGTCCTGTCATGCCCCCCCCCCCCCCCCAATGCTTCTCTGCAGCCTCTGAGAAGGTAGCCACACAGTTTGGGGCCCTCTGGTCAAAACTAATTGTGGTAACTTTGATAATAGCCTAACCATGGTTGTAAATCACCCAGGGAAAATATGGGCTCAACAGTCATGGTCAAATAAGCATGAGAGATATTAAACTACAACAGTGGTTCCCAACTTCTTCTGGGCCGTGGCACATGCTGAGACCTTCAAACTTTTCAAAGCACACCACCATTAAAAAACTAAGGAATATTCAAATTAACTTAAATTATTTATGAATATTCATGAACCATGGCACAGTGTTTCGGAAATGCTATGTGGGGTAAAAGGGGTAGCAGAGCGGGGGTGGCAAAACAATGGAGGTCAGGAGTCGTGTGCATTAGCAGGAGTGAGTCTGGAGAGCAGAGCAGGGCAGGGGTGGCAAAAGAGGACAAGGGCAGGCATGTGGGGAACAGCACAAGGGTGGCAGGAGAGGAGAGAGGAAGGGAGAACAAGAGTGGCTTTGTGGGGAGAAGCGGGGAAACCTGGGGAGTGGGAAGGTAGGGCAGGGGAGCATGGTGCAGGACTCACTTCCCCCTTCTCCACAGAGGCTCCCTGCCACCCAGGGCAAATCCTAACCCCACTGCTGCTCCCTCCCACCCCAGTGGGTCCCGTCTTCCCATCCCCCTGCTGCCTGTGATGGACCCTCCAGCCCCCAACTACACCCCACACACACACAGCCACCCCACCCCCCCACCTACACACACCCCCAATCAACCAGCCACGCCACAGCCCCAGCCACACACCCTCTGCTACACATCTACTCCCATCCACCTCTGCTACACACACACACACCTGCCCCACCCAACCACCAGCAGTGTCCCCCTCCCCCTCCCAAGCCCTTACCTGGGCTGTTTGCAGGCTGGCTGACACAGGCTACTCTGCCCTGCAGGGGGAGATTCACACACTTCCAGCCTCCCCAGCTCTCTGCTGGCTGGGCTTAAGGTGGAGCCAGATTTAATGTGGAGCCACCTGAGCAGTATGTTTGGGCTGCTCCTGCTATTTTTAGGGGGCCCCCTGGAACTCCTTGTTATAGTGCCTTCCTCTATTTTTAGGGGGCCAGAACACTGCCTGCTTAAAAATAGGGGGCCCCAGAACTGTTCCAGTGCCTTCCCCCTTACTTTAACCCCTGTCTTTTCCCAGCCCTGCACAGCCCAGGTGGCTGGGCTGAGCAGGGAGGAAATTTTAACGCCAGCTCTCGGGCATGCTCATGGCACATTTTGGGTGTGCCCTGGCACACTGGTTGGGAACCACTGAACTACAATAAGAAAGAGAGAGAAAATAAAATGGGAAGTATTAAAATACTTTGGTTTTGCCTCTGAAATTTAAAGAAAGCCCACACGCTGTCCCAATCTTAGAGTCTTGAGATACACACTTGGAATGCAGACCTTCTGTGTAGCACCCTTCCTGAGACCTGTGGCCATGTGGCACAGCTAGTCATCCACTGCACTCAGTGGTGTCCCCTTAGTATTCATCTCTGGCTTAGCAAACCGTTTCTCAGAACTCCACTCCCAGATGCGAGCCTTCTAATTTGCTTCTACAAAGGAGCACATACTAGGTTATAACACACAGACACTTTGCACAGAGTTCTAATTTATCCCTGGTCTTTACTTAAGCACATGAGAAATACACAGATCTATCCAAAAGTAAGCCCTACACTCATTTCTGGGGCTTTAGTTTTCTTATCGCTCCAGAGAATTCTTTGGGCTGGGATCAGAGTCCTTAAGGCCCATCCAGAATCTTTCTTGTCCAGTGCTCTGAAATATGGAACTTTCTTCCTACGTCAGTTTGTTTCTTTTTAACTTGGCTAGTCTGTGTCCTTTCTTGATTCTGCCCAAACTTCCATTGTATCTCTTTATTAACTCTCACTTGATCACCTTGGTTCTTTGTCATTTGTTTATGTATCTTCCACACTCCTGCTTTCCCTTCTCTCTTCTCTCAGTTTAAGCAAAGCTTTATACGCACCGATTATCAAGGCACAGTCACTGAAGTTAAGTATTTCCAATTATCCTCAGTGCACCTGTTGCAGCTCCTGTCCATGAGAATGGATACCCATCAGCTCAGAGGGTTTTGATGATACAGTAATTTCATAATGACTTTATACTATCAACCAGAATTTATAGGTTGCACAAACATATCCCTAAATCATGTCAAATGTCTTCTATTTAAATCATTGATTCATCCTTGCCTTGAATCCTGTTGTTCTTTTTTGGCTTTCTTTCTTTAAAAGGGCCAGAGAAAGTAAATAAAGGTGGCAAAAGGCATGGAAAAACTTCTTTATGGGGTAGATTAAAAATATTCAGACTCCTTAGTTTATAGAAGAGAGGCAATAACCATAGAGGTTTGTAAAATAGCAGTGACTATATGGAGACGATAAAACAGGTGTCCCTCTTTACCAGGGTTCTCAAACTCAAATCACCATGAGGGCTACATGAGGACTAGAACAGGGCCTCATGAGCACTAATACATTAGCCCAAGGGCTGCACCACTGAAATCTTTTCATACAGTGCTATTGCAAATATCGGTGATGATAGTGTCGTTGCAAAAAAACAACAAGGAGTTGTGTGGCACTTTAACAGATTTATTTTTTGCATGAGCTTTCGTGGGAGAAGATCTCACTTCCTCAGATGCTTCGAAGATGGGTGAACTTCAAAAGCTCATGGAAAAAATAAATCTGTTAGTCTTAAAGTGCCACACAACTCCTTGTTTTTTTACTGGACTAGACTAATACAGCTATCCCTTTTGAAAGTGTCATTGCAGGCTGCAGGAAATAACTTTGGGGGCTGCATGCAACCCATGGGCTGCATGTTTGAGACCCCTGCTCTTTACCCTTCTCAGAGGGTAAGAATAAAGGGATATCACTGTTGTTATTGTGAACTAGGAACTGTTATAGTTATGTCAGCTATAATCTCTGATGATGGTGAAGCTGTCAGTATTGGCCAATATTGGTCATCCTTTATGTTTCGTGTGAGTCTCTAGGCTCCTAAATAATCACCAGAAATTGACAAGTGAAATAAAAGTCTTATATTTCAGATGGCAAAAATGGTGTGTCTTGGCACTGAGTGTCTGCCTTTTAACATTAGATAGTCATAATTATCTAGAGCCATATCATTTTTGGTGCAATAGAGTCAGACTCATAAACAACTAGGATTAGGTTGGGTTGGGTGACTGCTTTGTTAAGGAGACCTATCCTAGATGCTTCAGAAAATGATGTTCAGAATTTAATAAGTAATAATTCCCAGCTCTTATCAGCAGATTTCAAAGCACTTCCTAAGGAGGTCATTACCCCCATTTTACAGATGGGGAGTCTGAGGCAGTTTGTGACACTGCCAGTGTCTCTCTTTGGAAGACTGGGATTATTAACATAGATGTATATCCTGGTCATGTTTTATCACACTAATTAATTGTCTTCCTAAGTGGGATTTTCTCCCATGAAAGCTCATGCAATAAGTAAATTTGTTAATCTTTAAGTACCAAAGGACTCCTTGTTTGTTTTACTGAACTGCACTGACATGTCTGCCCCTTTGGAATTTGATCCTCCATGTTGATTCAGTCACCATCAGCTATGTCTGTTCAGTGGCTGCTAGAAGAAATTCCCAGTTTCATTGGATTCTCCTAGTGACAAAAGATTTACCTATAAAATTGGGACAGTAATTACTGATGTATTGAAGCACACAGAAGCACACTGAAGAAGTATGAAATGGTTTCTGCTCTGTTTTTCTCTGCAGCACACTTTTTAAATGAAAAAAATTGAAGTTTTAAGAAAACCTATAAAAACAGCACTAATATTAAACATCTAGTTAGCATACAGTGGGGAGCTTTGTACTTGCTACTTATAAAGCATTTTTGATCTTTAAAGTACTTTATAGAGGTTAATTATTTAATCTTTGGACAACTCCTGTCAGATAGGTAAATTTCAATTTCTACACTCTAGAGACTCTGAAAAAGATGTGGTGATTTCCCTAGTTCTCATGCAAAACAAGCGGCAGAGCTGGAATTAAAATAAATCCCACGCTCCCAGTAGTATGCAAGAATTAACTTGATATGGAAACATCTCTGATAGCAGAATAAAATTATTCCAGTTTTTAAGAGACGAAAAATAGAGCAAAGAAAAAGTACAACATCATATAATTTAATATTAGTCTGCTGTAAAGTTTGGAATATAGTCTTGCATTTGGTGTCGTCTCATATTTCAGTTATTCATCAAATAGCATTAACATCATTTTGAAAAAATACCCAATTCTACCTTGCAGGATAGAATTTGAATGACATAGTGACTGGTTATGAAAGGGCTGGGAAATAGAGAAGAAAAATGAGACTATGTGGAAACATTTTAAGAAATTCTGTTATTTTCCTAGATCTCTATTCATAGTAATATCTATATCTTATTTTTTCCATATATTTCATGCACTGGAATCCAGAAAATTTTAAAAATACGCACATGCATGCCCCACAATAGACTCAAGTAATACTGTGTATTTTAAGAACAAACAAAGGCAATACAAACAATATTCTGAGTAATAATTTAGAAATGTTTCACTCTCTCGGTCTCTCACTCACTTATGCTAAATTAAAGTGAGTATACTGCACATTTGTTACCTTGTAGCAATGACTCCTTTATTCAGCCATACAGAACAATTGTAACTGCCTACTTTTACTCATTGGATTCAGTCAAACACAGTATCATCTGCTGTTTCAAAAACAGTATAACTAAAAATATTTGTTAAGCATACCCTGTGCTACAGATTTTCTTAGCAGCTTAGTCAAATTATTAGGAAGATCCATGTGATTTTGGGAAAAGAAGAAATTATCTGTCTATGATAGCTTAACTCTCAGGTCATTTTACTGAGGTAGATAATATTCTTTAACTTCAAGGCCTCTATTAATCATTGCCTACAGTAAAGATAATAAAAATAATGATACAGACCCTTTACAGTGGATGTCTCAATTTGATATCACAAAAAGACTAAGAATTCAAATAGGGTTACTGTCACTGTATCAGATACTGCTCTCATCATCAGATTTCTGGAATGGTTTTGAATTAGTAAAGCTAAATCCTTAATATAACTAATGACAATATCCAACAGCATCATTATTGTCAGGTATAACATGAAATGTATAACAGATGTCACATAGTCCTCACCTTTTCTTTGATGCCTCTTACACGCATGTTCTCACTTTGGAAATTAAATCTCAGACATGGAAGTATAAGGCCAGCAGCAGAAACGAGATTTGTTTTAGAAAGATTCTTACCCGTTCTGGGCATTAGTGTTAGCAGTCAAAAAATAAATAGTATGACTGATCGATGTTTGGCTCCTGGTCCTTTTAGACAATATCTGTAACAAGCGTGTTCTGCCGGGAATAATCAGTGTGCAGATTCCCTAGTATGAAACAATAAGCATAGACTTTGAATAGTTTTTTTTTTTTAAAGTCCATTCCTTTTATATGAATTCATTAAGTCAAGATGCTTGTGTCTTAATTCTGCCCATAGCCTGTGTACACCTATGCAAAGCGCGTATATGCTAAGGAGAGATTGCTGAGTGCACGTCCTGATTTGTGCATTATACAGCTATGAGAGCAGTGTGCAGCAAGCAGAACAGAAATACCAAAAGCAAATAAAGAATAAATTATACTCAGTTGTGTTTATTAGTGACATGATGTATTTTACTCAAGAACAAACAAAGAGTCCTGTGGCTCTAACAGTTTTGTTTCTCATTGTATTTATTTATTATTATTGTTAGTCTTTAAAAGTGCCACAGGACTCCTGTTTGTTTTGCTCAACAAGACTGACACAGCTGCCTCTCTGGAACTTATTTTGCTCTTCTTACTCATTATGTTTTAATGAACATTTTCCCAGTGGAAGCAACAACAAAATAACAGTAAATTTGAGCTTAGGTAAAATTTTCAAAAGTACCTGAGTGATTTAGAAACCTAAATATCTTCTTTCTCTTCTTCCTCCCTGAATGATTCAGGTACTTAGGAATAAAAGTCACACTGATTTTCAATGATGCATAGGTTTCTAAGTGCCTAAGTTATTTTTTAAAGTGAGGCTTTAGCTAATTAGTCAATATGGCAATTTTATGCTTATCTACAAAATCTAGCTTGTAGTTCAGAAGTCAGCAACCTTTGCCAACCCCTGTGCCAGTCCTTCCTTCTCAACCCTCAGCTGGTGCCAGTGGCCCCCTCTGCTGAAAAAATGTGGCATCTGTCTGAAAATGTAGCAGCGGTCATGGCTGGAGTGGGAGTGCTTCCCATGCATGCTACGAGAAGAAGTTGTCCAAAGTGGCTTATGGTGGTGGTGTGTCTGGGGACAGGAGTCCCCAGGCGTGCCACAAAAAGAAGCAGCTCCTTTCAGGGGTTCCCAGGCATGCTGCAGAAAGAAGCTGCCCAGAGTGGTTCCTTCTGGGAGCATCACACTACAGAGGGGAGTCGCTCTGGGCAGCTTTTTTCTGTGTCACATGGAGGCATAGGCATGGGGGGGACCCCCGGTGTCCCAGCTGCACCCAAAGGAAGCTGCCCAGAGTGGCTTTCAGTGGCAATTTTTGTGGTACCGCAGAGGGTGCCGCGTACCACTCTGAATGGGCTCAGGCACCACTGTCAGCACACATGCTGGGGATTGCCTAATAAATAATCTGTTAGTCTTTAAGTGCCACTAGACTCCTTCAGTTTTTTTTGCTTTACTAGACTAACACAGCTGCCCCTTTGGAGCTTACCCCTGTTGTAGTTTCATTTGTGCATGCACAGACACTCCGCTCTGATTTTATGGGTGATTTAGGCTTGATAAATAATACCGCCAGTCTCTGTTTTCTTTTCTTTGCAAACTAGGTCTTTATCCTTTCATCGCAGAAATAGCCTAGAAATTGTAGCCAATGTAAATCACTATCTAGTGTTCAAAGTTTGTTACTGTGATTGTTACTTATAATTAGGGCTGTCCTTAGGGTAGGCGAGCGTGGCAGCTGCCCAGGGCCACGTGCTTTGGGGGGGCCCTGCGGGGCCCACACTGGTGCCCTCCCCCAACCAAAAGGGTGGCCTGGTTCAGCACTGCCGGTCCCAGCCCCCCCCCCCGCCCCCCCCCCACCGACATGTGCTGCTTTCAGCTCTGTGCTGGAGCAGTGGGGAGGTGGCAGGAGGCAGCATGGGGCCTGTATCACTGACCCCCCCCCCACCACCACCACACTGCCTCCAGCCCCCTCCCTGCTGGTCTGGCATAGAGCCAAGAGCAGCACACATGCCGGGAAGTGGAGGGGGGGCAAGGGGGGGCTGCCAGCACTGAACTGAGCCACCCTTTTGGCTGGCTCAATTGGTCCCCAGCATGGGATGGCCAGAGCAGGGGCCTGCCCCTCCCCTGGGCTGGCCAGCCCCACCCTCCAGTGCTGAGGGGATGAGTGGGAGCCCCACAGAGGGCAATTGGCCTGGGCCCTGCACTTCCCTGGGGATGGCCCTGCTCACAATCCTCTCTACAGTTGCCAAACATTGGCCTTTGTGATTTCTGACAGAGCCTCTGTTTTCAGGGAGTCACATTCACAAGGGTATTTTTGCTGCTTGCTTTTTTGCAAAAACTTTCTTAAGAACAAAAAACACTCAGATAAATGTCATGGAAAAATAATGAAAAGGGTTGTGAAAACCGTATGTGCAAATTCAATTTTTATTGCAATGAATATTCATTATTATTTTTGCAGAGGAACTTAATATCTCAAGTAGATGGTGTCAGTCTTATTCAGACAAATATTCATTTGCATTGTATATTCCCTATAGAGAAAGGAACAAGATATATTGGGATAAATCTTCTATATGGAGAAATTCCATGAGAAATTCCCACTGCTGCAGGAAGGATAGGCTGCAATACAGAAATCAGCATTACAAATCAAGAGTGGTATGATACACCATACGTGGGCTCAGTGTGAAAAATTCTGTGATTTTCACTATTCATACATCTCAGATGTTTATCAAGACTTATTCAACTCACATCTAGAAGACTGTTCACAATGCATATTTGCTTGGCCTATTTCTTTTTCGTTTGCTTAATTTCATAATCTAACTCCTTTTAATGTGCTTAAAGTCTGTTGTACCTGTAGGGAAAAGAAGTAAAGTAAAACTTACACAGATCCTAAATCTAGCTGGATATTTTTCTCAACATCCTAACTCCCATCTCCATTCGATATGTAATCTGTTCTCCTTTTTTTCCTTCTTAATTCTTGCTATGAGGTAGGTAGTAGATTTGAACTGAAAGACGTGTACTTTTGAGCATGAGAAAAGATTCTGAGTAGAAAAATTTGCTGAGCAGACCTCCTGTATGTCGAAACTTAATTAACTTAAAACTTGATTAACTTTAATTAAATAACATCACCTATAAAATAGCATGTTCCGAGGGGGTAGCTGTGCTAGTCTAGTTCAGCAAAACAAACAAGGAGTCTTGTAAAACAAACAAGGAGTCTGGTGGCACTTTTAAAGACTAACATTTGTTTATTTCATGAGCTTTTGTGGGAGAAAATCCCACTTCATCAGATGCTTGAGGATGGGGAACTAACAGAATGAGAGGAAAATCAGTGCAGGGAAGTGTAAGTCATAGGAACAAGTCAGACTGTTACAGCAAATCAGTGCAGCTTTTTAAAGTCAAACAGTGGAGAACAGGATATGGGGGTGGGGGGCAAAATTAAATGTTTTAACAGGTAAAAAACCCATAGTCTCTATTCATCCCTAAGTTGATGATGTCTTCAAGCATTTGACGAAGTGGGATTTTCTTGCACAAAGGCTCATGAGATAAATAAATGTATTAATCTTTAAAAGTACCATAAGACTCCTTGCTTCTAAAATATCAGGGACTGTTTAAAGTAAGTGTCTGAAGGACTAAAAAATGACAGTTAAATTGCAGGCACCAGCTTCAATATTGTCCCCCATTATCATCACTTATCTAATGATGACAAGGGTGCAGAACAAATATTTCAACAACTTGCAACACTTTTACATCATTAACTTTAAATTGTAATGCAGTACTTCTTACTGGTACTGTAGCTTTGATTTCCAAAGGGATAGCCGTGTTAGTCTAGTCCAGCAAAAAAAACAAGGAGTCGTGTGGCACTTTAAGACTAACACATTTAATTTTCTTATGAGCTTTCGTGGGAGAAAATCCCACTTCAAAGTGGGATTTTCTCCCACGAAAGCTCATGCAAAAAATAAATCTGTTAGTCTTACTGTAGCTTCATCCTTCTCTATTGTTCTCAAAGGATTAAAGTAACGGGTGTATTTCAGTGATAGGAATATGCTGCTAACAGGTCTAAATTGTCCAGACATGATAAATATAATTTTTCCTCATCTGTTTTTTCACAGTCTACACTTAGTTGCAGAATTTATTTATAACTTGGCTGCAATACTTTTTTATCTAATTCTGTTTAAACACAGTTTGGCCAATTAATTTGAGCACTGCCAGAGTTTGTTAAAACCAAATTTCGCCTCTACCTTCTAGTCTAGGAAAAGGGATCCACTTGTCTAGGGAGAAAAGGGTCAAGAGGAAGGGCAATCAAAACTCAGTCCATAGCCAAACACTCTACTATATGCTGGAATTTAAATAGCTTTTCTGTCTTTGAATGATTTACATGGTATCATGATGGTGTTTTTTACATTAGTTGGCAAGTCCACTGTGATAGTGAGATATCTGGTAAAATCCTCTCACAGAATTTTTGGGGGCGGGAAGGTAGAAGCCTTTTTATGCAGTTGCAGCTTCTTGCTTCCTTGTAGAAAACTTCCTTAAGTGTTGACTTCACTTATTTTCTCTCTGCTGTTATCACCATACCTGCCATTTTACCCCATAACATGGGGTCATTGTTCTTGGCTGTTCTTCGTCGAGCATATTTAAGATGTAGACAGATACTACTGCTTCTGTGTCCACAGCATTTCTAAGAACCTGACTGTTCATTCAGACATAAAAAACTCTCATGTTAGTTATTATTATGGCATAGAGAGCACACTTTAAAAATTTGCGGACAATGGGAGCAGTTGCAAGTGCTTTAGAGGGTAAGATTAAAATTCAAAATTATCTGGAGGTACTGGTGAAATGGTGTGAGTAAGGGGAATGAATTTCAATAAGTACATTTGCAAAGTATTCCACTTAGGAAGGAAAAATCAGTTGCATATAAATAAAATAGGAAAGGATTGCCTAGGAAGGGGTACTGTGGAAAGGAATCTGGGGGTCATAGTTGATAAGAAGCTAAATATAAATCAATAATGTAACATCTTAAAAAAAAAAAGAAAAGAAAGGAAAAAGCAAACATAATTCTGGGATGTATTAGAAGTTGTAGGTGTTATAAGCAAGACATAAGTAATTTTTCCATACTACTCTGCAGTAGGCCTCAGCTGGAGTATTGTGTTCTGTTCCGGGTACCACATTTCAGGAAAGATGTTGATGAATTGTGAGTATCTGGAGAAAAGCAACAAAAATTATTAATGGTTTAAAAAACATGAGCTATATAGGGAGATTGAAAAACCTGGGTTAAGTCAAGTCTGGAGAACAGAAGACTGAGGGCAGAGATGATAACAGTTTTTAAGTGCATAATAGGTTGTTACAAGGACGAGGGAGAAGAAATGTCCTCATTAACCTCATTAAACTTCCTAACTATAAAGGTTGTTAAGCAGTGACATAAATTGACTTAGGAGGTTATAGAATCTCCATCACCGGAGATTTTTAAGAGCAGGTTGGACAAACACATGTCAGGAGTGGATAATACTTGTTTCTGCCTTTAGTGCTAGGAGATTGGACTATATCAATGGTTCCCAACCTGTGGTCCGTGGACCACTGGTGGTCCTCAAGGGTACTGCAGGTGGTCTGTGGGAGTTGGGGAGAGAAAGAATCACTTCAGGTAAATGTACTGTGACAAGTGCAATACGTTTGTGAGTTAGCATAATAAAGTATAACAGATAGCTGTGTTTTCAATACTCCTTGATCTATGAGTTTGATTCTCATAAGCCATAGACTGTGTTCAAAATATTTAACATGGTTGGCTTACATGGTGGTCTGCAAAAACTTTTGATGATGATGTAGTGGTCTGCATAAAGGAAAAGGTTGGGAACCACTGGACTAGATAACCTCTCGAGATCCCTTCCAGTCCTGCAGTTCTATAGATCTATGATTGTAACTGCCACATCTCCAGCTACCTCAATATTTATATCACAATCCTCAGATCCATACAGAATACAACCACTGTATTGTCCTGACTTAATACATCTGAGTATATAATTTTCCAAGTTGAATTCTTTTTTTGCTTCCCCTTCATCACCGCATCATGTTTTAACTTCTTGACTCATCTTTAAGACCCGACGTTACATCCATACATGCTTAACTGGGCTTTTTCTTGTCTTTATTCAGCCTCAGTGTTTCATCTCTCTGCTTTCCCCAAAACCATTTCCTGATTTTTCTACACTATATCCTGTGTGTGGAGCTTTCTACCTGAGAGGTCCTGTCTGGTCACTACCATCTCCTCATTCAAATCCCTCCTTGAGACTTTTACCATATTTCCTATAAAAATGAATAGCAAGCACTTTAAAATTTTTCTTGTTTTGTCTTGTGTTTTATTTTTGCTCTAAATCTTTGCAGAGAAACTGTAAGCTCATTGCTACAATCTCTGCCAGTCCATCCCTATTGTGTAGTTGCCAGTATTGTGGTGTAGAGTGTGATGTTAGATTGCATATACTCCTTGGCACAAGACCCATGTTTTCCTGTTGTTACTGTGAGACAGCTAGTACATTTTCAGGTGCATTAATAAATGGCAATAATTATTTCTTTCATCTAACTTAATTCTACGTTGATAGTCCATCAAAGAACCAGGTCAAAAAGAAAAAAAAAGCAAACAAGTGTTTTCAGTTAAACACAAGGGGTTTTTTCCCATAAAAACTCTGTCTTGTAGTTTCTGAAATTAACATGCCTTCCATTTCATTTCTCACTCTCCAATCATTTCTGTTATAATGCCTCAAATACATTTTCCACATTTGCAAAAAGAATATTAAACATGTTAATTTTGTATGTGCCAATAACTCAGAAACACACAGACTACTGTCTTTCAAATTTTCACCAAATAAGAGTATTCTCCTCTGTAGTCACAATCAATATAGTAAGTTTGAACCCAAAAGGAATTTTTATGAGAAAGTTACAGTGGGTCCTATGAAAGAGCTTACATGGAATATAACAGAAGCCTTCTTTACAGCTTGACTATGGAGCCAGAATGTCTAACTCTATAGAACTTCAGGTGACTGTTTTCTAATCTTTGTTTCAGGAATATTTTTTAAAAAGAAGCTTTAAATGTATGTTAAGTTGATTTAAATCTTGTTCATATATTTAATTTCAAAACTGTCAGTTTACTGTGACTCGAATGATTTGCTTGATCATTGTTGTATGTGGTAATGTCTTGACAAATGATAACTTGGAGATTTCTTGAAATTTAATAACCCTATTTTATTTCAATAGTTTGGAGTCTTGATATTCTCATTCAATTTTTTTGCAAAAATTGAATGTTACTTTTAATGATTTTCCTTTTCCCATCTTCCCTCTCAACAAAGAGTTACATTCACAGTTCTAAGGACTCTTAATTTTTTAGCTTATCTTTATTCCCTGAAACATGTGAGTTTATGCTCATTATATGTTTTATGTGCCTAATGTAACTACAGTAATGCATATCTAACCCTTTTTTTGAACTCTATAATACATTATTGTGACAATGAGTTCCATGGTTTAAGTATGTATTATATAGAAATAAAAAATTTATTTTAATCAGGTTTAATACTATTTAATATATTCATAATGTTAGTATTGAGTATTTAATGTCAGGTTTTGTGTTTTCCCCCTTTCTCTTATATGAAGAGCAAGGGTAAATAAGACTGATTAATATATGTTTTCTATTAATTATGTTATATATTTCTGTCATGTTACTGCTTGTTTGCCTCTTACCTAAACCAAGCGTCCCTAATCTTTATAGTCTTTCTATGCATGGAAGCATTTCTGGCCTCTAATCGTTTTTGTTGCCCTTTCTTTAACCTTTTTCATTTCTACTATATCTGTTTTGAGATATAATTGGAACACCCTGAAGGTAATTTTATCTATAGAGCAAATTTATCTTCCTAGTGAGCATTGAATTTCTCATAATGGTCTTAAAGAAGTTGGATTCCTTTGAGTGAAAAATTATAACATTAAGAATATTATGTGCCATATATCTATGTCTGTCTGTCTGTCTCTATCATATATTGACAGGTCAGTTATTTGGGTTTTGAACTTCACCATATAAATGTTCTTGTCTGCTCTCTGTGGCATGAGATAGAGGAGAGAAATTGTGAAAGAACTCCTTTTTCCATCACTGATTTCCAGTATTTTTAAAGTTTTTATGGAAACCTGGTACTTTCCATTTTGTACAGTGTGCTCTCTGCATGTTGTTTTCTGCCTATGACATTCTCTTTCCCTTGGATGTACGAGGCAGGGGTCTCAAACTCTAATCACCACAAGGGCTGCATGAGAAGTAGTATGGTAGCCCAAGGGCTGCACTACTGAAACCTTTTCATACAATGACATTGCAAATATTGATAGCAATAGTGTTGTTGCAGGTGACAAGAAATAACTTTAGGGGCGAATTTGAGACCCCTGGTATAAGGCAAACAGTTTCACATGCTTTACATACACATCATATATCTCTAGTGAGGAAATTAGAATACACTTAATCCTGAAACAAAGGGAACTTAATCAAGCAACTAAAAACTACATAATTAAGTTCTTGTATTTCTATATTAATCCAGTAGCCTCAAGGAATCTTAAAATTTGCAAGATCATCTGTTTGGCTTTCCACTTTCCTGCCCACACCTGAGTTTTAAATACATCTAAAATACTCTAATTCTAAGGGTAGCTATCCATTCATTTTATGCTTCATGGGTTTTAGTCCTAAAGAGAAAAAAGTAAACTACTGGGGACAAAGATCCTGTCCCCAGAAATATATTCCATCATGTGATAAGCTGAGGTATTAGTCAGTTGTAAGTATATGACCTAAAATTATTTTTTGTTAAAAAGTTTCTTTGGTGTGTACCAAAGAGAATTACATTTAAAATAAGACTTTTCTTAGTATATTCACCTTACCTACGGTGAGTGATATGCCATGAGCTAATTGCTATTTATGAATTTTATGGGAATAAGGTCCACAAGCTGATCTAGCAAGACCACAACGATTATAATACTTTGCTCTTACAGGTCTGTCGAAGCTCTTATGTTATTCTGCAAACATACCCATACAAATCACATTATACCCCTGATAGGTCAGTGAGTGTTAATACCCCCATTTTGAACAGAACAAAGAATGTAAGTGTCTCATTCAAGGACACACACTGAGAGCTTCTCTACATAGGAAAGTTAGTTTGCAGCATAGCGGTGTGTGTATCTGCAGTGTAGATGCTTTGTTATTGCACACCAACAGTGTCCGGCTGCAGGTTAGCTCAGTAGTCTTTGAGGTGTATTAAGCTGAAATGCACAAAGACACTTTAAGGGCACAGTGAGTGAGTCCAGGTGGGGAGTTGGTGTGAAGTAACTAGTGCTGTGTAAATTTAGGCCCTGGCTTGCTCCTCACTAACATCCTGTGTACGTGAACGCTGGGTCTTTAGTAAATCTGAAAGTATAGCTCAGGAAGCCTGTTATGCAATTTCCTGGTCTAAGTACTGGACAAAGGTGCTTCTAGATTTTAGTTTCTATTTTTTATAATAGGACTTCCATGTTTCTGCACCTGTAAATCCCAAAGACCAATGCTATTCCAACACTCCTGCATAGAACCCCCAGAAACTAAACAAGGAAAGCTCTAAGTTTCCTTCCTTCTAACAACTGGAATTTGAGCCTGGCCTTAACCAGGGCTCTCTTCTGCTAGGTAAAATATTGGGCATAATATTGTCTCCACAATTATTTGCCTATACATTTTAGGTCATTTGGATGTCTATCTCTAATTGTTTTCAGTAGCTAGGGTCTTGGCTGTCTGAGTGAACTAAACTGTAGTGGACTTAATTAAAGGTGCAAAATCGCTACTGTAAAAATGGTGCACGGTGCTTGACAGCAATGTCCTAAAGTAAATTTGTGGGGTGAGACAGTGGTTTTTAAATTATTTTATTTTTGGCATACCTTTTAGTTTGCAGTAGATTTGAATCTACACACGGTAACTTTTAGCTTTTACCTTACTATTGATGGAGACTTGTTGGAAAGGGAAGAAAACACTATCATAAGCTTAGGATTGAATGTTTCTTAATAACAGGAGCAATGTTTTGTTGTCTCATTGTATTGTTAAGCTCTGTGCTGCTGACTGAAGCAGAATTTCAGTGTTCTTGCACAACATCCCATTGTTAATGTGATAGGGAGGATTTGATTATGGGTGAGTGAGTTTGAAAATGGTAAATTGACAACAAATCTGGGATCATGGTTCTCAAGGCAGCTTTTGTGGTCACATTCTTTTATTTGATGTGGTTCCTTCTGTCGCCTGTGCCAAGCAGTGTAACATACGAGAAGTGATGAAGCTGCAAAAAAAAAATAAAAAGAGAGAGAGCACGAGGGAGACAACTGTTTAGTAACAAAGAAGAAAGAAAGAAAACAGAGCAGGAGATCAAAGACCATAATACCTGTCTTCAATCAGGAAGAAAAGAGAGAAAATGGGAGTTCCTTTTCACTTGCTTCAGGCTGCTCTTCCTTACAGCCATCTTGAATGACAGATCTCTTTAAACACTTATGTCTGAAAAGAGCTTGGAATTTCAAAATAAGGCAGGACAAAGTGTACATTGAGAGCATTAACAAGGGTGTATCCAGGTAAAAAAAGGACTATAGTCTATAAAGCCTGCCTTCTATAACCAGTAAATGGGATTTAACATGTTTTAACATTGGCCAATCCCAGAGACAGATACTTAGGTTAAAAAAAACCAGGTTTCCCATGTCCAGGCAAGTTTTTGTTTGTTTATATTTTCAAGGCTGGGTAATTTCTAGCCATATGGTTCATAACCACCCAAAAATGTCATTTTCTAATATTATTTTAATAAGTTTTGCAGCAATAATGCAGCTTATTAATAACATTTCTGGGTAAAAATCATATATTGACACTGGTAGAGTTACTTATGTATTTGAGTGTGTGGGTGCATCCTCTCATTGTGCCAAATCTGGTTCACAAATATAAAATCTTCCCCACTTCTTTCCCCTCACAGAGCAGAAATAAAATACTATTGTGTAAGAGAACACCCATTTCAGAGTATACAGGGTTACCTTACATGTATGTTCTCTCTTGTGCTGATGGTGTTGAAAGGGAAGCTGATACGTACATTTTCTTTGCTGACAGTGAGATAGCTCAAGCCTCAGGCCAAAAAAGGTCGAAAGTGTGTCTGGCTCCTACTTCACAAAGCAGTGCAAAAACCAAGTATTGTATTAATTTCTAGCTGTTCAGAGTAATATGAACTGCATCACCACAGTATCTGAGTGCCTCATGCTCTTTTTAATAGTAGCTATTCTGACAAAATATCTGTGAATGCAACAGGGAAGTACCTTTGTCCCTATTTACAGATGGGGAACAGAGGCACAGAGTCACTGGGGCCTGGATCCATACAAACAAAGTTTAGGTGCCCAGAAGATCAGTGGAGCAGTGTTGGGATCCACAGCTCCTGAGATAGGCACTTGGGCTCCATGAATAGGGAGAGGAAGGCACATAAGAGTAGGATCCACAAAAACCAGCATGCTAGGCAGGGAGCCATCTGAGCTAGCCCATGGGAGATGCTAATGAGAAGGTTTTGTTTTGAGTCCTGCCCCTTTCATAGAGTCAGACACCTAAATCCAGGCTTTAGGAGGTACCAATCTGTGCCTGTAACCCATAGCCAGGATCCCCCCCCCCCCTTTTATGTGCCTAAACTTTTGTTGCAAGAATGAGTTAGGTGCCTGCCTACCTCCATACAGAATGACCCAGGAAAGGTGATAGAAGAGGAGGAGATGGTAGCCTCTGATATAATCAGTAAATCTCATTATGTAATCAGGTAGAGGGGGGAATTGAACCAGGGTCTCCTGCATTTCCCAAGTAGTTTTATATAACCACTGAAATAACTTAAAAGGAAGCCACTACCACTTCCTTTAGCTGTTTTATGGGCAGTGGCCTCTGAACGCATTTACTGAATTGGACCACACAAGTGAGATGGGCAGGGGAGCACCCAGCTGATTCGTGCACAGTTACACAGGAAATTTGTGCAAAGCACAGAATTGAACCTTTCTGGGCTCCCAAATCATGAAATCACTGGCCCCTTTTTCCTTCCCGTAACTCACTGCGATTAGGAAGAAGGAATCTTTTAAGGCGAAGTATGACAGGGAATTTATTTCGTTCTTTGCATATAGCGCCTCAGGCACAAGAACAGTAACTTTTGTAAACCTCTGAAGATCAAACTACAAATGCAATGATAATGAACCTTTCTCAGGGAGATCTATTGGACTTAATTGTCAAGAGCTATGGAAGAGCTTTTGATTGTATGTACAGAGGACCTCCTGGGACAAACACATATAGCATTTAAACCCATACAGCAACATGGGCACAATAAACAATCTGAAACACAAGCAATTCCACAAGCTTAATTGTTCTACTGTTATATTAATTGTAGAACAAAACTACTATTCATGTAGACTGGCCACTGGCTTAGACAGTGAGAATCCATCAATATAACTAAAGTTTGGATCACAGAACAAGAGCCATGGCTGCACTGTGCTCAACATTGTACAAAGACATAGTGAAAGGTAGTCCCTACCCCAGAATTTTACAATGAGCTTCAAGATGCAACAAGTAGATGTTTCAGTATGAGTAGGTACAGCAGCAGTGAATTGGTATAACAAATTAGGAGTTGTTGAGCAAGGATCTGGATAACAGTAAGGAAACATCTGGGGCAGATTACCACATGGGCCAACAAGGCCTGAGCCCAGGGACCCACCACAATGTGGTGGCCTTTCCACCCTGCCAGCAGACCAACACTGGAGAGCAGCGTGAGCCATCCCAGAGGCCAAGTTCTGAGCTCCTGCCCTGCCCCTGGCCCAGCTACTCCACCCCCAGGGGCAAGGTGGACCAAGCGTGTCCCGGCCATTCAGACCCTGAGGGTGACAGGCCCATCTTGCGCCTCTGACACGGCCTCTAACGTGGCCTTTTAGGGTGCGTTGGCAACTGCACTGCACACACCAGTCCGCCCAGCCACCCCTGGGGGCCAGCTGGTCTCTGGCCCCAGTCCCAGTTCCAGCCCTCCCCGGCCCCAGTCCTGGCCCTGGCCTCAGCCCCCTCTTCCTCCAGCATTGGCCCACTTGCAGGTGGGGGTGGCCCACCAGTGTGGGAGGCGATCCACCACTGGGAAACATAGTTACAAAGACAAACTACAAACCTGGTATAACTATGTTCATGCCATCGGTGGCATGGTCTAGAAGGGTTCTCAAACCAGGGAGTCAGAACACGGTTATTATGTTGGGACTGTGAACAGTCAGCCTCCATGCATGCTGGGCTGTGGCCGTCAGCCCTGGCCATGGCCAACAGCCAGAGCCCTTCAAAGCTGGGTGACCAGAGAACAGTAAGTGCTGGCCAAGTGGTGTGAAGGCAGTGCTGCCTCCAGCAGCAGTGTGGAAGTAAGGATGTCATGGCTTGGGGTGGGTGGTATGGCATGGGTGGGCCATCACTTTGGGGGGGGAGGCAGTTGTCAAAGTGGGTGCCAGCAGAAAAAGAGGGGAAGAGAGAATCCCCCAGCATGCATTTATCTACCTGTGCAACTAAATCCCAGTGATGCAAAATCTGCTTAGATTGTTGCTTTTTAAAAGGTTTTTCTGCATACTAATATAATCTTGGTGTTGGGGCATCTGTTAAGATTACAGCCTTTTAAAGGCCTCTTTAAAATGCTAACAAAGCACTGGAAAACTTGTTTTTAAATACAATCTTGATTAGTAGTCACATAATTAGGCTTGTCTGTTTGCAATTATTAAAAAAAAAACTTTTCCTCATCATATTCTCTCTGCTTTTTCTCTCCATGGAGTTGATTTAATAAAGTAACAGAAGTTGACACTACAATGTTACAAATCTTTTGATCTCATCCCAGAATAGGCACCCATTTTTTTGTGAAGAGTGCTTAATATGCAGCGAACACATGCACACAAATTAACCACAAATCTAAGTTTATTTTAAATAGTCAGCAGACAAGTTATTTGAAAATATTTATGTAAAATGACATCATAGACTGGTAGGCTCTGACACCGGCCCAGGAAAAATTAAGGGCCATGCCCATATCACTTTCAGGCCTGTCCTTCAGTGCACAGTTATTCAAAACACAAAAGCCCGCTAAATAACAAAGAAAAGCTATTCTCCAAAGCAAAACATGCTGCATGGGCCCAGAGTTCTTATACTATATACCACTCTCTGCCTTTCCTCCCCAAAGAGACATGCCCCTTCCTTTAAATCAGGGATCTTGAACTCAAAGCGCCACAGGGGCCTCATGAGTTCTAGTACATTAGCCCAAGGGCTGTACCACTGAAACCTTTTCATACAACAATATTGCAAATATCAGTAACAACAGTGTTGTTGCGGGCCACAGGAAATAGCTTTAGGAGCCGCATGCAGCCCGTGGGCCATGTGTCTGAGACCCCTGCTTTAAATTCTGCTGAATTGTGTGGCAGTCAGGCAGACTCTTACCCTTTGTACATGGCTTATTGTGTCACAAATATTTCTTTTTTTTTTCTTGAGAATTCATCTTTTGGCTAACAAAAGTGCTTAGCTTTGCTTTGAACTTTTGCTCCACGAGAACAATTTATTTGACAGTCTTGAACCATATAACTGTTGCCCTGTGTATATTTTGTGTTCTATCATCCTGGAAACATTTGTATTATCACTTGGCAATTTCAGGCCACAGAAACGTATGTACTCTACAGAATGTGTTTTTTATGTCGCTACCTTCTTTCTAAGAAAAATTACAAGCTGGTCCACTTTGTAGACCGCATAGCTTAGCTCAGTGTTTCTCAGTGTTCACAGACATAGTGAAGGAGTTCTGCAACTGAACCTGATCACTCTCTCACAGGGGTGAGGGGATTGAATAGGGGAAGCAAGCAGCAACGAGGCAAGCCACTGTGTGTGTGGAAGATTTAACATGTCCCAATCATAGCAAAGCTTCTAGACATGCATCAGCATCCACTGTCACCTTGATGCTTTGCTGAAACCGGGTCATTTTAAACTTCCCACTGCCATTACCCCCAACATCAAAATCAATGGCACATAACTTTCTTTAACAAACCTTACTCTAAGGATAGATTAATTTATTCAAACATGCAGCCCCAAAATTCCCATTAAAACTTGAATAACATCATTTTCAGTTTTAAGTTGTGTGCATAATCATTATGCATCTATCTTTTAGAAATATATTCATAAAATGTATTTAATTTGGTTTCCTGAATCATTTTCACAGGAATGCGTAGTACACAGTTATTACGAACATTACAGCCATTATATACTGGCTTTTTCAAGAAAATTTTCATCAGGTGTTCTGAGTAAAGTAAGTAATACCTTCAAGTGTTCCCCGGTCCCTAAAGGTTGAGGAACACTGCCTTAGGCAATTCCATCTGATCTGACAGACAGACTGGGACACAAAAGTCTGAATTCTTCCAGACCTCTTGTCTGCAAGATAAAAACAAACATTTCCTGCAAACTGATGTTGTCCTTGATAGACCTATAAGATATGACCCTGAAAGAACACAATATTCATTTGACTAGACATTTGTGTTTTCAAGTCAGGATTAGTACTGTGCATCATCCATTCACCATCAATTCTGAAATGAATGTGTTGCAAGCAGACTACTACATGACTTTGAGTCCAGTTCTTGCTTTGCAGATGTGGCCTACCGTGAACTTTGATTTTGTGTAACCTAAGTTTTGATTAAGCAGCTGTTACTTCCCTCCATTCTCACAGCAGAGGCATTTTGTTGCAGCAATCTTCAGATAAATAAAAAAGAAAGAAATTACAATAGGTGGAAAGCAAAAACAATGAGAGTCCGGACAAAGTGAGTTGGGGTCCACAAAAGCTTATGCCCAAAGAAATCTGTTAGTCTTTAAGGTGCCACAGGACTCTCGTTTTGCTGTACACAGACTAACATGGCTACCCCACTGGAAATAAGTGGAAAGCCTTCACTGGAAATTTTAAGAAGCATATACAACATAAAATCATCTCTTTAAAACTCTTGGACAGGGGTTGTCAACCCAAAAGATAAGAGCCATTTTTAAAAATTCCTTCAATAACCACATGTGTTGAGAGCCGCAGTGTGGGAAGCCTCATGGTACAGGGCTGGGAGCTGGGCCAGGGCACCTGCTGCAGAGTCCCCTGGCAAGGAGCGGGGAGCCTGGAATCAGGAGCAGGTCCGCCTCCCCACAGGGTCCCCTGGTGCCTGGGGGGAGTCCGAAGCCTGGTGCAGACCATCTTCATGGTTCCCCAGTGGCAGCGGAGGCCTGGACCCCGGAGTGACAAAGAGGCAGCCAAAGAGCTTCATGTGGCTCTGGAGCCACAGGTCGCAGACCCCTACTCTTGGACAACATATTAACCTATGTATGGAGCACATGTACACTACCTCGGTGTTATCTTTAACTGTATCTTGCTGGAATTGGAATTCCTGATGTAAGGCAGGCTTAGAAGCTGTGCCTAACAGCTTCTGAAGGGGGGCAACTAATCTGCATGGGTCCTGTATTAGCATGAACACAAAGACCACAATTAGGTATTAGCGTACTGGGTGCAGGGCATAGTGGGAATGGTATTTGGGGTTAATTTGATCACAAACCTGTCAATATCTGTAATTCCACTGAAGGGAAATATAAAATACTGTCTTTTTGTGAATTGCTACTCTTTGTTTGTTTCAAAGCTGTCTGGGTTAGTTAAAGGGTAAAAGCTACCCTTAGTTAAAAAGAGGCTAGTAGGAGAGGCGACTGCATATTTCAGCCTGAAGAAAGTTTAAGACAGGTGGGGTTTCGCATAGCTCCTTTTGGAGCAAAATGCTGGAGGCATTTTGTCTCACCCCATGACCCCACTGTTAAATGGTAGATCTGGCTGGGCTTCTTTGAAGCCTCTTCTTTGTCAAGTAGCAAACAGCTACTTGAGGTTTAAGAACTGAAATTACTGAAGAGGCAAACCTGAGCTGAAATCACTAGAGAGAGAAACCCCCTCTCTCACTGAAGAGGAGCAGCAATGGAGTGATCAGCAGGCAGAGCCAGCAGACAGTGAGGGCGGCCAGCAGCGAGCTGGGCAGTGCGAGTGACCGATTGGCAGAGCCGGCGGACAGCGGGCGGAGCCAAGGGACGGTGCTAGAGGATGGAATGAGTGACCAGTGGTTGGCGCCAGCAGACAGTTGGCATGAAAGACACTCCCTACATACCCTAGGGTGGGTAAGGAGCCTAGTTAGCACTGATTCTCCAGATCAGTGCCGATTTTGCTAATGAGTTTACATTTGCTGTTATGCTATGTGGGATCATGTTGAGAGGTTTTACATTAAGTCTTGCATGTTCCGTTATGCAGTGTGGGTTGTTGGAAACTTTGTCTGTACTGATTCTCTAGATCAGTGTTGACCTCTGTTAGTTGGCCTTTTACCTTACATTTTTCTGCTATTAAAGTTCTGTTTACTACACTCAGACTCATGCTTGCAAGTGAGGAAGACTTACCTCCTCTGGGGTGCCCAGGGAACAGTGCAGGATTCCCAGAAATCTGGATGGGGGCTCAAGCTGGTTGTTGGTGTTGCATCATTGGGAAACCCCTAGATATAGAACCCAGCCCTTGTTCTGCCAGCCTGCCCTGGCAGAAGGGTTACACTTGGTTCATTTTACGGCTCAGCCAGACACTTCCTGGGTGACATTGAAGAAATCATTTCACTTCTGTGCCACATCTTTTTCAGCTGTAAAATAGAGATAATACTTCACAGGGCAGTTTTAAGGCTTAATTGGTTAGCATTTGTAAAATACTCTGAGATTGTTGGATGCAAGGCACTATAAAATGCAAAACGTTATTTTATTCAAGTTCTTGGCAAACAGATTTCCAGTCCAGCCCAAGGAACAAACATGCACGTCTGCTCAGCGTTCCACCCGGCCTTGTTTCCCTTTATTTTCTTTAAATAAACCATTTTCTCCTTTCAGAGGGGGGAGGTTTTGATTCATAGAAAAATAGGATTGGAAGAGACCTCAGGAGGTGATCGAGTCCAGCTTCCTTCCTCAAAGCAGGGCCAACAACTACTAATTCATCTAAGCCAGGATTTTGTTAAGCCACAGCTTAAAATTTTTAAGGATAGAGATTCCTTAGAATTTTTTGCGTCAGCATTCCATCCTTCTTTCTATGGAAGGAACCTGTTCTTAAAGGCCTTACTTTTTTGTATTCACCTATTTTACAGCTGAGCAGAGTTGAACTGTAATGGTTTTGTAGATTAGCTAAGGGGTTGTCTTCAGAGCAGTGTGATGTGTCTTGATCCCCTTGAGGGGCAAGAGTACTGACTTTATAGAAGTTCCATTCCCTACTCCAGCTCCAACCTTGGGACCACACACAGCAGCTTGCCACTCTAATCCAGTAGATCAAACTACAGAAATATTCTTTTTAATTCTTAGAAATTTAGATAATCTCCAGGTTGGTCACAGGGGAACTGGTTTATTTGCAGGCTATCCCAAGCATGCTTGCCAGGAAGGGAAAGTGGATGCTGGGAAACTAAACTAGATCTGAATTCTTGGACAGAGTAAGTCACAAATGGCTGCCCTTTGTTTTGAACTGTGTCCTCTCCTGACCTGCACTTCTGATAAAGACCGTCCTACTCCTGTTGCTGTTTCTCAACCTCTCCTTCAAGCCTGTTAAAGGGCAGTTTCTACCCCTTTGTGGAGAAAAGGTATAAAGAACTCTAGCATTTTGATTGTACTGAAAGGAGGGGAAGAAAGGCATGCAGAGCCTGAAAGAGGATGAGTGAGAGGACTGATAAGATACTAGAGACATATCCTTCAGAGCAGACGACATAGGCTGACTTGATTTGTCTTTTAGAGTTTGTATGGTTAGTTATAATTATTGCAGTAAATTCCAACATTACATTTACATAGCATCATTTTCTCAATTGTTTATCTCTTGAAATGACTTACAGTGTTTATTATCTTAGAGTAATGAGCTCACTGGAGATCATTCAGTAGAAGTAGTGCAATGTCAGGGGCTAGTATGTCTGTCAAATATTTACCCGTTGAGACAGATATTTATGAGTCAGCAGGGCTTATCAGAATGACGTTGGATAGCTTTTGTTGAAATAAGGTTCAGTTTGTTGAATTCATAATTAATGAAATATGTAATGATTGGAGTTGGAGTAAGCATCATCTAAAAATAAAGTTTTAATAAAAGATTAACTGTTGAAATATCTCACAGTCTAATTTTCTCATAATTTAAAGACTGTCTGTGAGAGACTGATATAAATCATAGAAGTTAATGGATGGAAATATCTATTGAGTCATCCATGTTCATCCCTATGCCAATGCAAGACTGTTCTTTTTAGTGCTTTATCCATGTTTCTTTTAAATGTCTCCTGTGACACAAGTGCTACCATGGTCCATCAGAAGTTACTGTGTAGATCAGCAGATCATTCCTGTTGAGATTTTTTTCTGAGATTTTCTTTTCACTCTAGTTTTCTTTGTTCAGTTCCTTTTTTCCTTGTTGCTCTCAGTTTTAACCAGTGGCCTACCTTAACCAGTTCTTCTCATCGGGATTTAAAACTGTCATACATGGGTAGGTCTTTATCGTATCTCCCCTTAGCTGATGTTTAAATAAGGTAAGCATGTGTAGATTTTTTTAAATTTATTATTTTCCTACTGCACACTGCCATCTATTACTCATTTAAGATAATTTCTTCCAATTTATATTCATCTTTCTTGTATTGAGAGGCTAAGAACTTCATACAACAGGGTAGATGAATTCTCACCAGAGTTTTTTCATATCTTCATAGATTCCAGGGCCCGAAGAGATAAATGGCTAGGGGGGGCCCCTGGAAGTCGACTTTACAAGCTTGACTTTAAGTTGACCTTGTTAAGTCAACTTCAGGGTATGTCTGTGTAGACAATGACCAGACATACGCAGGGTACCCCTCCTCCTACCCTGCCCCCTAGTCTGGATTGGTTACCCTGAGCCAAATGGGCTCCAGGGGCCAATCCGGACTGGGGCTGACCCAGCTCCTACCCTCTAAGGAGGAGCTGGGAAATGGGTCCTGCTCCCATCCCCTCTCTGCTGGGGCCAGCAAAGAGGGGCTAGGAGTCTGACCTGGCTCCCACTCCCTCTTTATTGGCAGTGGGGGCTTAAAGCTGGCTCCTACCAGCCCTGACAAGTGACAGGGGGTGTCACTTATCAGGTCAGGAGGCTCCGCAGGCTGGTCAGTTTCACAAGCAGCCAGGAGTGATGTCAGGTCCTGCGCCCCTTGCTGCTTGCAAGCGGCCAGGGTGATGTTAGGTCCCGCGCCCTTGACCGCCAGTGAGCAGCCAGGAGTGATGTTGAGTCCCACGCCCCTGGCCACCTGCAAGTGGCCAGGAGCAGTGTCAGGTCCCGCGCCCTGGCTGCTGGGAAGCGGCCAGGGGCAATGTCGGATCCCCCCCACCCCCTGCTGCTCATAAGTGGCCAGGGTCAGGCTGGCTCCCCCACAAGAGGCCAGGGGCAATGTTGGGTCCCAGATGGGGCTCTCAGCCTCTCTCTGTAGGCTTTTGGAGCTAGGAGCCTGCTGGGAGCCCATCTGATTCCCAGAGGCTTGTGCTGCCAGCCAGCAACTCTGAGTCTGGTCACTTTCACAAACTCTGGGTCTGTGAAATTGACCAGGAGCTGGTCAGTTTCACAGGCATAGAATCTGTGAAATTGTCCCAACTCCTAGCTGCTGGCTGGCCAGCGCAAGCCTCAGGGAGCCAGATGTGCTCCCAGGAGGCTCCTAGCCCCCCCACAGCCTACAGAGAGGGGCTGAGAGCCCCATCTGGCTCTCAGCCCCTCTCTGCAGGCTGCAGGAACTGACTGCCAGCCCCTCCCCCCGTGGGAAGGGCTGGGAGCCAATCCAGCCCCAGCTCCTCACCACAGGGCTGAAGCCAGATCAGGCCCCCTGGCCAGATCAGGTCCCAGCCCGATCACACCTACCAGGGAAGAAAGAGTGGGGCCTGCCCTATAAAGTTGGTTTAAAAGCTGAAGCTGACTTACAGGGCAGGGGTTATTAAGTTGACTTAAACACTTGCTTAAGGTGACTTAATGTTTTCTAAATATAGATGGGGCTTTATTTAAGACGACTTAAGGGCCCTTAAGTTGACTTAAAGCCCCAGTGTAGACATACTCATTGTGATCATCTGACCTCCTGTATAACCAGGGCCAGATTAATGCCCCTGGCCAGCCACCAGCCTGCCTGTGGACAGGACAGTGAGTCTCAGTGTTGGGGTGAAGGGGCATATTTACACTGATGCCCCCCATTGGCAGTGGTGCATTGGGGGGGTGATCTGTGGGCCCATGACCTACTCTTCCCCCCTTTGGAAGTAGCAGCTCCCAGGAGGTCAGGACCCCAACAGACTCTACACCAGCTCAGGAAGAGTCTGGGAAGCCAGGTCCTGTTCTCCATCTGCTATGAGGGTGGTGGGAGGGGGCATGACAGGTTCTCCACAACTCCCTCCTTGCAGTCAGGGCAGGGCCGGAGGGGCCGGAGGATGCCCTGGCTGCCAGTGGGCTGTGATAACCTGGTCAGTGGTGCTTCTGTTGTCACATTCTTCCTTCAACCTCCTCACATCCCCGCTTTCTCACAGTGGTGTTCTATTCACACTCTCCTCTATTTCAGCCTCCTTCCTGCAGCCCCTTAACATTCCTGTCCCTTGATTCCCTTGTATTACCTACTCTCCCCTCCAGCTACCCTGCCCCCTTCATGCCCCATCACACCCTCCGGCCCCTCACGTCCCTGTTCCCTCCTCTGGCCCAATCCCATCCTACTCCTATTCAGCCACCTTGTGTCTCTGGCTTCCACCCCCTCTGTGCCAGTAGGAGTCATAGTCCCAGTCTCAGCCTGGAGCAGTCTGCTTCCCCTGCCCTGCAAACAAGGGTGGCCAGCAGCAGCCTCCCAAGCTGGGGCAGGTAGGGAATCACAGCCAACTCAGCTGGGAGCAGCTCAGGGCCAAATCCCCCTCCCCACACACAGCTCAGGGGGAGTGACTGGGAAGCAAGGCTCCCTGTGGCAGGAGGGCAGCATGGTCTCTCTTACCTTCCCTCCAAGGGGTGCCTCCCGGAGAACAAAGATCAGCTAGCTGGCTGGGGCTGGATTTTTGGAGTCCCCCCCCCCCACACACACACACACTTAGCTTGGGGCCCTGGGCTCTAGTCCCTAAAGCCTCTGCATTAATCTGGCCCCGTGTATAACACAGGCCATAGACCTTCCCCAAATGATTCTTGACCATATGTTTTAGAAAAACATCCAGTCTTGATTTAAAAATTGTCAATGACTCACAGTGACCTTTGGATAAGTTGTTCCAAAGGTTAATTCCGCTACTGTTTAAAATTTACACTTTATTTCAAGTTTGAATTTACCTAACTTCAACTTCCAGACATTGAATCTTTTTCTAGTTGTCTCAGCTAGATTTGGGATTCCATTACTAAATATTTGTTCCCCAATTAGGTTCTTATAGGCTGTGATTAAGTCACTTCTTAAGTGAAACAGATTGAGCTCCTTGCGTCAGTTAGTTCGAGACTTTTTTTTAATGCTTTAGTCATTCCTATGGCTCTTCTTTAAACTCTTTTTGACCCCCATCATTATTCTGTTTCTTGAACTGTGGGTACCAGAACAAGGCACAGTATTACAGCAGTGTCCTCACCATTGCTAGATTCAGAGGGAAAATAACCTTTCAGGATTATTGTAATCTACTCAGGATTTCCTGTTCATGCATCCAAGAATTGTATTAGCACTTTTGGTCACATCACTAAACTCAGAGTTCATGTTCTGCTCAATATCTACCATGATCCCCCAACGTTTCTCAGAGTCACTGCTTCCCAGAATAGAGCACCTGTCCTATAAGTATAACCTGTATTCTTTTTCCTAATTGGATCCATTTACATTTACTATCTTTAAACACAAATTGCTTGCTTTTGTGCAGCTTACCAAGTGATCTCTCTGAATCTCTGTTCTCTTCATTATGTACTACTTCCCCAATTATTGTGCCATCAGCAAATCAAATCAGTAAGTGAAGGTGCGCTTTTACATATTTCTGAGCACACATCTGCTTTGTTTGCATGCTCATTCCTGATTTATTACACACTTAATTACATAGGTCCTAAATGCTAGACCTATATTTATTCTATTTTGTTTTTCTATTTCTCTTTCTCTTGCTAAATTTAGATGTAATTCTCACATTTCATTGATTCCATTTCACATTTCACTCTTCCATTTCATTCTCTACATAGGTATTATTTTTAAGATGCATTCCCAAAATTTGTTCTTTTGCTGTTGGTCCTATTGTATTTTTCCAATATGTAAGGATAATATTCACGACATTAGTTAATTAAATAAAATTCATCTGACCTTTTCATACTGATTTTCTGATTCTATCATGTAGTGTACCTGGATTTGTTAAGATGAAGAAGCTTGATTTAATCTCCTTAAAATTGTTTGATTCTTTGACAGCTACAGATTATGTGTTTGTACTCTTCTGTTTCCTTTAAGCACATCCAGGAGAGAGAATGTTATCATTTTCAATTCATTTGTACTAGGAACATATACAGAATTATAAAATATGGTAAAATGTATCCATTTCTGGTTTGCTCAAGGTTTTCTGCAGAGATTGACACATTTGTAGTGCTGCCAAAAATAACTTTTTCTATAGTAATTTTTGTTTATAGTTCTAAAAAGCTCAAATTTTTTTTGTTTAAAAAAGGAAAGTCTGACATCTGTTTTTTTTAATCCAGTTGAACCAAAACATTTAATAGATTTCTTCATAATTATTTATGAGGTAATTATGGTATTCTATTGTATTGTATTATGCCTTAATAAATTTGTTAATCTTTATAAGAGCCACACATGGCCCTTATTTGTTTTGCTGAAATAGGCTAACAGAGCTATCCCTCTGTAACTTGTCACTTAATAATATGTGCCTATGTATTTCATTCATCCTTTCTTTCTTGTACAGGTCATATCACTTTCCTCCCCATTAATGGATTGAAGAGGATTAGGATTTTTATGGGTTTAAATGCATAGATATTTTAGTATTGAATATACATTCTTTCTTGAGTTTACAAAGGGTGGAATTATTTCCTTTAACCCAATATACATGGTAGTACAATAAATAGACTACAATTTAATTTCCAGGTAACTGACCAAAATTGGTTCTTACAGTGTCTCCCTATGCATAATGGGGATTTCATTTGCTAGTTTTAAAAATATCTTTTCACTAGTTCAAATTAAAAATATACACAGACTAGATAACTCCTCTTTTATGAGATCCATGAAATAATAATTAAAGGAAAGACATTTTCTGGTAAAATGGCAAAAAAAAAATTGATAGAGAACTGGCTAGATCAACAGTTTCAGCAAGTAGGAATCAATGGCTCCATGTCTAGTTGGCAACCAGTAACAAGTGGTGTGCCCCAGAGGTCGGTCCTGGGGCCAGTTCTCTTCAACATTTTCATTAATGATCTGGATGATGGGATAGATTGCACACTCAGTAAGTCTGCGGATGACACCAAATGGGGGGGGGTGGAATTGTAGACATGCTGGAGGACTCAGGGAGACGTAGACAAATTGGAGCAGTGGGCCAATAGAAATCTCATGAAGTTCAACAAGGACAAGTGCAAAGTCCTGCACTTGGGATGGAAAACCCCCATGCACTGCTACAGGCTGGGGAGTGATCAGTTAAGTAGCAGCAATGTAGAAAAAGACCTGGGGGTCATGGTGGATGGGAAACTGGATATGAGTCAACAGTGTGCTCTTGCTGCCAAAAAGGGCAATGGCATACTGGGCTGCATCAGAAGAAATGTTGCCAGCAGATCGAGGAATGTGATTGTTCCCCTCCATTCAGCAGTGGTTTGGCTGCATCTGGAATACTGTGTCCAGTTTTGGCCTCCCCACTACGAAAGGGACTTGGACAAATTAGAAAGAGTCCAGCGGAGGACAACAAAAATGATCAAGGGAGCACGAGACCTATGAAGAAAGACTGAAGGAACTAGGCATATTTAGCCTACAGAAGAGAAGACTGAAGGGGGATTTGATAGCAACCTTCAACTACTTGAAGGAATGCTCCAAGAAGGACAGAGCTGGGCTGTTCTCAGTAGTAACAGAGGACAGAATAGGAAGCAGTGGTTTCAAGTTGGAGCTGGGGAGGTCAAGCTTGGATATTAGGAGAAACTTTCTTATTGGGAGAGTGGTGAAGCATTGGAATGGGCTACCTAGGGAGGTGCTGGAATCTCCATCTTTGGAGATGTTTAAGGCTTGGTTAGACAAAACCTTGGCTGGGATAATTTAGTGAGAGTGGTCCTGCTTTTTTGGCAGGGGGTTGGAGTAGATGACCTCATGAGGTCCCTTCCAACCCTATGATTCTATGATTCTATATTTGTCGCCTCGAAAACAAGGTAAATATATTTCTCAGACAGACTGAGAATCTGTACAATAGCAGCAAAATAAACATCCCATCTTCTTCCCAAGTTCCAAAGGGGCAGCCATGTTAGTATAGTTCAGGGGAGAAAAAAAAGTCCTTTGGCACTTAAAAGACTAACAGATTTATTTTTCACATGAGCTTTTGTGGGAGAAAATCTCACTTCGTCAGATGCTTGAAAGTGGGATTTTCTCCCACAAAACATCATGTGAGAAATAAATCTGTTAGTCTTTAAGTGCCACAGGACTCCTTGGTGGTGGTGGTGGTGGTTTGTTTTTTATCCCATCTTCTGCCTTTCATTGATGTCTTCATGATTTGGAGGGCTAGCCCCATCTCTACTTTTTAAAGCAGGCTTCTGTTTTCTTAGACAATTTTAGCTGTGCTTCACTCTAGAAAAGTTACACTGGTATGCCAGTTGGGGCATGGGTGGTTTACCAATGTACTGGTACTGGTATAAGCTCTAATGTAAATGCAGTAACATCAGTATAAAAGTGTTGTATAATGGCATCGCTTATTTTACTTCCTGAACCAGAATAAGCTGTATGGTATAACCACTTTTATACTGGTATAACTGCAGCTATAGTAGGGGATTGTATTGCCACTTTATCTATAACTGTCACACTTAAACTGGTAAAACCTTCTAGCATAATAACCATTAGTTGCAAATTTAAAATAATCATTCAGAATCTGGTAAAAGGTTGGACCAGAGCAATATAAGAAAAGAAGAAGCACTTGAAAGCTGTTTGGAGATTGTTTTTGTGTGTGTGTTCAGATCAAAAGAGGACTTGTAGTTTTCTTTGTAGTATTTTGACCCATCTCCAGTGGAATCTCACTGCTGAAAGGAGCCTTAGACTTGAGTGCAATGGAGGCAAGAGAGACCCTAGAATGGGCAATAGCACTTCCTTTCTTTAAGAGCAGGAGTATTCAGGGGATGTATTTGTATAATGTAGGGAGCAATAATGGCAAACTTGACACAGACTGATCATTATCAACTTCAGACTAGCATCAGAGCCTACTCTTCAACTTCTCAGGGTGAGGACCCTGTTTCATTCCTCCAATCTCAATATAATTTCAAAATTTTCACAGAGGAAATTATAGTCTGGCTGTTGGTCCTCATTCCGTAGACCTGGTAATACATTCTATTTGTGCTTCTGGCTCTAACCATCCATAAATAACCAAATGACATTCCTAAACTCCTCAACACATCACTTCAGTAGGTGGACGACCTGCAACAAAGAAAGCAGCCAAGAAGGATCCTGAAGTTGGTGGTAAAGAAAACAGCCCCATATTTGAGTAAATACAGCTTAAAGAGTTTTGTTCATGTGTGACCGTGCATAAGCTAAAGTATTTTCCTTTTCTTCTTCATCGTTGCATCTGCAAAGTCCAGATCTGTGGACTATTCCATGTGGTGAACAGTTTGATGAGTCCAGACTGTTTCCATTCAGTAACAGATTTCAGAATATCACTTATGATAAATTTTTAATTTAGGCTTCTATCCTTCAAAGGATTTTTGTTTTGTTTCGTTGCCAGTTTAGAGAAGTATTGTGTGTTCAAAGAGAGATAAAAGCTATGGCCTGCAAGATAGATTCTTCTCCTTTACGTTTGCTAAAAGACAATGGGCAGGTTTAGGTTTATTGTTGAAGAGAAATGGTACTGCCTTTATCTGGACAGTCAGCTTTTTCTTACAAGTGGTTATGGGCTGGCTTACAGAAGAAGCCACCAAATGAAATTCTTGGTCTTGACAACTACAGCCCTCTTTCAAACTTTCCTGATATGACAAAGGCTATTGAAAAATTGTGGTAATACAACTTTGGGTCTCTCTCCCTATCCTGGATCTCTGTCCTTTTAGTTTCTGGTCAGCATATGATACAGAGACAGAATTAGTTTCTTTATTTAGATGATCTCTTTCTGGTGGTGGACAAAATTCAGGTGTAGAGCTAGTCAAGAAAAGGAGAGGGCATATATGCAATTGTAAAACAGTCTAGTTATAGTCAGATGTTCAGGTTACTTTTATTGCATATGGCTGATAACCACAAGGTATTCATTTCACATTTGCAGACTGTGATAGGGGTAAATGAAAATGCTATTTAGTGGCTCTCAAGGGTATTGAGAAACTACTTTTTTTGAGTGACTACGGACAGAATTGGGATATTTATGGATGCTTTGGCATTACCTGGAAGGCTCTTTATACTGTCTATTGTGTACAGTTTAGTGTAATGTCTGGTTGGCTATGTCTACACAGCCAAATTAGTCCAGACTAAGGAAACTTAGTCCGGACTAATTTTAGCCCTTGGCCACACTGGGCTTTGCCTAGTCTGAACTAAGAAGTTTCTTAGTTGAGACTAGGCAAATCTGAGTCTGAACTAGTAAGATTCCCAGTGGTTAGTCTGGACTTACTTGCTTAGTTCGAACTAAGCACATGCAATAAGTGCACTAACGGTTCAAACTTAAAAAATTTGAACTAAGCCATTAGTTCGAACTAGTCATGCATTCTAGTTCGAACTAAAACTTTAGAATGTGCAGCTAGTTCGAACTAAAAAGCTGTGGTTGGTTCAAACGAGCCCGAGGTTAGTTTGGGCTAAGCTCGGACTTCTTTAGTTCAGACTAGCAAGTCTGAACTAAAGTTGGTGATGTAGACATAGCTGTTGTGTTTAAAGATGCTATCAACTTACGTGCAATGATGATAAAAATACTACACATTATTAGATAAATAAAATTTAAAATATTATTTGAGAGGATTCTTGTTATGTTTGCCACTTTCTAGTCTGAGCACTTCTGAACTTTTCCACTTGGAGTGGTTTGATACTCTTGGTAAAAAATGTACAGCCGTCAGTAAGGTGTCAGCAGTGGTAGGGTAATCTTTAAAATTCATTACACAGTTATGGACAATATAAATCAGTTTGTAATCTTTTCTTAGTGTGGTGCTGGGCTGTTTACATTGGGAAAGGAGGGGAGGGTTTAAGAGTCACTGACAAGTACCATGGGAGCAGCATCTGATATATTTTAAAATACATTTTTTTTAGTGCTCTTGGAGGATCCTCTGCCCTTCACATCCCAGCTTTTCCCAGTGGAGGCTGCCTGATTGACTATGTACCCCAAGTGTGCCAGCTACTAACTAACAAGGTGAGTTAATTCTCAGAATTTAATTTTTCCTTCCCTCTTGTGTTCTCCATACTTTAGAAGCAAGTTTACAAATCTCTGTGGGAAAAAATGGATTGTATTTATTTGATCAGATTATTCAAGTAAAGCAAAGTCAAACAAGTTAAACTAGTCCAATAGCACCTTCTTATACCTGACCTTGTGAGAGACTGAGCACCTTCATGACCTAATAAAGTCAGTGGGAATTGTAGGTATACAGCATTCCTTAGGATCAGGCTTTAAAAGGGTTTTCTTTTTGTTTTAAGACACTTTAGGATAAAAATGCCACTGCAACATATTACTGTTCTGTTACTAGACAAGTATACTGTATTCAGTGTCTTGCATGTTGCCAAGTTCCAAAGGGGGTAACCATGTTAGTCTTGTTCAGCAGAACAAACAAGGAGTCTAGTGGCACTTAAAGACTAACAAATGTATTTATTGCATGAGCTTTTGTGGGAGAAAATCCCACTTCATCACGAAAGCTCATGCAATAAATAAATTTGTTAATCTTTAGATGCCACAGGACTCCTTATTTGTTTGGATAAATACTGTATAGTAGGAATATATAACCAGTAAATTCACCTATCAGTGCAAAGCCTTCCATCTAGGTTTCTATATTGCACTCATTACTGTAGATTGTGAGCACTTGACAAAAGGTCCTGTCACAGAGGTTCGCCACCATCAGTGTGCTCTTCTGGGTTTGACTGAGTTGTCTATCGAGATGCTCTCAATCGATTCACAGCTCGACACTGTAACTCCAACCCTGCAAGTAGAGAGCGCTAAGTTGACTGGACAACATTTCCAGTCATCTTAGTACAGTGTGTATAGGGAACTAAGTGGGAGTTAATAAGGCAACGGGCGATACGCAAGGTGTTTTACATGCTTTGCCTATCTCCTGTCAACTGCTGGCAAAAGTGCAGCAAGTTTAGATTAGGGCTAAACTAATTCATCCAAACAGACTGAATCTTCTCCAGTGAATGTTGATGTAGTATTGTAATAATCACTTACTTTTCCATTAATAGAAAACTGTATTCTGGCTGATTTAGTGCTTAAAATCAGAGAGAAGGCTTATTCATTAGATACAGAATTTTGAAAGCTTCTCAGATTATTTAAATTTAGTTTTAAACTGAGAGCAGTAATTTAGGGCCAGACATTTATTAATCTGGTTACTCTGGATTCCCCAATTGGGGTTTTTTCATAATTTTTATTTTTGTTGTTGTTGTTTAAATGAAAGAATTAAATGATGTCTTTACAAAGAGTTCCTTCACATTTAATTTCCATAAGTATATTGGACTCTATCTTTGGGGCTGTTTAGTTGTGGTTTTCTGTTAAAACTATTTTCTGTTTCTAAAACCTACAAGTAGACAGGAATGTTTTTATCTTTTTAGTTTTTAAGCAAAGTCATTTAAGCAAACTTATCATCTGTTTTCCTTTTACCAAGATAACATTTTAGGTCCTACACAAAGCCTTCAAACTGAGCACTTTTTTATAAACTAAACTATGTTCTATTTTATAAATAGAAATATTTTACTTTGAGAGAGTATAACATAGCTCTAAGCACTGATTGTATCAAGGTTGTTTCTGATAACTTAACACAAGCATTTGCCAGCCAAGGAAATCCAATATGACCATAGCCACAAATAATGTACATTTTTTCCCTCACTTTTCTTTCACTCAGCAGTAAGGGACTCTAAAAGAGGTAGTTTCCACTGTGAAAAGTGGACCTTCTAAAAGTAAATATGAATGGCATCATCCTATAGGCCTAACATAATGAGTTGGGAACAAGATAAGGAAGGAGTGCTGTGGCACTTTATTTTACACATGAGCATTCATGAGTGAAATTCTACTTCCTCATTTTGTAGCTTCTAATGAAGTGGGACTTCACCCAAGAAAACTCATGTGAAAAATAAATGTTAATCTTTAAACGTGCCGCAGGACTCCTTGCTTATTTTGCCGAACTACACTACCACAGCTACACCTTTGGAACTTGGGAACTAGATAGAGACTCTTCAGCCAAGCATCTTCTGTGCTGGTTTCATCATGAGTCAAACCCTGCTTATCTTAAAAGACTGACAAATTTATTCATCGCATGAGCTTTCGTGGAAGAAAATCCCACTTCATCAGATGCTTTGAAGTGGGATTTTCTCCCATGAAAGCCCATGCAATAAATAAATTTGTTAGTCTTTAAGTGCCACAGGACCCCTTGCTTGTTTTGCTGAACTAGACTGACACAGCTATGTCTTTGGAACAGCTAATCTTGTAAGTAATCTGTTCAGATCAACAGGACTATGCATGAGAGGCAAGTAGGATTGGGCTCAGATCTTCCAACCTAAGCATAGTGGTCTGGGTCAGTGCTGGGATAGAAGACTTTCAACTGAAACTCAGCATATTGGTGATCACTGTTCCCTCTAAGCTGCGAGCAGGAACAACTTTTTTGGTCTCAGTGCACAACATTCTCCAGTAGCGCACATGCAGTCCATTTGGTCTTGGCTGCCATCCGCACCTTCTTGTCCCTGGGTGTAGGTGGCGGGCTTGCCCCACTCCGCTTCTGGCAGCTCCTTGTCCTTGGTTGGGGCCTGGCCCTTGGTCCACTGCTCCACTGCCCCCTCCATTGTCTCCCTGCTCACCATGGGGCTTTGCACAGTGATGGCACCTCCTTGCCCACCAGCTGCTTGGATCTCAGCTTCCAGGCCCTTCATCCCAGGCGACAGTGGCGGCACATGCAGGGTCGGCAGCCCCCAGCATGTCCTGAGCCACCAGGGTCAGCTTGGTGTGTGACCCCCACCATGAAGGAGAAGGAGCTGCCAGCAGTGGAGCAAGGCAAGCTCACCAACTACACTGGGGACAAGAAGGCGTGGGTGGCAGCCAAGACCAACTGGACTGAGCGTGCGCACGTCTGAGCCCGAGCCTTTCGAGGCAGTGCCAGACAGTAGCAGCTGAGCAGAGCTGATTGGCAAATGCATGCTGGAGGCGGGGGGACTAGCGAAGGGAGGTTCTTAAAGGGGCAACAGGGAGGTGTGGACTGCCCTTAAAAGGGCAATGCCTGCCTACCCATCCTCCTTTCCCCTCCGCCGCTGCGGCACCACACAAGGCAGGAGACTGGCTTGGCCCTGCCCACCCCATTCCAGATCTGGCACTGACCTGTCAACAGCGCCACATGCCGCGTTGCTATGGGCCTCACATACCTCGGCGCAGGGCCCCAGCTCTACTCATGTGGCTGGCTGCTGCTGGGCCATTTGTTCTCCAAATGACAACCACGCTTCTCCGTCCTAACTTGAAAATTGCTTTCTGCTCCAGCATTTCTCAGGATCTGTCAATTGCTTTGAGTTTTTATATCATGTGGACTAGTGTTCACTAGAGACTTTAAGGAAAATTTCAAAGGCATGTCATTCATGACCTGACTTGAATCCAGTAATACAGAGGTGAGCGGCTTATATATTCACCTGGCTGGGCTGTGCAGTGCGTCCCCTGCCCTGTTCTTGGACTGATGCGACCAGGTTATTGGGCAACTGTGCAGTCAGTTAGGAAAAATTAATTTTTTTTTATAAAATGCTAATAATTGGAGTTTGAGTTTTATTTCAGTTTCTTACTAAAAGTAGTGCACTATAAAACCAGAAAGCAGTTAAATGTAGCAATTGCACAATATTACTTATTCCAGCCTCCAGTACAATCGGAAGCATTGTCAGTTCGTCTTTGTTATACTTGGTTTTGCACAATTTGGTGTGAGTTATTTAAGAGCATTGTTATTTTCCAAAAAAATCCAAAAAAGTCAAAATGCAAAGCTGGTGATCAACAATTTGGTGGTCTTCCAGAGAAAAAATGCTCCAATTTCAAGAAGGAATGGTTGATTGATTTTTCTATTGAAACTGCCATGCCACACGCAAACAGGTCATAAGAATGTGTGCCTTGAAGAATTTTTAAATACCGTGAAACCAACAATGTAATCTGAAGCATATGCATTAAAGCAGGAGTTAATGGGAATGGAGCTCAGGAAGGAAATGGAGTGAGTGGAAATTAGATTATCTAAAACGTCATGTCACTCATAAAACTCACTTGGACTTCATAACAAAGCTTCAAAATCACAGCCAAGGACTTCTGAAAAATCTTTTGACAGAATGAGCCAAATCTCAAAACAACAGAATAGAATTTGTGCAACAAAATAAATCAAGTCCTGATGAAGTGAAGATTTTAATTAATAATGTGCTACTTGCAGTAGAGCTAAATTGATCCATGCAGTCTGTGCAGGAAATGCATGACCATGTAGCAAAATATATGAAAATTCTGGACAGCTGGAGGAGGAAAAACTGCACATTTCAATTTATTGAATGCATAAATAAGTTAATAAAATCTGAAGTTTTTAACAAAATCAGGCAGTCGGCTTTCCACACACTCATAGCTGACAAAAATACAGATATTTCAGTTTCAAAAATGCTGGTTATTTATATTAAATTTACAAAAACTGATGATCCTAATCAAAACTGTTTTTGCTGGAATTCTGAAGTTAACAGCATGTGACAGTGCTGCAGTAGTTGCAGTGATCAGGCAATTTTATCACAAGAGTGGTTTGGATATGAATCAAATGGTTATGTTTACATCTGGTGGTACATTGGTGATGCTTGGAAGGCATAATGGTGTGGCTGCAGTTATATGTCAATTCATTCCTCATCTGCTAGAGCAACATTGCGTGGTATACCGAGAAGATTTAGGAATAGATCACACTTGGAAACATTTTTCATTTATGAAAGAAATAAGAAACTCTTGTATGCACCATCTACACACTTTCCTACAGATCTAGTGTAAGAAAGGCCAAATTTGAGGAAATTGCTAAAGCTGCACACTGTGACACTATTTCATTTAGACCTCTTAATGAGGTCAGATGGCTATCTAGGCATTTTGTTGTTAGTGCCTTGGTTAAGAACTATGACATATTGCTAAAGTACTGCAGAGAACAAGTAGAAGATAATGACCCAGTGCACAAATACTGCCTTGACAACTTAAGCAAACCAGAATATCATGTGGCATTAGTTGTTCTCAGTGATGTTCTTGGTGATTTTGCAGAACTATGCAAAATTCTTCGGAGAAATTCCTTGACCACAGTGGAGGCATTTCTGTTTGCCAAAGCTAAAATCAGGAAGCTAAGGTCTCAGTATGTTGGAGAACCTGTACATTTCAGTGAATGGAGCTGTACTAGATTTACTTTAGTCTTTCAGTTATCCTGTGAACACAGCTTTCATTCTTCAGTTTCTTAAGATGACATGATCATATGGATAGAAGGTTTCCAGAGCATGAATTACAAGACTGGTCTGTATTTGATAAAGACTGTTTCCCACCTCCATCCAATCTAGATGATTTTGCCTTTGGACATGAACAGCTGACAAGATTAACTAAAAGATACAGCATTTTATTCAATAAAGATGAACATTCTTTTGAAAAAAAAACTCTGTGAACAGTATCCTGAATGGAAATTAATTATATCTGAGAAAATGAAAACCAGGACAATGAAAACATTTCAGGATATAATCACTTTCACACAGCAACAGGAACAATTTCATGAACTATATATTCTGCTTGATGTTTCTGGAACTTTTCAAGCTTCAAGTTCTGATTGTGAAAGAGGATTCAGCTTGATGACAGCCATTAAAACTAAGATTAGGAATCGACTAGATCAGTGGTTCCCAACCTTTTTATGGCTGGGGACCCCCTTGTGGGGGGAAATAAAGTGTGTGACTCCCTGTTTTGAGTGTGCGGCGGCGCCTCTGTGCTCCGGATCTGGCCTGTGCAGGGCAGAATGTGGCCAGTGCGGAGCTGGGGAGCCACACAGCCATGGCCCCCTCCCCGCAGCCAGAGAGCCACCACAGCCATGGCCTTCTCCCCCGAACTGAGGAGCTGCCGCTGCCATGGCCCCCTGCCCCCTGCCTCCAGCCGGGGAGCCTCTGCAGCCATGGCCCCCTGCCTTGAGCTGGGAAGCCACCACAGCTATGGCCACCTGCCTTGTGTTCCCTTCCCACCCACCTGCCTGTTCTCCATCCCTCCTACCCGCTGGCTCCCCATCCTCAACCCCCCCCCACTGTCCTTTCTCCCCCTCACCTGGCTGTTGGAGCCGGGGGCACCTGGCTCCCCACCCCCCCACCCCCGGCTACTCTGAGCATGCTTTGCATGCTCAGGGTGGAAGTTTTTAAAACTCCCAGCCTGGGGGAAGCTTCCTGCTGGCTGGCCGGAAGCCTGGGTCTCTCTGGCAACTTGAGACCCCAGCAGCATCTGACACCAGCTCCCAGGCTGTCTGTGGAGCCCCTGGAGCTGCTCTGCAGCCCCCCAGGGGTCCGCAGCCCACAGGTTGGGAACCACTGGACTAGATGTTGATCACCTAGACAATTTAATGAGAATTAAACTGTATTTAGCCTCCGGAAACAATGTAAATCTGGACAGTGTTTATAACTTATGGAAAACAGAAAGAGAGCAAAGGGAAACAACTGTCATTCCCTAAATGTATGTAACAAATTTATATTCAGTACATTTCTACTTGTTTTTCTTTCTTTTTTAGAGTGTCATTTTAATAAACACATTTTAAAACATAGGCGTATTTTGTACAGTACACAATTGTAGTTTTGGTAAAAATGGATAATAATGCATAACCATAAAAGTTAGACTCACAATTTACCATAAGGCAAAATTTCTGCTCACAAACTGAAGTTTTTGCTCATGACAGCCCAATCCTTAGAGGGAACATTGTTCTGTCTGGGTCAGCCTGAATGAAGCCAGAAATACAGCTTACTATAACTAAATAGTCTGCTGCTAGTGATGCTGTTTTTCAGACGACACACACAATTATGGCCCCACACGTTTTTTTTTTTGTACCAGGATGTTATCCTAGCAGCCTAACCAAATGCTAGTTCTGCCAATTCCATTGTACTTATCTAAGGGTCTTTCAGCTGCTTCAATTGGGCATGATATTCTTTTGTACTTTTTATTGCACAGTTTTAAGTAGTGCTACCAGGTGGTGTTTCAGATGCAGGTGAATGAAGAGAGCCCTGGGTTCAATATGTTTGAAAGGCATTTTAGGATCTTTAGGGTAGCACATGCTATGTAAAAGTAAGATACAACATCATTAATATAGAAACAGATTTTTGTGGAAATAGATATTAAATAAAACTAGAAAAGTATGAAAAGTTGAGAGCATTTTCTTTCTGTAAAATATTTCCTTGTTTGCTTGCAGGTGCAGTATGTTATTCAGGGATACCATAAGAGAAGAGAGTATATTGCAGCTTTCCTGAGTCATTTTGGAACGTGAGTCTTCTTTTAATGCATCTTTTCATGTAACAACAGAAAAAGCAAATTTTTTTTTCTTTTCTGTATCTCAGTTATATGTCTTGATTGCTAGTTGAAGCAATGACATTTTACCTGTCATTATAAGGATCTGCTGAAACCTAATATATGATCCTACCATAGCACCTGCGATCCACAGGATCACTTGAAGCAAAAACTAAAACTGGAGAGTATGCTCGTTGCATGGCTCTTGACTGTATGCTTAACTTCCACTGGAGGACTCCACATCTAGCTGTCTTCAGAGTATGATGCTGCTACACATAACTCTTCTCACAGTAATGATGTTGAGAAGCATTATTTCTCCTAGAAGCCACACTAATTCAACTCAGGAAGTCACCTCAAATGAGGAAGAGATGTTAGTTTTCATCCTTTTGTGAAGAAACTGACGTTTTCTTATTTCTATGTAGGGTGACTACAGAGATATTATGGGAAAGGTGGCCACAATGTCGTTTCAGGTGCCACATGTGGATCTTTTATAGTTGAAGTGTGGCTCAAGAAGCCCCTTGTGCTGCTGCCCCATTCTGGACTTACCAGACTGGTGTGGAAAGTTTGGGGCTTCTGCCTTGCAATGGAGTGGCAGACTTCTACCTAGCAGGGAGGCATCTGCCAGTGTTCAGGGCTTCTGCCTCATGGGGCATGCCTGCTGGAGCTTTGGTCCTTGGGGTGGGGCTTCTGTTCCATGGGAGGTGCCTGCTGGGGCTCAGAGCTTTTTCAGGCATGTCCCATGGGCAGAAACCTCGAGCCCCTGCACCCTGCCACAGACCTGAAGCCCTGAGGCCTGGCAGGCCTGCCCCAGCTCTCATGCTTCTGAAGGTCTTTGTATGCAGTTCAGTGCATCAGTAAGTTTGGTCATCTCTGTATTATGACACAAGGCACATCACAAAATAAATGGTCGTTCTTTTAGGATAACTGTAAGCAGGGGCTCCCCAGACAGTCTCAGCTGGCACAATGACAGCTAAGGAGAGAGGCAGTTCTTATGGACACAAACCAAATAAGTCTTTATAGGTTGATTGAATGACTTAAATTATACCATGATGCGAATCGAAAGTTAATATAGACATTGGGGAACAGGTCTGACTAAAAACATCATTTCTGAGAATTATTCAGTACATATGAAAAACCTCCATCTGTACAATGGATTTATAGCATAATTCATAAAACAAACAGAATGCATCCTATAATGACCAAGTAAACTGTGCTAGCATCTTGCTGTGCTTTAAAAAATGACTGTACACACCATACATCTGATTCCAGAGTTGATAAGATAAAATTGTTTACCTCTCAGTTGGCAATACAAGCATTGCATATGGTATATAACAAATTAGTATACTGAAATACTGTAGTTTACATATTCTGATGTTATCATAGAGTTAGAGAGACAGCCCACCCCTCTGGTTTGTGGATATAATCCATTTAAGGAAGGGGGAAATATTGCATAAGCAACCTCACTAGAATTTTGCTCTTTGTATCTTACATGTGACAAAATAATTCTACAATATATAAACACTAAATTAAAGAAACAACAAGAATGAAGAAAGATATTAATTCTGCTGTCATAGGCATTTTTTCTGAACACAAGTAAAAAATATGTCCACATGAAAGCTGTTCTTTACATGTAAAATATAATCTTTTAATATATATTTATCTACTTTAGATGTATAAATTGTCAGATTTAGACTCCACCTAGACTATTATTAGTGAACATTGTGACATTGGTCCCTAGATTTTCAGGGAATTCTCTGGTTTTTACATATAACTTCAATGTCAAAGTGTATTAATAATCTCCATCTCAATAACATATGCTCTGCTTTTGGTAGCTATGCTCATTTAATACTGAATTACCATTGCAAGTGCCATTAACAGAGCTCACTTGCATTTTAAAAAGTGTCTTGTTTACACTGACTATAGCCAGTGCTCAGACAGAAGCTCCATTACTGTAATATAAGTAAGAAAATTATTCCGTTTGAGAGAAACCACATGCAGAGTGGGATAGAACGTTGTAATAAATAGTAAATAAAGTAAAATTTTGGGTGTTCTCTTTTGCTTTAATCCAGTATTTATTTACTGATCATATTTTATTCTCAGGTATATTGTGCATAATAAAAATTTGTTGTTCTTTTATAGTGGTGTGGTGGAATATGATGCAGAAGGCTTCACAAAGCTAACACTGTTGCTGATGTGGAAAGATTTTTGCTTCCTTGTTCACAGTAAGTAGCTGTTTGCCTTTTTTCTTTTACAGGAAACATTTTAACAACTTTGGCTATTTTTATTCAGTGACTGTGTTTTTCATGTGGCCAGCACACTTTTGAAAACACTAAATCTTGAATGTGATTTGAAAATGAGAGATGATTTATGCAGATAAATCTTGTAGTTTGATTTATAAAATTATCAAATGTATTCTGGGAAGGTGCTCCAGTAGCTTGCTCTAACATTCTAATGGCTGCACATGTTGGCAACCAGGTCATTAATATGCATAATCTAGAGCAGGCTTGTCCAACATGCAGCCTGGGGCCAGAACCCAGCCCACCAAGGGCTTTTATCTGGCCTGCCAAGTGCTGCTGCAAGACCCTCCCTGGCAGCTGGAGCTCACCAAGGCTATCTGGAATACTCCACATTGCTACATCAAGTTTGCGGGTAGACACTGACAATTTGTGCAAGCAAAAACAATGCCAAATATCACACTAATCATTATTTTATTTAAGTTTATTAATAAAGATAAATGTGTATGTCTTATCTATCAAAAATTTTCTCACTGGCCCCCCAGTTGAGAAGAGAATTGCAATGTGGCCCGTCACCCAAAAAGGTTGTCACTTGTCATGAATCAACACATTTGTGTGCCTTTTTAGATCGAATTAATGTGCACATCCATAATGGTTTTTATGTTTATATTTTCTGAGGTAGATGAATAAAAATGTTTGCTTTTTCAATTAATTAATTAGAAACACTTGCAGCTAATCACCTTTGTTGTCCTCCTTTAGTTACAGGAAGAGGATAGCCACAGGTAAATTTTAGGACTCTGTGGGTCACACTTGACCCTCCAGCTATGTTTTGGAACTCCTTGGGGCAATCACTTTGAACTAAATTTGCAAATCAGGACAGAACTAGAAGATGTGATGTGTTTGAGGTGACTTGATCATGGTCTACAAGTATGTAAATGTAGTCTAGCAGACAAAAATAAATATAACCAGTTCCTATGGGGTTGGGAACTAAAACTAGTCAAGGTCAAACTAGAAATAAGCTGCATGTTTTTAACAGAGTAATTAACCACTGGAACAACTAAACTAGGGATATGTTAAATTCTCCATCGCTAGAAGTCTTTAAATCCAGCCTGGATATATTTCTGAAAGAAACCTTTTATTTAAGCAATAACATATGGATTTTACAGAAAACTTACTAGGTAAAATTCTGTGGCCTATATTGTGCAGGGGATCAGATTAGATGACACCAGTAATTCCTTCTTAAATGTATGAATCATAGAAATACAGACACTGTTTGATCTGGGCAAGAGTATCCATGATCTGCCACCATATTGTCAGTCATCTTACCGTTCTAATTTATTCTTGATCAATCCTCTTCTTTTTGTGCTGCTGTCCAGTGTGTAACAATAATAAATGACCCACTGCAGCTGCAAGTGTTGTATTAGGTTAGCCCTTTAGTGCTGGAATATTCTTGTTTGTGTTCTTCCTTTTTGCTTTACATTGGGCCAGTTTCTCCTATGGAAACACTGATGGTGATGTCTAGAATCTTGCTGAATGTACGAGACTATAATAATTTTAGACTCTGAAGAAAACATCTAATCCCATGATTATGAACTCCAAAAACTTTGAAACTGTAATTTCCACTATAGCTATAGGATTTACAGCATGAGCCAGTAAAGAAGAGCCAGTTGGATGAATCAACCTTTCGTTTTCCGTTCACTAGCATTCCTTTCCCACTCCATGCTATCACAGACTCTCTGTCTCAAGGATGTCAAATATGCAGCCTGCAGGCCGGGTGCAGCCCAGAAACCTCTGCCATCTGGCCCATGACTGAGCTCTGCATGACTACACTCTTTCCTTAACAGAAAGACAGACAGATAGACAGTGTGGTCTCACATACCCAGCACTCTGCAGTGCCGCAGAAGCATCAGGTCTCATGACATTGTGAAGCACTGGGTATATGAGACTGTGCTCCGCAACACCACGCTTTATGTCGTGAGAGTGCCCTTGTATTTTTATTTACGGTGTGCATGGCCCACTTGAAGTACGTTTAAGTCAAGTCTGGCCTGCCAAAGCAAATGAGTTTGAGACCCTGGCACTATCTCCTTATCTCATTTTCTGCATCATTCTACCCCAGTTTCTTTTCCCGATCCTCTCCTACCTTCTTCAACCCTATTTTCTTTAGTTTGGTTTTGATGTATGTTAAAAGTAAAATTTCCCATAAAGTTGATTTTTGCCTTGAGGGAAGAAAGCAAGTATTAACCCTTAGAAACATTGAACTAGCTAGGTTTCACAAGAATCAAAATGTATGTTTCTGCTGAATGGTAGAACAGTTTTTAATTGTTAAATAATATTCAGAGCTCTCTACTGAATGACTATCGAGCCCTTGAGAGGTATGAGTATAACTGAACAGCTTGTCACTATGAATTAGCTCCATGGCCTTGTAAATTGTGTAGTAAGTTATCTGTGTAACTCATTGCATCACTTGTTTGTTAAATAATCCACTGCTTAACTTTAAGTTACATGTACAAAAAGATATTGCAATGAAAACACCGAAACCTGTGTTTCATTTCCTGAATGAAGTAATAGAGACTTTCATCTTTTAACCACTGAAATGACTGTATATTATGGATGAATATTTAGCAGTCTGTTCATAAAATGACTGGTAGGTTTAAGTTGGAAAATGTTGTACTTTATGTACAGTATTTACTATATGGAAAAAATCTTCAGAGAAATAAATAAAAAAATAGGTGAGAAAAATGAGGAACTGTGCAGAAGGCATCATGGCAAACCAGGTAAAAGATACCCAGAGTCTTTATTCAAATAACTGGTATCAGTTTAGTCCAAAATGATTTTGTTGCCTAAATGTAGGCTGCATATGTACACTTGCAGCAGGGTGAGATCTGCAGTTTGTGTAGACTTACTCACTCTTGCTTTTACATAGCTAGTTCACTAGAAACAGCAGTTAGGTTATAGGGGCACAGGCTTCAGGGCAGTTTGCACAAGTGAGTACGTCCCTAGGGTACATAGATTAAGTAGCCTGAGTTAAGCAAAAAATGAAAAACAGAAACCGTAAAAGGTAATGTGGGTTTTAAAATAGTAAAACACATGTATATAATACTGTAATTTAAGTAACTACTATAATATTTTATTAAAAACAACAAAAGTCCTGTGGCACTTTTAAGACTAATTTCTTTGCTCATAAGATTTCATGGGCTGCAACCCACTTTGTCAGACATTTGTGCAGTCCACGAAAGCTTATGCCCAAAGAAATTTATTAGTCTTTAAGGTGCCACAGGATTTTTGTTGTTTTTGCTATATACAGACTAACATGGCTGGAACTTATCACCATGCAAGGCACAATACTTTATTAGTCTTTTTCTGGTGTTTTTCACTCTACTCAGGACTTTTGTCCCTGCCAGCATCCCCTCTTGCCCCCTGAAAAAGCATTATTGTGCAGTACTTGTGGAATAAAGAGCACAGTAAGGGAAGTTTGTATAGCCTGTCTTACAATACAGGAGGGCTATCTGATTGCAGATTTTAGCAACTATTTTAATCAAATCATTAAGTGAGTCTATCAAAGTGAGGTCAAAGTGAGGTCACAGGAACTGTTGTTTTAGTGGTTTAGTTCTAAGAATTAATCAAGTGCATTCAAATACATAATATAACAGAAGAAATTAACATTCAGAGAAGTTCATGTTCATTCACTTGGGAGAGGAAGTCATTAACCAAGTTTAACGTTTGTGGTATTACAGTGGAACAGTAACTTCACCTTAATTTGTGTTTGTGTAATCATAGGCCTCTAGTCTCTTTGCTGCTGTTTTATGACACTGATATTTCTTCTTTACTTTTATAAGTAAGAGTATCCATTTTTCAAGATTTAAGGGTCTTTCTTTCCATGGATATGTGCATATGCCTCCCATTAATGTTAATGCAGATTTCATGAGCTTATATCCAAAGTTGCCTAGACCTCCAGGTATAGACACAAGCATGAAAATGTGTTAAGAGTTTATAAACAAGATTTTTGGAAACTTGATCTTTTCAGTAGCTGTGTCTTCAGTATCTCGACACAGATGAGATTGATAGAAGTTGGAAGGATTGGAAATAGTAATAGAAGTATCAGTAATGAGTTTGTGGTTATTTTCTTCTTTAAATGGAGGATTAAGAAGGAAACATATTAAAGTGGAAAGGCCTTGATTCCCTTCCATATGTGTATAACAGCTAGTTCGGTAACTTCCTGCAAGTATGTTGGTAGCAATCACCAAGTGTGTCCTCTGTGGCAATCATAGGCTGCTTTTAAGCTGATGGGCGTGGTTCACTCAGGAAGAATGGAAAAGCAGTTACGCTCCTTTACATAGTAAGAGAACCAGAGCAATAGAAGTCATAGCCCAAAGGAAGGGCCTAAGCTAAGAACTAACTTAGTAGAAATGAGTGGGGTTTTTCCCTGGGAACTGATTGCAAAAGCAAAGGTTGGGCTGTTAACTGAATTGCAGCTGTGCGTGTTAGAAGCAGAAAACAGCTGGAAAAGTAAGGACAGCCAGAGAATCACAGTTAGCATGGCCCTCACAGGAAACTGAGAGAAAGACATACAGTTTAGTTTGGGCACAGTTCGGTCTGGAAGGGGGGCTCATAGCCATCAAGGAAACTGCCTGCTGCTGTTTGTTCCTACTGTGTTCAGAGAAAAGAGTTCTTCAAGCACTAGTCCCTGTGTAGATTCTGTTTGTGGGTGTGCAAGCACACCAAGTGCCAGAGCTGGACCTGTCTATAGTAGTGTCTGTCAACCTGTATGTGTGTCATGTTTTGTCCACATAATGCCTTGAAGGTCTTATGAGGCTGTGTGGTTTGATGCCACTCTAGTTCTCTCTTATCACTGAATGTCCAGAGTTGGAATCTCTCTTCCTTCTCACTCTGAACTTGCTAAGAGGCCCTTTGTCAGTTTGAACAAACTGCTGTAAATAGTTTTCTCATTGTACATAGTTTCTCCGCATTAGTTAGTTTGTTAGGCTTCCTTTCACTTTTTCTCTTCACAGGATGCTCCCCCACCTCAAGCTAGCCAGCTTAAAAAACTGTGCTTTGTGCCCACACTCCTATTCCTGTATACAATGAGCACCAAAGCTCCCTTTACTACTTGGCAAAGCAGACATTATCAGCCACTGGTCCACCTGCCACTCATTCCTGCCTTGGACTCATTAGGCTAGAGAACTTCAGTTCCAGAAGCATCTCATGGAGGAGGCTATGTGCCGATGTCTGCAATCAGATCCAGCACTGGCTTAGCCACCAAAGCAACACTTCTCACTGCTGGTGAGCACCTCCCTGGGTCACTCCCATGTGGCTTCTGGGCCACTGATGAAGCCCTGCTGTGCTCATAAAAAGCATGACCATGGGCATAGGGGCTGCTCCACAAGAAAGACAGCCTCCAATTAAGCATTGTGTCCCTGAGCTATGCCGGGTCAGCTGAGAAGTCACATGTTGACACTTCCAGAGGGGTATCCATGTTAATCTGTGTACAGCAAAAACAAGAGTCCCATGGCACCTTTAGACTAACAGATTTCTTTGGGCACAAGCTTTTGTGAGCTTCAACCCACTTTGTCAGGTGTTGCATCTGATGAAGTAGGTGGGAGCCCACGAAAGCTTATGCCCAAAGAAATCTGTTAGTCTATAAGGTGTCAACACATTGGTCCATCACTGAAAAAACTCAGGTTGGTGCACAAAACCAAGCACCACCATGACCAGCCAGTTCCATCTTTGGCCTCCATGACTGGCCCATTGCCTTTACCCCCCCCCGAACCATCTACACCACTGAAACTGTCTAGACATTCACATTTGATACGGTGCACTCCAGGCCACTTGTCCTTGCTTATGCCTATAGCTGAGTTTATGCTGCCTTACGCCAACTTCCCTCCATGCTCCAGGCCTCAAGCCACTTTAGTGCTTCAGGCCCCAGAAGAAAAACGTCTCCTGCTTTGTCAAAGCCCTACTCCACTTCATCTTGCACCATTGCTACCGCAAGCTGCTGGGACTCCTTCCTCACAGAAACATTCTGCTCTAACCTGCGCCCCACAAGCACTGTGCATACTGATAACCTGCCTGCTCTTCCTGCACTAGCACTCTGAGTCTAAGTGATCCTTGGAACAGGACTCCTCATTCTCCCCTGCATACTCTTACTTCCTAGAACCTCAGTGCCAGCTCAGCTTCTCACTATATGGACCTGCCGAGGCATGGTTCTAGTACCCCTGCAGGCCATTGTGCTATACATCTGGCCCTGTTGGCCTGCTTGGGACTCCTACCATGACCATGGGGAACCACCATCTCCTCACCAAGAGCCATCTCTCTCTCATATTGCTCCTCCTTTGCTGTACAAGGTACCACAGGGCACCTTCATGCTTTCAAGAACCACTTGTTCTGACTGGAGCTTCCTCGTCCACAGGCAGTACATTCATCCTATCTTCCCTTTTTCACCCCCCCCACCCCCAAAAAACAGTGTCAGTATGAGGATCTGTTCCAGCACATGGCTGGTGTTTTCAGCCTCTCAGTCAAAGATGCACAGGACCCACAGAACCAATTTCTGTACTTTCTGTAACCCATTCTCACTCTGACTTTCCTATATGTGAGGCCAACCTCAAACCTGCTCAGGCTGTCCACTGTGTTCTTATTTCCTCTACCCCTACACATAAGAATATGGAATGTTGTGACTTTGCCCCTTCCAAAGCCTTGGATTGTTTGCTTACCCACCTGCCTCCTAACTCCTTTGTCATACATGGAGCAACCGACAGCAGCATTTTACGGCAAACCTTGCTGATTGAGTAGCAAAAAAAAACTTGACCTCCTTGGGTGCAAGGTCTACTCCTCCACAGGCCTTCAAGTTCTGCATCACCAGCTATCAGCCATCCTGGTAAATTATGACTTTCTGTCCAACTACAAAGTGGTAGAATACCAGGCCTCCCTCCCAACAGGCAAATAAACTGAATTTTCGGCCCTGCTGAACAAGAGCAAACAAGTTAGTTGCCATGTTGACCTTCCAGGGTGCAGTTGATACTGCTGATGCCACATCCCACTCTGTGGCATCTGGAGTAGTGTTCCATTCAGACTTCTGGCTTCAGTCCTCTGGCTTCCCCTAGAAGGTCCAGACCACCCTTGAAGATCTCCCTTCTGACAATCACAGACTGTTTAGTGAGAAAACCAAGTCCCTCCATTCCCTCAAGGAATCCTGCACCACTTTTCAGCAACTTGGTATATACACTCCAACCCCACCCCACCAACTGCACCAATAGCCTACCCAGGAGTTAAAGTATAATTTGGTGTGCCCAGAACCCTCCTAATCAGTGGGCCCCCTTCCCGCCTGTGCTGGCCCCAGCTCAGGAGGGATGAAGGCACAGGATGTGGAGGAATGGAGCAGGGGAAGAAGGTGGGGGTGTTGAAGGGGTGGCTGAGGGCAGGAGGCTGGAGGTGTCAGGGTGGTGATGGGGGCATGGGCAGGAGATGGGGGCAGAGAAGGGGTGAATGGCGGCAGGAAGTGGGTTGCAGGGACAGGAGATGGGGCAGAGAAGGCTCTGAGCATGCCCAATCAGAGCAGACTCAGGGTGGGAGCTTTAAAAGCTCCCAGCCTAGGGGAAGCTCTCTGCCAGCTAGAAAACTGTGTCTTCCGCTCGGCAGGGAGCTTTTAAAACTTCACAGAGGTAGTCAGTGGAACGCACCGGAAAGCAGCATTTCAGCTGCTGTTTCTATTTTTAGGGGCCCCAGCATGCTGGTCCCCTAAAAATGGTGGGCCCTGGAACAGCATTCTAGTGCATTCCAGCTTACTTTAACCCCTGAGCTTGCCTACACTTGGGACCTTAACCTCATCCTCTCAACCTTTACTGTGCCACCTTTCAAGCCCCTTGCTGCCTGCTCCCACTCCCATATTGCTATGAAGTGATGTTCTTGATGGTCATTACCTCCATTAGGCGGGTTAGCAAGTGGGTGGCTATGATGGCTGACCCACTCTTTACTATTTTCCACAAGGACAAGTGTTCCTGTGTCTCCAACCTACCAATAAGTTTCTCCCCAACCTTCCATCTTAACCAATCTGTTCACCTTCTAGCTTCCTGCCCTAAACTGTGTGCCTTCCCCAGGACATGTTCATTACAGAATTGAACTGCAGCATTTTCGAGACTGAACTGGTCTTTTGCTATTGAGTTTCCATCATTGCCAGGTCTTTAAATTGCCAATTAGTTGTAGTTTCCAGTTTGTATTGAATCATAAATAATTGTAGAACTTCATCATTGTCAGTTGAAAATATTTCAGCATCATGTTCCTATAATTTTTGCTGGATATTAACATTAAATGAGCTGAATGACATATTACAGGCCCTAGTGCTTTGCGTTTGAGGATAGTAAAGTTCAAGGCAAATGGAGTTTGTCTGCTTTTATTCTGTTTACCTGTATTCATTTCAGAACGATGTAAATCGATGTCAGCTAGTTTTAAGTCTATACTTTAGATCTTGTAAATAACAGAGGATGGAGATAAAGCAAATTAAAAATACATAATATGAATGGAAGCCATACATGGTGAAAAGTAACTTAAATTTTAAAGTTCTTTTGGTTGTACAGTGGTGGTAGTAGTAAAAGTAGCAGAAGCAAGAACTCTTATTTTTTCTTGGTAAAATGTCAGTTTTCATTGACAGCATCTGTAGTTTTCAAAGAATCATAAAGTATCATTGGTATTGAAGTTTCTTTTTTTGTATATTGCTCTAGATACTTTACATTTCATTAGTTAGTATTGCTTCATCTGCTTTGAAATGGATACTACAGGCTCTTTAACAAATGGATTGAAAAGTTATCTACTTTCAAAATAGCTTCTTTTACTCTGAAAAATGACAATGCAGAAAAGTCAATTACCTACTCAACAATAATCCCATGTCCAACTACCTCACAAACATTAATGAACTTGTCCTAACAAATCACCTGTGAGGTAGGGAAGATGTATTATGTGGAACTCAAACACAGAAGGATTAAGTGGTTTCCACAAAGTCGCATAGGCCAGTGGTTCCCAACCTTTTTCAGGCTGGGGACCCCTTTTTAACAAAAAAAAAACTTTGCAGCCCCCCAACTGATTATGTAATCTGGCCCGCACCACTGGGACAGCCAGCGAGCAGCACTGCCACCACCATCTCCCACACTGCTGGGGAGCCAAGCTGCAGCAGCTATGGCCCCCTGCCCTTGCCCCTGCCTGGGGGCAGCCACCGCCCCATTCCCTTGCCAGGATCTGGCCATGGGCAGGGAGAGGCAGCCCTGGCGGGGAGCATCAGCACCGTAGCTGGATTCCAGTAGGGAGAGGCTCCACGGACCCCCTGCAACATGTCCGGACCACAGGTTGGAAGCCACTGCCATAGGCAATTTGTGTGCCAGATCTGGGAACTGAATAAAGATCTTCAGAGTCCAAGTGCAATGCCTAAGCTAGAAAATTAGTTTTCTTCTCTAACCCTGCTTCCTGAATGTGTTCAGAGTTGTATCTGTTCACTTTAGCTAAGATCGAAATCAGTTAGCACTTTATCACATTATCACTACAAAGCAATATATTTCTTGCATGAACAATAGAATTGTGAAGTAAATTCCAGTTACAGAACTAAATTCCCCTCTCAGTTATACATGTGCTGCAGCTAAAGGAAGTGGGGTGGCAAAGTATAACAACATGTAATCTCCAGCCACCGCTGCATGTGGAAATAATTGGAATGGAATTTGAAGACAACTGGATTGTGCAGGAGTAATTTAGAGTGTAATCTGAAAACAATGAGATTGCACAAGAGTAAATTTGAAAGCAGGCGAGGTTGCACAGGGGTCATTGAGAGCAAAGTGTGAATTTTATGAATTTTATTTTTGGTGATGAAAAAAAGCAGAAAACAACTCATTTTAATTTTCAGATCCCATTTTGAGTTTGAAACACTGGCAGAAAAAAGAATTGGTCCTTGAAAAATGAATAAAATTAATAAGGAATCCATGAGAGCAACTGCCATTTTTACAAAGACATTTGTCAGCGGAGAAACATGCTTTAAATGCCTCTGTATTCTACTGAAATGCTGTTTAGAACCTCTTAGCAAATTGCGAAGAGTGTCTTTCTCTTCTGACAGTATTAGTACACTAAGTAGGATAAATGTGCCTTTTTCTCCAGCTGCAGGACACCATACTCCCAAAGCTGTACTAAGTGTGAGCACAGATTTTTCTATACTGACATACTACTGCTGTATTTTCAGTGCAGAATTCAAATTGCTCAAATAGTCAAGATTCAGCTTTATAGTGCACCAGAATGTCATCAGTGCCAGGAGTTACTATAGAAACTGGTGCACCAGAAACAATACAGTGAAGTGAAAAGCAGGGGGGGGAGGTTTGGGAATTAAAGCAAAAAATGAACATGAAGAAAAGTCATTAAGACATGGCATACACATGACAGATAGCAATACCCAGTTGCACTGGAGAGAATTACAATTATAAGAGTCAGAGACAGAGACCTATTAAGCTATCCATTCCATTTCCCTGGTGCCAGTGTAGGATACTTCCCTGTGGTACATCTTCTGGTATTTTGTCCAGTCCCAAGCAACAAGGTTTTGGGCAGGGGAAGGGGGGGGTTAATGTCACTCAAAAGATAGAAGCAACTATAAAATATCTGCCAGATTAGTTTTACAGCACCTTATCATATGCTTTTCTTTTAATGACTGGAGACTGTTTGAAGAGACTCTTAATGTGTGCAGTAAACTACTTCCCACGTAAAACTAACCAAAGAATACAGACATTCTGTTTGAAGCACATATTTTAAATTTTGAGTTTTCTCAAGCTAAAGTGTATAGTCTTTCTAAAAAAAATCATCCCAAATTGCTCTTTGGCTATTTTGTATTACAAGAACAGGGTAGTGAACAAACTAAAGTTCAGCAGATATGCCACAAATAGTAAAGATAAAAGCTATTCAGTGAGATTGAGTTTGTGTCTTTCTTGAAAAGTCCCTTTGAAGTATATAACCCTTTCTGATTTGCTTTAGCATCTATTTTATTCAGCAGTAAGGCAAACAATCTACAGGCCTGTATACTGTAAGACAGTGGTTCCCAACCTGTGGCCCAGAGACCCCAGGGGTCCACAGAGTTAGTGAAAGAGGTCCATGAATACATCGGACCCCAGCCATTGCCAGCCAGCAATCCATGTTGGAGAGGGCTCTAAATCAGGGGTGTCAAACTTACTGCCCCTGGGGGCAGATCTGGCCTGCCAAGGGCACTGACCCAGCCCACAGAGGTGCTGCCCGGGCTGTGCCTGGAAGCTGCCTGCAGCAGCAAACTCCAAAGACAGGCTCCTGGCATAGCAGGGCTAGGTGTGCTTCTGACTCACTCACGTGATCCAGGTCACAGCACAGAGGAACAAAGAAAGTGCTCCAGCCAATCCCGGCTCAGCTCTGGTATGGTTTGCCAACCACTCAGTATCAGTCACAGCAGGCTAGGCCGGCTCCGAGAGCCACTGCATTGCCTCCCCCCCCCCAACTGTTCACTATCAGTCAGTCAGTCAGTATGCTAATTTGATTGACAGCACATTGCATGAATCACAAATAAAAAAGGACAAAGTGGCTGGGACCCACATCAGAACAAGCCGATCAAAGGCCAGCTGGGACTGAGCCAACCAAAGGCCAGCATTCTGAATGACAGAGTGATGGTTGGGCAGGGGAGAGGCAGGAGCCCACCCTGGCTGCCTGTGACTCAGACTGATTTTTTTTGACTGCCACCAGGAGGTAGGAGAACTGGAAGGGGAAGAGGATGGGGGGGGAGGGTCAGGGGGTCAGTGTGGGGAAGGGGGAAAAGTGAAGGTATGGGAGAGCCTTCAGGGTTAGGGAGGTGGAAGGGGAGCCCATGCCTCTCTGAACATGGAGGGGGGAAGGGGTTGGGGAGCCCATTTAGCCACATGACCCGCAACAGGTACCCTGCCTTCCAGTGTGCCCCCCCCCCATTGAATGAGTTTGACACCTCTGCAATAAATGAATTCTATTTGCCTGCTGTGAGCAGCTTCACCCTGGATATGTCCCCAGCCCTTGGGAGCAGGCAGGGACCAGGTCCTCCATTGCCCTTCTGCAGCACTGCTGCCTGCAGTCAGTCCCATATAAGAACTATTATCATTGAAGGGTCCATGAAATTTTTTGACATTAAAAAGAGGTCCTCATACTCAAAAAGGTTGAGAATCACTGCTGTAAGACATTGGCTTCAGCTGTTAGGGTAAGGCTTGAGGTCTGTGAACTTTGGCACAGATAAACAGCCCAGCAATAACCCCTAAGTTTTGAGGAATTGGAAATGAAGTGCAGAAGGTGGAATTTTGTCCATAAACACCAGCCAGCTACAGGAACATGAGCTAACACCACTTCTGTAGATACTAGACCACAAGAGTGGCATGGCAATGAACTGATGTATATGATAATGAGGACACCTCAACATTAGTAGGGTGGGAAAATACAAATAAGGGAGAAACCCCTACTGAATATGCAAGGATTGAAGTCTAATTTGGTGGACTCCTGAACCCTCTTAATAGGGCAGGCCCCTCTCCCACATAGGTAGGCCCCCTCTCACACCCAAGCTCTTGTCCCCCAAATGCCAGCCCCCCCGCCTACTCTGCACCCCAGCTTCTGCCCCCCAAATGCCAGCCTACCACTCCAGCTCCTGCCCCCCAAATGCCAGCCCTCCACCCCAGCTCCTGCCCCCCAAATACCAGCCCCCCACCCCAGCTACTGGCTGAAGAGCCAGGCGGGGGGCAGAAGGCTGTGGCACTGGCCAGTGAGGGGGCCAGCAAGGAGGAGCTGGGGCTGGAGGCTGGGGCCTGGTCATGCACACAGCCCAGCCCCGGCTGGAAGGGGTGGAGCCTCCTCAGGCTCAGGGGACAGGAGGGAGGAGTGGCTGGACTAGCCCAGCCCATAGCCCCTCCCTTCTGCCAGCCCAGAGAGGATGCACTGAAATGCTGTGTTCTGGTGCACCCTTCTATTTTTAGGGGGCCCCGGAGCTCAGTGTTCCAGTGCATCCCCCTATTTTGGGGGAGCCCCAGAACTCAGCATTCTGGCATGTCCCCCTGTTTTGGGGGCCCTGGAATGCAGCGTTCCAGGGCATTCCCCTATTTTTAGGGGGCCCTGAATACTGACTCCCTAAAAATAGGGGGCCCTGGAATGGCATTCCAGGGCATTCCCCCTTACTTTAACCCCTGTAAATATGTGTTAAACTTAGTGGCATCAATGTAACATACCATAAAAGTTGTATCGTAGCCTATGGGCAATAGGAGTGAGATATACACCTTTGGGAGGTGTCAAGAGTCCATTGGTGGTGGTGATGATGGCTAACATTTTGGATTGTTCAGAAAGGAATGGTGTGAGTATACAGCCGTTCAGATATACATTCTGTATTATCTCTGTAAACTTCATTGTGTTAGAGCAGGTCTCAACAAATCTGCTGCACAGCAGGGGTGTCGCTGGGGCAGGGAGGGACCCAGGGCATGGGCCCAGCCCCCGCCCCCAGAGGGCAAGCCCCGCCCCCAGCCAGAAGGCCACGCCCCCTGGCCCAGGATAGGGCCAGGGTGAGGCCGCACTGCCGCCACCAGCTAGGCCGCAGCGCGGTGCAGCCCGGCCTGGTCTGGCCTGGCCTGAAGCAGCCGCTGAAGGCCAGGCCCGTGGCTGCAGCCCCGGATCCCCGGACAGGGACGGGGCCGCTGAGACCATGGGCAGCCAGCTGGGCCCCGGATCCCCAGCCGGGGATCCGGGACCCGGCTGCTGGTGGCCGCGGCGACCCCGTCCCCGGCCAGGGATCCGGGGCCCAGCCACCCGCCCACCCGCGGCTGCAGCGGCCCTGTCCCCTGCTGAGGATCCGGGGCTGCGGCTGCGGGCCCGGCCTCCAGCGGCCACTTCTGGCTGGGCCGGGCCACGCCGTGCCTCGCCGCGCCGTGGCCTAGCTGCCGGCAGCGGTGCAGCCTCCCCTGGCCCTGTTCCTGGCCAGGGGGCGGGGCCTGCTGGGCGGCCAGCTAAGCCCCAGATCCCTGGCCGTAGATTCGGCTGCCGCGGCCTCAGCCCGCCGGGGATTGGGCCCTGGATCCCCGGCCCAATTGGACTGGAGATCCGGGGCACTGGCGTTGGGACCCGGGACGCGTGCCCTGGGGTGCCCAACGCCAGTGACGCCACTGCTGCACACATAGGGTTTAACCCAAAAACTGAGATGTCCCTAGGAGGGTGGGAGAGAAGGGGTCCCCTGCTGATGAATATCACTGCAGCCTCAGAGACTTTCAGCTGTGGCAGTGTGGTTTACAAATGATCCGCCAACTCCAAAAAAAAGCCATTGTTGTTGCTGCTTTTGGCAGTGCTGGGGAGGGGGAGATGTTGGCACTGAAAATGTTGGGATGTTAATCCGACCCTGCCCAGTCTACCCAGTAACTTTAATTGTTACTACCACTGGTAGGAATTTTAAGAAAAATCTCAATATAGATATAAGTGACAAAATGCTGTTCAACCTCCAGTGGGTGAGCATTTCAATCTCCCTCATCACTCCATTGACAATTTACTAACTGAGGTGCTCAGACAGATGAATACCAGATCAACGCTTCAAAGAGAAGCTGTGGAGATCAAATGTATTTGCAAATTTGATTGCATTGCTTTAAGGCTTAACAGAAATTTTGGATTTTTCTTCCATTACAACAGGTGATTTAACCTTATCTTCCTCTGTATACTGTTCCCCAGGGTTTGAATCTTCACAAAAGCTTTGATTTGCTGTTACAGTATGACCTGATCCCATGACTTACACTTCACTGCATTTGTTTCCTCTCATTCTGTAATTTCCCCCAGCTTCAAAGTGTCCAGTGAAGTGGGATTTTCTCCCACAAAAGCTCATGCAATAAACAAATAAATTAGTCTTTAAGTGCCACAGGACTCCTTGTTTGTTATACAATTCATGGCATTATTAGACAATGTTACACATTCTGTCCTGTAAATGTTCTCTTATTCTTACAAAGAAACATACATATATATCAGCACAGAAGCAGGAATAAATACTTCAAGAGGCAAGTTCCCTAGGTATGTCTCTTATTCACCTCAAATAAAATGTGTGTGTTTATACCTCTAAAAGAAAAATGGTTAAAACTCTCAGTCAATCATTAATCTCATGTGGGTGGTAGACTGTCTACATAATCTTCAGTGCTTCTGTGTGTAACTGCTCTCTCTATGAGAACAGAAGCTTATTTGTATTCGTGGTCTCCACCCACTGCAGGAGGTTTCATTCTCTTACTACATACTGTATGAATCTCAGCATGGAGGTAGAACAGTCCTTTCAATGAAATGTGATAGAAAGAAGTCATTCCTCTCTAATTCCAGAAAAAGAATGAAACCTTAGCGCTTTTCATTGGGCCTCCCAGCACCCGTGTGGTACGTACTTTGGTATCACTACCCCATTTTACAGCTTTGGAAACACTGTTCTAACAAACAAGGAGTTCCTACTAAGCTCTTGTCTTTAGGAGTAGTTAACCTGAAGCAAATGGCATGTGAATCAGCACCACTCTAGCCTGCTGCAGACTTATTTGACATATATTAATGGCTCATTATTGCACTTTGAGCTGGTCCCATTTCAAAGAGGACTAGATCAAAGTACTTTAACTGTTAACATATGTCTGCAGGGTCCACTTGGACAGCTCAGCAGGATAATACTGGGTAGATTCACACTCCCACTTGAGTTGCAGCAGTCTAATCGTTCATAGACAAGCCCTAAAACTAAGCCCTGATCTTCACAACAGAGTTGGGCTGATGTAAGGCAGTCTTCATTGATCTACCTTTATAAGTGTCTACACTATAATGTAGCTCCCACTGAAGTAATAAGCCCACTACACCAACTTTATAACTCCACCTCCTCAAGAGGCATAGCACTTAAATCAGTGTAATTAGGTCAACACAGTGTCAGCGTAGACACTAGGTTGTTTACATCGACTGTTTCTGCCTTTTGGAAATAGTCCTACAATGTCCCATAATGGCAGTTAAATGATTGAGTGGTGAGGATACACAGTGCTGGCACAAGAATCATAGTGGGGGCACATAAAACCAATTCAATTACTGTAGTGGCTGTACGTGAATGTAAATTAGGTCAGCTTAATTTTATAGTGTACATTTGCCCTCAGAATTTAAGATTTGCCCACTATGTAGGAAGTTATTCTGAGATGTTCAGTCATATGCTGTCCCCACTAACCACACTAATTTCTCTGTCTTAAAGAAGATAAATATTGAGAATTGATTTACTTGGTAGCCATGCTGTCAAATATAGGTATATCTCCTATTTCTTCTCATAACATTTAGCACAGAAGTAATTGTTTTTGTCCTGAGCTACAATATTCCTGAGGCAGTCACGTTCATATATTGTACTGCAGATTCTTTACATATTGGCAATGGGAGGGTGCCAGTCAAATACAGGGTGGAGAGAAAAGATAAAATAAAACCACTCCTGTTTCTTTTTTTTTTTTTTAATGATCTAAGTACTTTATCTTCTCCTTAAGATTTGTAAACATGGGAGGCAAACACAGCATAGAAGGGGAGGCCAGAAATTTGAATCAGTGTATTGTAATATAAAACAAATTCTGGATTGCTTACAAATAGGAAATTATTAACACAGCAGACCTCTTTAAAAGAGAAAAAGAAGAATTATTTCCACCTCTTTTTCTTTTTGGTTTATTTACCTTCCTTACAACATAGCACTGAAATGAAAAGATCTCACAGGACTCTTATGCTACAAGTTTAGATGTATGTAGTTTCTGCAAATATAATCCTCAGTTTCACTGCCCTTTGAGGCACACTTTACAGTTCTGTAAGTCAGCAATTAACCACTGTGTTTCACTTTAGCCTCCCAGCTGACTTTCATAATCTGAAGTTTATTTATAATGTTTCTCTTTGTGCAGGTAAAATGGACAAATACTCAAACTCAGTTTTTATTTTATAATCTAAATATAAGCCCTAGGGAGAGAGGGTAGTTATTTAAAGAGGTACATAGAGGGATAACTATGGGTAAGGAGCTGAAATAAAGGGAGAATGTAGACTGAATCTAAGAAAATTGATACAGGTTAGGCAGCACTTGAGAGATGGTTTTGGGATCTTGGACAAATTCTGAAACTGAAGTCGTCCCGTTGGCCCCCCCCCCTTTCAAAAAAAAATTACCATGGAAAGGAGGTCAGTAGGCAAGGATTTAATTGAGAGAGCAAGCCCGCACACACTCTCCCCACTGCAGTGGCTCAGCTCCCCTCCCATTGTGGGCTAGGCTTGTCGCCTTTCCAAATACTGGTAACTGGACACCTGAGGTCCCACTCCCTCTTCCACCTGTTTCCCCACAAAGCTCCCTTCTCACCACTTGCTCCCTCACCTCCCCCCAACCCCAGCCCCAGCTTATTGGGCAATCTCAAGGAGCCTGTTTGCCACAACCTTGCCTCTCCACTCCTGCAGCTCTGTGATCAGGGTGTGAATGTGACTAGGCTTTGCTTGAGGTAAGACTAAACCAAAGGTCTCAAACTCAAATCACCACAAGGGCCGCATGAAGACTAGTAGAGGGCCACATGAGGACTAGTACATTAGCCTGAGGGCCGCACCATGGAAACCTTTTCATACAACTATATTGCAAATATTGGTAACACCAATGTCTTGAGGGCCACAAGAAATACCCTTAGGGACCGCATGTGGCCCACGGGCCACATGTTTGAGACCCCTGGACTAAACCCTGCTTTACATTAGAAAGTTATACCAGCAAAACTCTCCTTTCTTCAGTAAAGCTTGACATGCATCCATGTTTAATTTTTTTCCCCTATGAACAAAACCTTACACTGTTTCTAGCAGTTATACGCATTTACACAGCAACATAAAACCTCTTTAGTTTAGGTCTGTTGTCATGATAGCATTCAAAACACACATGTATGTGCACCCTTACAAGAAGTCCTTCATCTGCAGTCCCTCAAAGCAACATTCCCTTTAAAAGTTTCCCATACTCTAGTACAGTGGTTCCCAACCTTTTCAGTGACATGGCACACTTCACTGAGACAAACAATTCCACGGCATACCCACTTTTTTCAGCTGACATCATTCCTCATAAATATCACATTTACTTACATTTACCATGGTTACAGTCTTACTAGGGAGGTTTGCAACACAGGGCATACAATAAGCTAAAGAAGGATCAAATGTATTAATGTTTCAAATCTATGGGAAAAAAATACACATTTTCTCAATTTTGCCCTTTGGCCACCTGTGTTTAGAATATCTATATTTTAGAATCAAAAGACCAGTACCTCACATTTAATTTGATGATTAATTTTCCTGAGTTTTACGAGTTAGAATTTTGGTCAGATAGAATATTGTTCAAGATGAAACAATATTTGTTTTACATTAATTTTTCCTTACCTGTGTACAAAACTTCACAGCACACTTGGCCAGTTCTTGCAGCGCACTGGATGAAAACCAGTGCCCTCGTACATTTGAACAATACTATTCAGGCGGTTGTAGTAACCAAAAGTCCACATCATTGTTAATGCCCAGTGCAGTCTACCTCACAGCCACATCTGTTCCTCTTATCACCACCTTTTTGTTAAAAACATGACTTCTTGCACTCAGTCTCATGCTGTTGCTTTGTCCAGGAAGGAAGTATGCTGTGGGGAGAGGAGTCATGTGTAGGCCCAGCTACAACCCTCCCTAAAGACCAAAAGACTGGAGACCAAAAGAAGAGCCACTTTTTTAAAAATTTCCTCAATAATCAAGTGATTAAAGAGCTGCAGTGGGTGGAGCCTACTGGCTGGGGCAGCTGGAAGCTGGGCTAAGGTGTCTACCAAAGGGTCTCCTTGCCGAGAGGAGGGAGCTCAGAACCAGGATCGGTGCCTGGCTCTGGAGCTGCATGTTGCAGATCCTTGTTCTAAACTGGGGATCAGCAATGCAGGCTCAATGAGCCACCTGTGGCTCCCTGAGCATCCCCTTCTGACTCCCTGGCAGTCTCCTCCAGGGAACCAGGTATGCTCTGGGGACTCCTGGCTGGTCCCAGCATCAGGGCCAAAGAAGGGGGCTCCCAGCTGGTGCAGGCCCCCCACTTTTGGGACACCAGGGTCACCCCCACCCTCCCACACAACCGCATGAGCCGGAAGTGGCCCAGGGGCCATGCTGTGGCTCCTAGCACTGGCAAGGGGGTATGCAGGCAGTACGCATTCCCTCCAACCCTCCGTCTGCTGGCAGGGCAGAGCGGTGCTCCTGCACCTACTCCCAGCCAGCCGCCCCTCCCAAGGGCGGGCAGCGGAGAGCTGCAGCTTGTGGGGGTGGGGCCCTGGAATGGCCCCTCCGCGGAGGTCAGACCACTTAGACCTGGCCACCCCAGGCCTGAACAGAGGCCACCTCGCTCCCACACCCTGGATCGGGCCTGTTCAGGCCCACTGCTCTACCCCATCAGCAGAGGGAGGGACAGAGGGTGCGCTCGCCACCCACATACCCCCTGCCAGTGCTGGGGGCCATGGCGTGACCACTGGGCTGGCTCCAGCTCATGCGGTTGCATGTGAGGGTGGGGGGGTAAATGGCTCTTCTCCCCTTTTGGGTTGCTGACCCCTGGTCTAAACACTGCCTCTTTGCGAATGAAAAGGATTATATTGCTGTCTTTGCAATAGAAGTGAGAGCCTCCTTTCTCTTTCCTACATCTGTGTTTGCAGCAGTGAGCAGCGAGTTTATAAATGATGTATGAAAGTGTTTGATTATGGGATAAATCAGAGGGAATTATGATCCAGACCCTCAGAATACCCTCAGAGGTGTGGGAGTCCCCCAAGAAGGTCAGACCATATATCTGTGTGTGTGTTCATTAACTCTATCCTTTATTAATTTTGAACCACTGAAATTGGTCATCTGACAAAAAATAATATGCATTATTGCTGTGTACCGAGATCACAGCTGGTCAGTAATCCAGGTATGATCTTTCTGATGTTAATTGCACATTTTCTGTGATTAATGCTATTATTTCATTATACCTCTCCTCATAGCACACAGTAAGCCATTTGTTAACTCAAGATGTCTCCATTCAGTAGCTGGTTTTAATCCATCCTGTTGTGAGGAATTTCAGATTGTTTTTGCAGATAAAAACATGCAGATTCAGGCCCAGCTGTCTGTTTGTGCAGTTACAGAGAGTAATTTTTAAGACAAGAAAATGCTAGGTCTTCCCTGATTGCATTTAAACAAGTTACACACACTAAGGTATTAGAGGAGTTAGGAGCATTGTCTCACAACCAGTTCTTAGGATCTTTGTCCTTTCTGGCTGGTGAGGTTCAGCGGAGAAGTTCTAAATCATTTGGTGGTGGCGTTTGTCAATGTATCCATGAGATAGGGTGGGGTATGCCAGCTTTTCTTAAACCAGCAGCTGCGTTTCCTTTGCTCAAGAAACCAATAATTAGTGCTGACAATTTGGCTATCAAGCCAGTTCATATCTTTCATTTCTGGGCAAGAAAAGGATATAAGAAGATATTTTTCCAAATACCTTGTTGCCTCAGACTGCCTGTGAAGGCCCAGTAACAAGTTTTTCCATCATAAGAAGGACATTGACAAAACTGATACCTCTTCTTCTCAAAAACTCCCAACCAACCCACACTCTGACAAGTAGAAAAAATCTGTATTACATGAAACAATGCAACGTACATAGAAAGAAAATAAAATTTACCAAATTTTTAAAAACTGAACACTAACACATTCCCCCAAGCATTGGTTTCTTGGGTTTTTCCTCCTAAATGAAGTACCGGTGTTTCCATGAAGTTCACTAGGGGTGTGGCCATCATTGTTGTGTTGTATATGTGTGGCATTTAGATACTGCAGTTATGAGTGGTAGCATGAAACCCAGAGATGATACCTACTTTGTCCTTGTGGCACTGGTAAGATCTGAATATGGAATAGAAATTGCTCTGGAGTGGTGGCATTGGTAGACTGCTTTCTCCTGGTGATTGATGAAGTCAGGTGTGTCCACCTTCATACTGTTAGGCGTGTGAGCAGTCTTTGTAACACTGATCATGAGTTGTTGATTCACCTTCAGACTGCAGTATGGTGCTGCTCTTCAGGTGCTGTTCCTGCCTGGCTGGGTATTCCGAAAGCATAAACTGCAAAGGGTGCTCCTCTTTCCTTTAGGTGTTGTCATATGGTATTCTGTACAAATCTGCTTTGTCTTCTCGTCTAGTCAATGTACTGTATACACAAAGCAGTTAAGAAGGTTCATTAGGATATATGGAATGCAGAGGTATCAGTATATTGAGGCACATAGCTCTGTATCACAGCGATGCTTGATCTGAAAAGAATGGAAGGTTACTTACCTGTAAATGTCCTTCTTCGAGATGGGCTGCTCACATACCTTCAGATGTAGGTGTCTGTGCCGCAACGCACAGTGCCTGGAAAGCCTTTTGCCCTAGCCTCTCCTGTAGGGTCAGTGTCCAACACCTCCTCAAACCTGTGCACATGTGCATTATATAGGTGGCCCTGACCCTGCACCCCCCTCAGTCCCTTCTTTCTGCTAACTCCAAAAAGCGGAGACCAAGGGAAGCTGTGAAATTTATGTGAGCAGCCCATCTTGAAGAAGAACATTTACAGGTAAGTAACCTTCCATTCTTCTTCAAGTGCTGCTTGGATCCATTCAGATGTAGGTGACTCACAAGCCATGATCAGGATGGTGGGCAGAGTTATGGTTTTCCTGCTTGAAGTGCAGATCTACCCAACATAGAGTCGTCCCTTGCTTGCTGGATGATAGCATAGTGGGAGGCAAAGGTGTGCACCAAAAACTAGGTTGCCACTCTACAGATTTCATAAATCAGGATCTGAGCTAGGAAGGCCATGGAAGACGCTTGAGCTCCGGTAGAATGAGCTCTGATCCTCCCAGGCAGAGGAGTGTTTGCTCTTTGATAGCAGTCCCTGATGCAGTTAGCTATCCAGGACAATATACATTGGGTTGTCACCACATGGCCTTTTTTTTGTTTGGTGACTGCTACGAACAGTTGGGAAGTTTTCCGTAAGGGCCTGGTTCGCTCGACATATGTTGTGAGCACTCTTTTTACATCAAGAGTATGGTTCTTCCTCTGGTTTTCCGTGACCTGCGAATCCAGGAAAAGCACTGGAAGACACATGTCTTGGTTCACATGGAAAGGAGATACCACCTTTGGCAAGAAGCTAGGGTAGAGTTGCACCTGCACTTTGTCAGCGTAGAACACTGTGTAAGATGTTTCTGAGGAAAGAGCTCTTATCTCAGAGACTCTTCTGGCTGACGTGATGGTCACTAGGAAAGCTGCTTTCCAAGACAGGACCAAGAGGGCACATGACTCCAGAGGCTCATATGGGGGTCTCGTAAGCCCCTCAAGCATGAGGTTTAAGTCCCAATTCAGGGCCAGGGCCCTAATCTGCGGATACAGTCTTTCCAGGCCCCTGAGAAATCTTGTAGTTGTGGGGTGGGAGAAAGGAGTTACCCCACTAAACATATTATGTAGTACAGAAATGGCTGCCTGGTGTACCCAAAGCGAGGAGAGTAAGAGGCCAATATGGTCTTGATTGGGGCATCCTCTGGTGACTCTCCTTTCCCCTGGGCCCAATGAGAGAAATGCTTCCATTTTGCACAGTATGTGGCCCTAGTGGAGGGCTTTCTGCTGTCGATTAGGACCTTTTGTACCCTTGTTGAACATGCCTGCTTGTCAGGTTTTAACTATGGAGTCTCCACACTATAAGGTGTAAAACTCCTGGGCCTGAATGGCATAGGCGGCTGGAGTCCTGAGTGAGGAGGTCCGCCCTGAAGGGAGATGTTATGGATTGAGTTATTGAGAGGTGCACCAGGGTGGAGTACCAAGGTTGGTGGAGCCAAGCTGGGGCTATCAGGATTATGTCTGCTCCGTCCCCCTTCGTCTTTATAAGGGTCCTGTGGATCAGAGGGACAGGTCGGAAGGCATAGAGAAGTGGACCTCTCCAGTTTATCAGGAGGCCATCCAAGAATGACCCCCATGCCTGCCCCTGATTGAGAAGAACTGATCGCATTTATGGTTCTCCCATGATGCAAACAGGTCCATCTGTGTGTGCCTCCACCTCTTGAACAGGTGTTCTACTATCTCTAGATGTAAGGACCATTCGCGCTAGCTTAGGCTGTCTGCCTGGGAATTTTTTATCCCCAGTAGGTGGGAGGCTGCAAGCTTGAAATCGTGCTGCAGAGCCAAGTTCCAAAGCAAGAAGGCCTCCCTGCAAAGAGCCCATGAGTGAGCACCCCGCTGATAATTGATATAGATTAGAACACAGCTGCCATGTTGTCTGTCATGAGCTGCAGGGACTTCCCCTCTGACTTACCTAGGAAGGCTACACACATCAGGCTGAATGCCCTCAGCTCTTTCACATTTATGTGTAAGGAGCTGTCTTTCTGAGACCATGTGCCCTGTGTGGACAGGACTTCTGAAACGTGTGCTTCCCACCCCAGGTCTGATGCATCTGTAATCAGTGTGATCGAGGGGTTCATGACTTCGAAGGGGACATCTTCACACACAAACCAAGGGTCCTGCCAAATCCTTAGTGAGTCCAGGACCTCCCCAGGGACAGTGACTACCCTGGTCAAGGGGTGCCGGTGCAGGTGGAACACTGAAGCCATCAACGCCAGCAGAGGCCTCATTCGGAGGTGGGCTGTACTTATCATGTGTGGAGGCTGCCATGTGGCCCAGTAGCTGGAGGCAGCACCTCGCTATTGTGGTCGGGGCATGTGGTAATTCTGAAATGATGGTAGACATGGGCTGAAACCTGAATGGGGCAAGAGAGGCGTCTGCCTTGTTAGAGTCCAGGTGGGCCCCCATAAAATCTATGCTTCTTGAGGGAGAGAGCTTTGATTTTTCTTTGTTTACTAGGAGTCCTAATCTGTTGTACAGGCTTAGACTTGTGCAGATGCCGTGCATCACTTCTACTTTGATTTTCCTCTTATCAGCCAATCGTCCAGGTATGGGTAAACTTGTGTGCCCTACATTCTCAGGTGTGCCACTGCAGCTGCAATGCACTTTTTGAGCACCCTTGGGGATAGTGAGAGACTGAAAGGCAGTGCTGTGAACTGGACGTGCTTTCTGCCTACAGTGAAGCAGAGGAACCTCCTGTGTTTCTGTCTTATGGAAATATGAAACTAAGCATCTTTTAGATTGACGGCGACAAACCAATCCCCTAGGTCCAGGGATGGAATGATTTGCGATAAGTAGACCTTTCAGAACTTTATTTTTCTTACACTTTTTTTCAGAGCTCTTAACTCGAATATAGGCTGGAGGCCGCCATTTGCCTTTGGGACCAGGAAGTAGTGGGATTAGAATCCCCATCTCCTTTCTCTTGGGGCAACCTTCTCTATTCCTCCCAAATCTAGGAGTTTCTGGCACTTGTGTATCAGTAATTGTTCATGAGAGGGGTCCCAAAGTCTGTGGCAAGCGCAATGTTCCCTCTGCGCAGCCCCAGGGATGCTTGGCACAGGGAATGCTGCCTGCTGCACACGGCCGGCAGCTGCAGTCCCTGCCCAGAGAGCAACTCTGAGCTGGGAGTTTTTAAAACTCCTGCTCAGAGTAAGCTCTCACTGAGCCTGCGCAGACTCTCTGTGCAGGCTCAGTGAGAGATCCGCTGGCTGGAGGAACGGCCGGGGGCCAGGGCGCGCCGCTCATGCAGCCAGGCAAGGGGGCCCTAACTGCCCCCTCCTCCAACTCCCAGGGGGACAGCCATCAGGGCCAGAGGCTGCTCTGCTCGCCTGCATGCCTGGCCTCACCACAGCGGGGCAGAGCAGCCAATCCAGCCTACCCCCAGCCAGCTGTGCCTTCCCGGGGGTTGGGGGGGAGGAAGGGGCCAGCAGTGAGCTCTGGCATGCAGGGTCAGGGCCCTGGAGTGGCACACTCCCAAAGAGTTTGGGTCGCTTTGCCCCCGGCCGCCCCAGGCCATGGATCCGGCCCATTCAGCCAGAAGGAGCAGGGGCAAAGTGGCCCAAACTCTTTGGGAGCAGACTACTCTAGGGCCCTGACCCTGCACACTGGTGCTCAGCGCCATTCCCCTCCACCACCACTCCCCGGGGAGGTGCGGCCGGCTGGGGGTAGGCTGAGCTGGCTGCTCTGCCCCCTCTGCCAGGAGGCCAGGCGGGCAGTGGAGCTTTGGGGGAGGGCAGGATCGGGCCACAGGAGGGGGGGATCAGACCCATGTGGGTAGGGCCGTGCATTGAGCAACATATGTTGCTCAGCTTCACTGGCCCCTTAGAGGGGACATTGGCAAGGGGGCAGTTTTCTATCTGGAGGTCTGCTCTGAACTGTATGGTATAGCCATGGGAGATCATGTTGAGGATCCATCTGTCTGAGGTTATTCTTGCCCATTGATGGTGGAAGTGGGCTAAGCAGTTCCTGAATGGTAGGAACTGGGATCAGTGGATGGTGCGGCCTTCCGGCGAGAGGTCAAAACCTCTGCCTGTGTCCAGAATGGTGGTTATTATTATTGTTCCCTTGGTGTGAGGGTTGATTACTGCCTTGGGAATGGTGGCCCATGCCACCTCTGCCCCTCTCTTGTCTCCATTCCCGTGAGGCCAGTGGGATGGCTGGAAAGGGCGAGCTCTGTGTCCCTCTTGTTGTTGGAACTGCTGCTGGGGCTGCTGCTGAAGATGCTGCTGCTGGGATCAGTAGGACCATCTAGCAAGTTGAGGGTGTACATCCCTAACAAGTGGAGAGTGGCCTGAGAGTCTTTCAGGTCATGCAGCTTGGCATCCATTGACTCCACAAACAATGAAGGGCCTTCTAAAGGAAGGTCCTGGATGGACTGTTGCATTTGCAGGGACAGACCAGAGCCCTGAAGCCAGGAGGCTCTCCTCATATCTTTTGAGGAGGCCACCCCTCTACTCACTATGTCTGTAGCATTGCAGAAGGTCATCAGGGCATCCCTCGCAGCAGGGAGGCCCTCCTTCACCAAGGTGGTGCAGTATAAGGCATGCTTGGGTGGAACAAGGTCTTTAAAATGTTCTATGGAACACCACAAGTTAAAAACTCAACAGCCCATGAGGGCCTGATGGTTGGGGATGAGGATCTACAGGCCTGTAGTCAAATACTTTTTCCTCCCAAAAAGGTCTAGCTTCTTAGCCTCCTTATTCTTGGGGGTGGCTGCCAGTTGGCCCTGTCTTTCATGTTGGTTCATCACATTGATGACAAGGAAAGTTGATGTAGGGGTGGTTGAAGAGGAAGCCAAATCTGTCTGCAGGGACATGGTATTTCCATTCCACCATTTTTGAAACCACTGGTATCAAAGAGGGGGTTTGACACCTAGCACGTGCAATTTTTAGGACCCTGTAATGCAAGGGGACCGCCACCCTCCCTGGAGGGGCTGCATCTCTGACTTTGAAAAGCAAATCAAAGTCCTCCCAGACAACCTCGATCTGCAAGTTAAGGTTGGCAGCCATGCGCTTTAGCAAGTTCTGCTGTGCCCGAGGGTCATCCCTGAATGAGGGGGATCTCTAGTAGGCCAATTTGTCAGGTGATGAAGATGACATGACCCTGGAGATGTCTCGATGGTACCTTGAGGGGCCTGTACTCATGTCTGATTCTTCTTCGAGTGCTGCTCCTGTCCATTCCTTAGTAGGTGTCTGC
>ML682058.1:6024770-6323208 GCA_007922195.1 Podocnemis expansa
CAGGTTCGACTCCCTCCATCAGCTGCGCTGGGCGCTCCTCCCCCTGTTGGTACCGGGGAGTTGTCGGAGGTTGAGTCCTTGCGGGGCGAGGCGGACAGGGAGAGTTTCACTACGGGGGCCCGTAGTGTAACTTCTGGGACTCAGTCCAAGGACCCTGAGTTCGAGGAATCCTCCTCTTCGCCCCCCGATGAAGCGGTGGCGGGAGCCAAGCCCCTAGCGATCCTGGACGATTCTAGGGTCCACCAGGAGCTCCTTCGTCGGGTGGCAACCGGCCTGAACCTACCGGCCGAGGACATTATTGAGGACGCGGACCCTATGGTCGACATTTTGCTCCCAGAGACCCCAGGCCGCGTGGCTTTGCCTTTTATTAAAACTGTGCATAGCACCACCAAGGCGCTTTGGCATACCCCGGCCTCGATTCCCCCTACGGCCAAACGCGCTGAGCGCAAATACTTTGTTCCCTCTAAGGGCTACGAACATTTTTATTCTCATCCTGCCCCTAATTCCTTGGTGGTTGCGGCGGCGAATGAGCGAGAGCGACAAGGTCGACCAGGGTCCACCCCTAAGTCCAAGGACTCAAAAAAACTGGACCTCTTCGGCCGCAAGGTCTACTCTACTGGGGGGTTGGAGCTGAGGATAGCAAACCAACAAGCTATCCTCAGCCGTTATGTCTTTAACGCCTGGTCCGCCATGGAGCGTTTTAGTGAGAACTTGGAGCAGGACTCCAGGGCGGCCTTCTCCGCGTCCATTCAGGAGGGCAAGGTGGTGTCTAAGGCCCTCCTGCAATCTGCTTTGGACGCAGCCGATGCTGCCGCTCGTTCCATGGCTACGGGGGTCACTATGAGGCGCTCTGCTTGGCTGCAAGCGTCTGGGTTGCCCCTGGAGGTCCAACACACCATCCAGGACCTGCCTTTTGAGGGGCCTGATCTGTTTCCTCCCCAAACTGACACTCGTCTCCAGACGTTAAAAGATTCACGGGCGCTGGTTAAGTCCTTGGGTCTTCACACTCCGGCAAGCCAGAGGAAGCCGTTTAAGCCAGCGCCTCCTCCTTCACGTCCCTACTTCCGCCGCCAGGACGAGGACCGGCGAAGGGGTAGAGGGCCACGTCGGCCGGCTAGCCGTCACCCTAGTGGACAAGGTCCCTCGCGCCCATCGGGGGGTGCAAAGAAGTCCTTTTGAAAGTCAGCTCGGGGGAGACGTACCAATCACCCAGGATCCAAACACCCTTGTTTTTTACAACAGACTGTCCCATTATGCGCCCCGTTGGCGCCTGATTACGAAAGACCGCTGGGTTCTCAGGACGGTTCAGGAGGGCTACTCCCTCCAATTTTCTTCATTACCCCCCTCGGCCCCTCCTATGCCTCGTGGTGTCCTGCGGGACCAGGCCCACCGGCTTGCCCTACAAGAGGAGGTGCGGGTCCTACTCCAAAAAGGAGCAGTCGAGGAAGTCCCACCGTCCTGCAGGGGCAAGGGGTTTTATTCCCGTTACTTCCTTGTCCCCAAGGCCAAAGGGGGCCTGAGGCCCATACTGGACTTGCGCCGGCTCAACCGGTTCCTGCGCAAAATCCGGTTCAGGATGGTCTCCCTCGCCTCCATTGTTCCCTCTCTGGATCCGGGCGATTGGTACGCCGCCCTCGATTTACAAGACGCGTACTTCCACATCGCGATTCATCCGCGACACAGGAAGTTTCTGCGTTTCGTGGTGGGGCATGCCCATCTGCAGTTCACCGTCCTCCCCTTCGGACTCTCCGCCGCTCCGAGAGTCTTCACAAAGTGCCTAGCGGTCGTGGCGGCTCACCTCCGAAAGCAAGGGGTCGCGCTCTTCCCATACCTCGACGACTGGTTGATCGTGGGGAGATCGCGGCAGGAGGTCTTCGCCCACCTAGGCGTGACCCGGTCCCTGTTCACTCGCCTGGGCCTGCTAATAAATATTCAAAAGTCGACCCTATCTCCTGCCCAACGGATAGAGTTCATAGGGGCGGTCCTCGATTCCACATCAGTGCGGGCGAGCCTCCCAGCCAGCCGCTTCCGGACGATAAAGCAGACGATAGACTTGCTGGTGCGGTTTCCTCGGGTATCGGCCCGCGAGTGCCTTCGCGTATTGGGTCTCATGGCCGCTTGCACGTTTGTGGTTCCCTTCGCCCGTCTGCGAATGCGGCCCTTCCAGTTGTGGCTTGCGACAGTGTTCCGCCCGGGGCGGGACAATCTGGACGCCATGCTATCCGTGCCGCCGGTGGTGCTCGAGTCCCTGAGTTGGTGGACGCGTACCCCCAACTTGTGCTCCGGAGTCCCGTTCCGTTCCCCTCAGGCTTCCCTGCGCCTGACTACGGATGCATCCGATGTCAGCTGGGGCGCTCATCTTGGAGCTCTCCGAACTCAGGGCATGTGGGAAACAGCAGACTTGCCCCTGCACATCAATGTGAAGGAGCTGAGAGCGATCCGGCTTGCTTGCCGGGTATTTCGGGACCAACTCCAGGGTCGGTCGGTATCGGTTCATACCGACAATACCACTGCAATGTACTACATAAACAAGCAAGGTGGTACTCGCTCACCCCTCCTTTGTCGGGAGGCCATGCGGCTCTGGGAGTTTTGCATTCGCCACGAGATCCGACCGGTGGCGTCGTATATTCCCGGCCTCCGGAACTGCTTAGCGGACAACCTCAGCCGGAGGTTTCTCACACACAAGTGGTCCCTTCACCCGGAAGTGACGGATTCGATCTTCCGGAGGTGGGGTTATCCCCTTCTGGATCTTTTCGCCACTCGGGTCAACACAAAGTGCCGGAGTTTCTGCTCCTTTCGGGGTCGCAGCCCCGGCTCCATAGGGGACGCCTTCGAGATCCACTGGGGCGGCCGGGGTCTCCTGTACGCCTTTCCTCCGACCCCGCTGGTGGCCAAGGTGCTGTACAAACTGAAGGCGGACAAGGCGCTGGTCGTCTTGGTCGCTCCCGCCTGGCCCAGGCAACATTGGTTTACGACCCTGGTGCGGTGGTCCCAGCGCCGGCCGATTCCGCTTCCGCTCAGACCGGACTTATTGTCCCAGGACGGCGGGAGCCTGCTTCATCCCAACCTGGAAGCCCTGCATCTCCACGCGTGGTGCCTCCGTGGCTGACGGGTGCTGAGCTGCTATGCTCCTCCCCGGTGCGGACAGTATTGTGTGGTAGCAGGAAGCCCACCACAAGGTCCACGTACGTTGCAAAGTGGCTCCGGTTTGCGCGCTGGGCTTCGGAGCAAGGAGAGGACCCAGAGCTGGTCTCGGTTCACCGCCTCCTGGACTACTTGTGGCATTTGAAGTCAGAGGGTCTGGCGTTGTCCTCCTTGAGGGTGCACCTAGCGGCGATTGCGGCCTTTCGCCGCGCCCCCGGGGGTGCCTCCTTGTTCACGGTTCCCCTGGTCAAGCATTTCCTGGTGGGTCTTTCTAAACTGTACCCAACTATTAAGGCACCCACAGCCCAATGGGACCTGAATACAGTCCTTGTTAAACTCACTGGGGCCCCCTTCGAACCACTGGCGACCTGCTCCCTTCTGTATTTGTCATGGAAGGTTGCCTTCTTGGTGGCTGTCACATCAGCCAGGCGGGTGTCCGAACTGCGTGCCTTGGTGGTTGATCCGCCGTATACGCAGTTCTTTAAGGACAAAGTACAGCTTCGCCCGCACCCTTCCTTCAGGCCTAAGGTGGTGTCGCCCTTTCATCTAAATCAGGACATCTCCTTACCGGTTTTCTACCCGAAACCCCATGCGTCAGAGGAGGAGCGGCGTCTCCACTCCCTAGACGTGCGCCGGGCGCTCGCTTTCTACATAGAGCGGACTAGGCCTTTCCGAAAGACCCCCCAGCTCTTCGTCACTGTGGCGGACAATAAAAAAGGCCAACCGGTGTCCTCTCAACGCATCGCCTCCTGGATTGTGGCCTGCATTAAAGAATGCTATAAACTGGGCGGCAGACACCTACCGCGGGTAACGGCGCACTCCACTCGGGCGCAGGCGGCTTCCACTGCCTTCCTCGCCGGGGTCCCGATCGCCGACATCTGCCGGGCGGCAACGTAGTCTACCCCGCATACTTTCTCGCAGCACTATGCCGTCACCCAGCAAGCTCAGCAGGACGCTGCGGTGGGCAGAGCGGTGCTTCAGTCCATTTCCTTGTGATGTCTCCCACCTCCGAGGTATGGCTTGTTATTCACCTACTAAGGAATGGACAGGAGCAGCACTCGAAGAAGAAGAAGAGGTTACTTGCCTGTAACCGGTGTTCTTCGAGAGGTGTGCTCCTGGCCATTCCCAATCCCTCCCACCTCCCCTCAGACAGTAGGGTAGAAGGAACTGAGGAGGGGCGGGTCGGCTCGTGGCTATATAGGCAGTGGCGGCGGCGCCACTCCAGGGGGCGCCACGGCCGACCCTACGGGTACTCTAGGGGAAAAAATTTCCGGCGTGCCGTGCACGGGGCGTGCAGACACCTACTAAGGAATGGCCAGGAGCACACCTCTCGAAGAACACCGGTTACAGGCAAGTAACCTCTTCTTCCTCACTGGACCCCGTTGCGCTTGACTCCTTAAGGGATCTTTTCATGGGTGACATCCCTAACGATGGGTCCTGTTCCAAGGAGTCCCCAGAGCTCCAGCTTGCCCCCTGCACCAACCAGTCCTTAAAGGATCTTGAGGCCGAGTCTCATGCTGGGGTTGAACATCCCCGTGCTGTGTGGGAGCCCACTGCACCACGCTGGGAAGGTGGAGAATGGGCTCATTTCCATGTCAGTGCCGGAGACAGGTCATGTTGGGACATCTAGCCCAAAGGACCCATGCCAAGGACTCAGCTTTAGGGCTTTGGTACTGAAGAGTCGAGGGGAAGTGCTTCCTCCAACACTTACCCACTCGGTGGGGAACGGTCAGCATCAGGTACCGAAGGGAACAAAGAGTGGAGACAGTGGTGCCAAGTGTCAGAGGCCTTTGATGAGTGGGACGAGGACCTGATGCAGACCTCTGAGAGGGTGCTCAAAGATCAGTCCTGGGAGGATGTTGCCAGATAGAAGCGGAGGTATGCCTCTTTCTCCCTGGATCCCGAACCAGAGGATGCCAGTGAAGAAACCCTGTGGGGTTGCAGATGCCAAGCAGGTGAGGTGATGCCCTGGTCTCCTGCAGGGTGCCGTGCCAAGGACTTTGGAGCGGCCGACTGAGGGCGCGGTGAGCTTGGGTGCTGACTGTGTTCCAGTGCCAGAGACTGGCAGATCACAGGGTCAGTGCCTTGCTCAGAACCCGACCAGGCCTTAGATGAAGTGGCCTATTTTCCCTTGGAGACTGCCATCCTTGGTGGGGTTGGGGCTGGCAGCTGTAGGAGGGCCTGTACTGCCTTGAAGGCCTTCAGGGTGGAGGAGATCAGCAGTGATTCAGGCCCCTGTGCCGACGTCGAAGACTGGGTTAGGAAACCCAACTTGCGGCGGCATGGCTTGCTCTTACGCCAGGTGCCGGAGGCCTGGTCTGTTCCCATCCGGGGCTTCTTAGGTTTCCCAGAGAGCTATCAGTGTCAAAGAGGGGCCAGTGCTGATTGGCCTGTGGTGCCAATGGCCACGGGGTTGATGGGGCCTTGCCTAGTATTAAGGCAGGCCTCAAGGTCTCTTCCATTGCCATGGACCAGAGATGATGCTCCCTCTACTTCTGAGTCCTTGGTTTGAAGAACCTACAAATTTAGCACTCCTGGGGCCTGTGGGTTTCCCCCAGGCACTTCAGGCACCTCTCATGGGAGTCACTCATAGGGAAGGCCTTCCCACAGAAGGCATATGGCTTGAAGCCCAGCGTGGTCTTCTCAGTGCTGGCACTCATGTTGCCTTCCAGAGTTGTCAAAGAACTGCTCTTTCTGGACGTGCTGGGACATGGAGGCATGATGGACACAAAACATGATTCAAGCTTTGCAAGTGCTCGAGTGAGAAAAGAAGGAAAGAATGAAGAGGACAGGTACTTGTGAACGACGCAAGAGCGGGCAGTTCGAGGACCACCACTAACGGGCGGAAAAAAGGAACTGAAGGGGGGGCAGGGGCAGGGCCACCTATATACCATGCAAGTATGTAGGCTCAAGTGGGCATTGACAGGGCAGGCTAGGGCAAAAGGCTCTCCGGGCACCATGCGCTGCATCACATAGATACCTGGACACCTGAATGGATGTGAGCAGCGCTTGAAGAACTGTTGAACAACCAGCTGGTACAGGAAACCCCTTGTATTTTAAGAGGAGTGGTAGCACTGCTTATTAGTATGGTTACCCAACATGTCGCAGAACAAGAATCTGTTTTCAAGTGGCTTATAAAAAAACAGGACTGGGATAGGAAAAAGGTTGAAGGAGATGGGCAGTAGCAACCAGGTTTGAGGAAATAGGATGCAAAATGGGTCTGTGACCACTAGAGCACACTCCTCCCCAAAACCTGGAATGGAACCCCAGATCCCCGAGTTTTGGCATTCCTCTGCTGTTAGCAAATAGCTGTGAAATCACCTGGAAAGTTGTGTCTCATTCCATGCAAGTGCTAAAGGATGACAACTTACTACTCGTACCAAGCTATTGACTATACTATCCTATTTATGTGTATCAGTTACTCTGTTAGTTAAAATGACAGAGGTCTGTGTGGTGGAACTAAAAGATGATGGGCTTGATGGCCCATGTTAGGGCTGGTTAGGCCTCAGCTGGAATATTTAGCTCAGTTCTGGACATCCCATTTCAAGAAAAATGTGCACAAATTGGAGAATGTCAAGAGAAGAGCAACAAAAATTATTACATGACCTATGAGAGAAGATTGAAAAAATTGGATTTATTTAGTTTAGAGAAGAGGAGATTGAGCAAAAAAGATTGTTATGAGAAGGAGGGTGAAAAATTATTCTTGTTAACATTTGAGGATAGGACAAGAAGCAGTGGGTTTCATTTGCAGCAAGGGAGGTTTTTAGATGGGACATTAGGAAAAACTTCCTTTCAGAGTATTACCGGTAAGCACTGGAATAAATTGCTTAGAGAGATTGTGGCATTTCTGTCATTGGAGGTTTTTAAGAACATGTTAGACAAATTTCTGTCAGGAATGGTATAATTATTTTTTAGTCCTGCCTTGAGTTCAGGGCACTAGACTAGATCATCTTATAAGGCCCTTTCCAGTCTTATACTTCTAACTTTGTCATATGATGAAATTTGTGTTTTTTCAGTGTATTCTCTAAAATATAGGAAATTACACACAAAATAACCATTGTCAAGGCTGTTTCCCTACTCTGGCACTCTGAGTGCAGAATGTGGGGGCCTGCAACAGGCCTTAAAACCCACTGGCCTTAAAGCATGATCTTAAAACTCTCCAAGGTCACCAACTCCTGGCCTTGGAGTGGTATTGCTGCCACCACCCAAATGCAAACCTCTTGAAACCCAGGAGGGCATACTTGGGAATTCCTTCCTTTGAGGTATCCTCAATCACTTTTATTCCTGTCTCAGGAAAGTGACTGAACCCCAGCTGGGATATCAGCTGGAAGTGGAACAGAATCTCCTTAAGTAGCTCGCTGTGCAGTCTGAGGCACATGCACACAAACCTCTTGCCCTTCAGGACACAGAACCAGAGCTTACTTAAAGGTAAAATCTTTAATTAAAAAGAACAGGTAAGAAACACAGAGTTGCTTCTCTGGGATTTAACTTGGGTAGTTACAGGGTAGGGGGAAGGGGTACATGTGCTCAGCACAGAGAAATCCAAAAACAAATAAAAAACAAAGAAGATACCCTGACTGCATCTAAGTAAACATTCCTTGTTCTACTCATGCCTGGTCAGTAAGAAACTTAGCTTATCTTTGGTAAGGATGTTGCTGGAGTCTTCTCAGGCCCCTCTGGCCTCCTCCTGATCCTCCCAGGAGCTCTGCTGCATCCAAACAGGAACAGGCAAGGCTGCGGCTCCAATTCAAAAGCCTGTGCATCATTCCTATTGGCTATCTTGGGACTCACTGACCAGAATATTAACCCCTTCCTCCCCAAGGGTTACTACAACCATGTTAAAATAACATTATTAAAGTTAAAAAGCCAAGCACTCAAAAATTAGGATATATTGTAATTAAGGTTACCTAATTTAGCTACTCTCATATGTATGCATTATGATACAGTGTTTAGTTACATTATCATGTACTGGTTTTTTCACAGGACCCCTGCATTGTTCGGTGTGCAGGAAGGACTTCTCTCGGGATAAATTAGGGGTTATGCTTTGAAAGAGGTTATTGTCTGTAGGGCCCCTAATTCACTTGATGCAAAAATTGGAAATAAATGAAAGAGAAGTCAGGACAGGCAGGAGCAGGAACAGATTGGGGCAGTCTGTCTAAATTACCAGATAACTGAGAATTCCCTCCACAAGGTAACAGTGTTGTGCAGACTTGAGTGGCTGCTTCCTTTAGGAGCCTATATACCCTCCTTTCAGTCACCTGGTTAAGTTCTTACTTTTGGATTGACTGGGCACTGGTTGGTAGGACCTTGCCTGTCATAAAACTGAAGAGGTAATTGCCTCAGATGACTCACCAATTCAAGCTCAAGGGTGTTTTATCAGGCTCAGAATACTCTCCAAGATGACTCATCACAGCAGGGGTCTACAGAAAGAGAAGGAATGGTTTCATGGTTTAGGGAACTTCACACAGTTGAAGGATGTCCTGAAAAATTGGATTCTATCCCTGCTTCATAGAATTACTGTGATGCAAATCAAGTTACCTAAACAAAACACTTCACATAAGCAGCACTCAGAGCTACAAATGAAGTCAATAGGAGTAGCTCTTTGAGCGTATAAAATATTAAATGATGCCTATGTCCTGGTGGAAAAAATCAGATCTGAGGTGAATCAGATCCAGCACCCAGTGTGACCTGATCCATGACTTACACTTCCCTGCATTTACTTCTTCCCATTCTGTAAGTCGTTCCCCCATCTTCAAAGCATCTGACGAAGTTGGATTTTCTCCCATGAAAGCGCATGCGATAAATAAATTTGTTAGTCTTTAAGTGTCACAGGACTCCTTGTTTGTTTTACTTTTGACTTTAATATCTCTGAGCCTCAGTTTCCCGCCTGTAAAGTGGGAATAACCTCCCTTGTTTTTGCCAGGGTGCTCTGAAGATACATTTATTAATCTCAGGCACTGTGCTTTAGAAGAGCCCATCAAGAAACTAATAATTAATTTTTTCTTCAAAGCAGGATTTGAATAGTGTACAGTATATAATGAATTTAGGTGTACATTGAACAATTAGGATAAAACAAAGTTTTAAGAGTTGCACATTCAGTGAGTGCCATCCATCTTGTGCAGTAATTGTTGCAAGACTGTGGAAAAAACACTACATTATCAAGGAATTAAGGACTGTAATGCATATGTTTGAGGGGGCCATTTTTAAATTATTTGTGTCTGTGATTATTTTATAAATCCAGATAATAAATAAATAAAATAACTAAGTCTCTCAGCTACAGCTAACAAATATAAACAAATTGCAATAGCAAAAGTAGCAGTGAATTCATGTTGTTCAAAATCAGTGAAATATTGCCAAAATACATTTTTACCATCAAATGAGTAAATGCTGATTTCCAGTAAAATGTATGTACGATTTAGCCCCTTTCATCCATATCTTTTAAGGATTATATTCTCTAATAGAAGGTCAGTTTGTACATTGTTTCTCACTATCTGAATATATCCATCAGAAATATTTAGAAATATATTCAGGATGGCCATGAATTTCAAAAGTATAAGGCTTTTTTCCTCTTTGAAATAGAGGGCAGTGCTTAAATTGATGAGAGAGAATTGTCATAACAAGAAAGATCCCCACTCTAATTCATATACTGCTTAAAGAAATATAAAATCGGAAGTCCAAAACATGTACTTACCACAGATCTAATCAGGAACGAAAGCTTTGCATATTATATTGACTTTTAGATTATCTCTGAGATAAATTATATTTTCTTTTTAACTCTGGAGTTGTTTGCATGTGTCATTTGGTTGGTTAACATTGTTCTGTCCCAGATTTCAGTGTTGTTGAACCTGAAGAAGGTAAAAAAAAGAAGCTTCCTAATGCATGTCATAATCTTTCAGGCAATCGTGAGCCAAGGTTAGTCATTTAGATAACAATATTGAAAATCTACTAAACATAAGCATTAAACTATGGGACAGCACAAAAGCAAGAAAAACTCAAATATGTGTTGTTTTTGTACTTTGTTTTATATTTAGAAAACATCAACCTTCTGTAGCTTTATAAACTGTAATTAAATCTCTGTGATTCATTCTTGATATGCAGATCACTTTTTCATTTTGGAATGAACACAGCATAAAAAGTTAGTGGCAATCATGGGGTCTTACTCAGGATTTAGTCATCCGTTACATAAAAGTTTTGCCTGAGTAAGGATGGGAGGTTTTCCTGAGCAGGGAATTCCGGAGTTGACTCTTGGTAATTAGTCTGTACGTTTTAGTGTAGATGGAAACCAGCGTCTTTCTGTTTTTCTCTTACCAATGTGCTCTTTTGACCAATTATTATGTTCTAAAAAAAAATAAACTGAAGTAGGGCAACAAAATTGTTAAATTATTCTGAATTTGGAACTCAGTCTGAAAGCTTTGCTTTCCTGATCCTGTTAATAGTTTAAATTTTCTAAAAGAGGAGATACTTTGATTCCTGGGAGAGAAGGGGTAAATGGGACTTCCATTGACACAATTTTTATTTTAAAACCAAGACTGGTTTGACAGCAAGATTTATACTTTCATAAGTAAATATTACTATTTAACTCCATGACTTGTGGAAGCTTGTTAGGTGACATGACTCACCTAGATGAAGTTATTTTTAGAGATGTAATTTGTACTGTTTAGAAGGGCAGAAAAAAGCTGGTGAAGAGCTAAATCCCTCATTATGGTTTACAGAGCTCATGAAGCAGCATCCATGCTAAAGATGACTAAGCAGGGGGTCTGTTGCCACTTTCAGGAATTTACAGACATGAGTCATCCACTTATTGTCTGCAGAAACACCACCAAGGCACCTGTGAGTCAGCTTTGATTTGGAAATAGCAATTGTATTCAACGTGAATACTTTTTTGTGGTTCCTAAGCATCTAAGTACTGTGGCTAAATAACATGCCAAACCAAAGCTGCTTTTATAATCTTCACAGTTCAGATGCTCACTTAAGAAAGCGTGACTTTGCTCCGTGATGCATTCTGTATAGTAAAATGTAAATGTGGTTTGTGATTGATGTAATTTTACCAACACTTAACTCTGTCCCCCTGTATACTGTACAAAAGCAGATTATATGTATGTTCTTTCTGTAACACACAGTTATGTCACTTGTATACCAGTAAAGGGCAAAAATCTTCTCCATTACATCTTTGCCACCTCCACAAATACATGAACCCATGCAGCCAAGAGCAAAATCTGATCAAAACACCTTGTACATATTGATAACCTTGATAACACATTCACTCATGTTCTATGCTTCAGAAACTTTGGGGCCAAATTTAAATTTGACATAGGAAACTACAGCTATATTAGTACCAATGGACCTATGCCTGCTATGCCATTAATGGCTACTTCTCAAGTAATAGCTGGCTATCTTAACATGTGTATAAAGTTCAGGGCCATTTCCTGTTTACTTGAAGTGGAAATGAGGTTGTACTCCATAATTAGGGTCACATTTTACTTGAGGTGGACTCAGCTCACATCCTTAATTAGAGAAACACAAACAGTTTAGAAAATGGGAGCCTTGGTTATCCTTTGTATTCTCTGGCAGACAGTAGTTTTAGAAATCAAAGGCAGACGATGCTTTCAAGATTTGGCTTGAAACTCAAGGTGGTACTGTTCTTGGCCTGTAGCACACTGTTCAGATTTAAACTGATCTATTTGGTGACACGGTTCCATGGTTTACACCAGGGGTCTTCAAGACGGGGCCCACGAGCCGCAAGTGGCCCCTAAAGATATTTTCTGCAGCCCGCAACGACGCTATCATTACCAATATCTGCAATATTGTTGTACGAAAAGATTTCAGTGATGCAGCCCTCAGGCTAATGTACTAGTCCTCATGTAGCCCTGTATTAGTCCTCATGATACCCTCATGGTGATTTGAGTTTGAGACCCCTGGTTTGCATTATGTTTGACTCCTGGAAACCTCTATAAGTGTTTTGGTTAAGAGGGGGAGGAAGCAGTTTCCTTCTTCTCTTGCCGTACATCTGTTGTTGAAAAAATACTCTAAAAGATGAAAAGCTAATCACAGAAAATGAGAGCTTCTCTGAAGTGACAGCAATGTCTCTATTGTGCTTTTAGCCAGTAGTTCCAGTGCTGGATACTTCTTAAAAACAAAGCTTTTGATTTAGTTAATGTGACGAAAAATGCTATCATTGCTTCCTTTGTGAGAGGGTGGTTTTCAAAATCAAGCTAATGGAGACCTGAAAAATGATAAATGAAATAAATTGAGACTATATGATTTAATTTCTTGACTGGTGGTTGCTATCCTTTAGTCATACTTATAACCAAGCAACTGTTTCGTACTATTTGCTCAGTTATGGGGAGGGGGCGTTCATTGAGGACTTGATTCTCTAGAGAGAGAAGATGAAGGCTGTACTAAGAAATGGAGTTAAAATACACAGCACTAAACAAAGTAAACTTCCTACTTCAAAACTGAGCACCAGTCTCTTGGCTTTGGGTTGCTCTCTACAGAACAAGCTCTTTCAATTCATTCACACAAGAATAATGCTAAGTAGCTTCTTGTGCGCCATTCTTCTTCAGGGATATCATTCATTAACTATGTTAACAAGAGGACTTTGACAAAGGCTTTCATCTTTGAATCTAACTTTTGTTTTTCTTTAACGCAGTAATCTTCTTTCCAAACATTGATCAAACTCAATTCAATCCATCATATTGCCTCTTAAATGTTTCAAGTAAGCTTTTATAGGCACTGAGTCTCGCAGTTATTCAGTGCCTTACCATAGCATAAAACTCAGAGACTGGGTCACTGAACAGCAGACATCATACTTTTAACCAATCTGCTTTAGCCTGAGACCACAGCTGAAATACTGCATTCAGTTTTGTGTACCTCATAACCATAAAAACATGGAAGGGGTGACTGTGCAGGTTGGAGGGTTTAGTTTGGTGCATTGGGGGAATAAGACTCATCCAAATATTTAATGAGTATTTAAAACTTGAATGGAGTAAAGAGATGATAAAGAGGAATAATGATATAGACATTTTAAATAGGAAAATTTAGGCTAAATATTAGGAAGATCTTTGTAAGATAGTTGTATCTTGGGCTGTGGAACAGACTTTCAATGGAAATGATAAAAGTATCATGCCTGGAAACATTTAGAAATAGACTACACAAAGCACCAGCAGATATGTTGAAGAGAACAATCCTTCTCAGGCATCAAACTGGTTTAGATGATTGAACAGGCCTTTTCCATTGTTAGTTGTTAGCAATTTTCCATTTGGTTGTTGGCTTCTCTTCTGATAGCACATCTGACACTATTCAGTCAGGGAAATTTCTCATTAAGGAAAATTGTGAAGCCACAAATAAAGATTTCTGAGGTCCCAAGTTCTGCAGTCTTACAAAGCTAAATAGGTGAGCTGACTAAACAATTTGTTCTTTTGTCTCTTAGTATTAGTGGAATGGATATTAAATGGAGCAGTGAAGGGTGTTTTGAGGGCCAAATGCTGTACCACTGAAGACAGTACAGTTGTTGTTTTTTTTTTAAATAAATCTGTTAGTCTTTAAGTGTCACAAGACTCCTTGCCTTTTTTTGCTTTACTAGATTAACATGGCTGCCCCTTTGGAACAATACAGATTTTGTTATTGACTTGAGTGGATGCAGAATCCAGTCCTAAAAGTAATTAATGATTTGCTAATTGCTGTGCTCAGACAGATGAATGAATACTAGATTGAGGCTTGAAAGAGAAGCTACTGAGATTGAATTTATTTGCCAATTTGGTTGCATTGCCTCAGGGTTTAATTGGGACGTTGGATTTTTCTCTCATTACAACAGGTGATTTGACCTCATCTTCCTTTGTATGCAGTTCCCCAGTGTTTGAATCTTTACAACTGCTTTGATTTGCTGTTACAGTGTGACCTGTTCCCATGACTTACACTTCCTTGCATTTATTTCCTCCCATTCTGTAAGTTCCCCCATTTTCAAAGCATCTGATGAAATGGGATTTTCTACCACAAAAGCTCATGCAATAAATAAATTTGTTAGTCTATAAGTGCCACAGGACTCTTTGTTTGTTTTACTGAACTAGACTAACATAGCTGCCTCTTTGGAACTTGACAGATATTTATGTATGAGTAAAGGGTTTTAAATAAAGTAGAGAGATTTTTTAACTCTACTGAATATGAAAGAAGACCCAAGAAAATGTTATACTCTAAGAATGTTTGGCAATTAAAAGGTTAAGTTTTACAAATAGAAGGGCTCTGTAATACTCACTGTTGTAGACCAGTTTGTTGATCTAACAGACCTGACTAATCTTGAAATGGCCACCTCCCTTCTGGGTGATAAGCAAAGGGAGTTAAAAGAGATAGAATCTAATTTTGGGGATACTTAAAGAGTAAGAGGTTTCTGATATCAGTGGCTTTGCAGTTTTATTCGTTTGCTTAACACAACTGTAAGTTGCGATTCCTTTGTTCTGTTCTAGATTCTGCAAGTTACTCACAGTGTGACCTTGATCAAGTCATTTAACCTCTCTGGGCTTCATTTTATCCATGTGTAAAATGGGAATAATATTACGTGCATCTCCCAGGCCTGTTGCAAGCATTTATTATAGCTGATAGAGCACTTTGAGCTCATGAGATGGAAAATTATATAAAAGTACAATGTTGCTCTATTTCTCGCAATAGAATGTGTATTAACATTCCTGAAAGTAGAAACTAAGATGGAAAAATAAAGACTTTAATATATACATTTCACTGCTGTAGAGAGCAAGCAAGCGAGCAGGAGAGAAGTTGAACTAAATCATGTCTCTAGTCCAACAATTTGCTTTGTAAAATAAAATACTTCAGTAAACGTAAGTCAAGTCATACAGTGCATAATATACTCTGGCGAAGTGGCATTTTCTCCCATGAAAGTTCATGACATAAATAAATGTGTTAAACTTTGAAAGTGCCACAGTACTCCTTGTTTGTTTTAATGTACTCGATGTTTATTGGAAGTACAAGAGGAGATATTACAATTCCCCATTGTTATCCCTTTTTTCACTTAAGATCTGATTCAGTACATTTCCTCATCTGAATTTAGAGTTAACAGGTAGGAATGACAGAGTCTACAACAGGTATGGCCAAACTGCAGCTCAGGAGCCACATGCAGCTCTTGAATGAAAAAGTGCGGCTCCCGGAAGAATGTCAGCAAACCAATTTGGGAAAGCAGCCCCAGCCTAGGAGTTTTAAATCTCCCACCCTGAGCATGCTCAGGGGTGGAGGGAGCCCCAGTCTGTGCCTAGCTGCAGGAGCAGCTGGGTAAGGGGGCCCTAGGAAGGGGGTTTGGCCCGGAGGAGCCAGCATCAACGCCTGGGGGTTCAGGAGGGCATCAGGGACAGCAGGGAGAAGTGCAGCATGGTCAGAATTTTAAAAAACTCACCACTAGCCTGCAGTCTTCTACATTGACCACACCTAAGCTTTTACTGTATAGGCCTAGTTTTCATGGTAATCTTAAGTAATTAGCAGAATCTGACATTAATAGGATCAATATTTGCCCTCTTTTGATGTTAAAACTAAAGCCTGCAATGAATTTTAAACTTATCAATTTTGCATTGGTAAAAATATATGGCTATATGGTTCAGTGCGGCTCTTGAAGGTTTAATAGTCAACTTGTGTGGCTCTTGAGTTCCATAAGCTAGCCACCTCTGGTCTACAATAAAGATGAAAGGAAGAAAAGGTGTCTCTTTCATGTCATCTTTTTCTTTTGCTGTCTTTGCAGTTGACCTACCCCTGTACTTTCCTCGAGACCAGCCAACTCTAACATTTCAGTCAGTCTATCACTTCACTAACAGTGGACAGCTGTATTCCCAGGCCCAGAAAAATTACCCTTACAGCCCACGCTGGGATGGCAACGAGATGGCCAAGAGAGCAAAGTAAGCCAGACTATCATTTACTACCAAAAGTTTCATTTGTAATAATAGGTCATGTGTTGTTAAGTATTGGAATACAGGTTTATTGTACATTCTGGTATCTGAAACTGTTTTTGTCTAGTGTCTTCCTTGGTTCTTTTTATGTTGGAGCTGAATGCAGTCTTGGTATTCAAAAATTCAAGTGTAACTTAGATGTCCTTATTTTATTATTAATAACTGATTATTATGGCACTGTCTAAGGACCAACCAATGGAGCCCCACTGTCCTAGGCACTGTGCAAACAGCAGCAGGCAGTGCTGCCCCCAAAATGTTAAAATCCAAATAGATAAGACAGACACAGAAGGGGTGTAACACTCAAACAGAGTTAACAGTGTGATAGCAGAAAACATCATATTCATTGCACAGGTATTTTTAGGTGGTTTCAGTTAGGTGGCATAAGCTAAAGGAAAAAAAATGAAGGGGCAGGAACATTGAAGGGAAGGGGAAAGGGAGAGAGGGCTGGAGAGAAGAAATAGAAGGGGCAGATGTGGACTGAAAATTATTTTTTTGAGTGTCTGGATGGTGAGTCTTGCCCATGTGCTTTGGGATTAGCTGATTGCCATATTTGAGTTCAGGAGGGGATTTTCCCCCTGAGCAGATTGGCCAGAGCTCTGGAGGGGTTTTGTCTTCCCCTATGGCATGGAGCATGAGTTGTTTGCTGGTGGTTTCTCTGTACCTTGAAGTACTTCAGTGACTCAGTCATTGGTTAGGTGTTTATTGCAGGAGTGGGTGGGAGACAGGACTGTCCCGAGGGGGGTGCAGAACACGGGGCCAATCAGCCTGTGCGGGGCCCCAGCACCCCCCTTGCACTGGGGGGGAGGGTGGCCAGCGCAGAGGTGCCACGTTCCCACCCCTCCACTGAACCAACCACTGGAAGGTGCAGAGCCACAAAGGCTTCAAGGAAGAAAGGGGAGGAGTGGAGTGGCTGTGCTGTCCTCAGCCTTCAGCTCCTCCCTTCCTCTGGCCTAGAGGGGACAGGCCACAACGCTGGTTCTGGTGCACCCTTCTATTTTTAGGGGGCCCTGGGACTCAGCGTTCCAGTGTGTCCCCCTATTTTGGGGTGGGGGCCCAGAATGCAGCATTCTGGGGCATTCCTCTGTACTTTAATCCCTGCGTTTAGATTTTGCAAATTGTAGAAATGTTGAAACCTCAATAGCTCAAAGGACAAGTTGATATACAGCACATACTGAAATCAAATATATAAATAAATTGGCATATCAAAATGATGACCTCAAATACCAGAATCAAAGATTAAAATGAATTAGCAAAATGCACTTAAGCAAGGAAATCAAAGAAAAATATCTCAGCTGCAAAAATGAGGTTAATGGCTTGGTTGTGCGGACTGGAACTTGGTGAGCATAGAATTAACTGAAGCACTTGCAAGTTTTATACCCCTTAAATAATGCGGAGAATGTAAATAGTAGCATTCGGGTTGCTGAATGACACATTGCACTAGAAAGGTATTTTTGTTTGTTTACAATAATTGATTCTTTTGAAGTACTGTCTCCTGTTAAACTGATCTTCTTTTTGTGGACTTGGTTAGGGTGGATGAGGAAGGCTATGTAAGTGCCAAAATATTGTATATATTTTGTTTAAAAAGAATGAAAAATATAACTCAAGGGGCATCATTGTGACTTATTTTATGCCTGTATTGACAATATATTAGTTCTGTTGGGGGGAGTTGTATACAGACTACTGTCTGCTCTAGACTTACATATAAATCTGCATGTGCAAGCTGAACCTCCCAACCTAATCCGCCTTCCTGAAGTGTAGTACCATTCTAACTGTTTTCCGGAAAAGCACTGACTGCATATTTTATCTTTAGTGTCACCTCTAGACATTTCTATTAGATTTGTCATCACTGAGTCTTTGCATATAAACAGAGTTAGGTTAAACACAAGTACCTAGCGTAGAGGGAATGGAGTGTGAGCAAGTGGCGGAAGAGGGAAAAGGGGGATATCCTTCTTACAGATACAAAGGGAGAGAGAAGCTGCTCCTTTGATGGCTTTATATTTGTGGGAGTGATTGCTGACAGTATTACTGAGCGCAGGGTGGGAAGCCCAGATTTACTCTCTGATGGAAAGAAATGTGTCTGTTCCAAGAACTGTTTTTCTCTTTCTGTTTGTCTACCCTGGAAGAATGAGTAATGTTTTAATTAATACCTTTAAGCACCACGTACCAAGTGTAGACGAAGATAATCATGTTAAAATGTGTTACGTGAGGTTACTTAGGCCACACGTACACTAGAAGGCTTTATAGCTGTATTCCTGACAGCATGTATATGCCAGTCTTACAATTTCAACAGAGGATGCGGACATTCGACTGCCTTTGCCAGGGCAGCACATTGTCATACCACGAGGTTATAAAAGAAGTGCATCGCACTATGAGAAGGCACATCCAGGCATCTATGCGCTGCAGTACATAGACACCTAATTTAGAACGGATGTGAGCAGCACTCGAAGAAGAACTGTGGGAGCTTGGGGTCAAGTTTCCTCTCTCATCCCACAATCTTTGTGATTGAATGCAGAACCCCTAGGGTACCACCTGTTAAGTTAATACAGCCTTTTATTATCTTAACCAGTGTTATGATACAACATTAAACAGATACAAATAAACAGATACAACTTTACACAAGCTTATGAACTTCAGAAAAACAGATTTTAAGTGATTATAAATCGGAAATGCAAAGAGACAAAAAGAAGTTACCAAATGAAACATAAGGTTGCAGTCTAAGCTCTATATACTAACAAGCACTTGAATAAGCAATATTTGCCCTTGTTAGCTGGTACAGGCAGTTTCTTAAATGCAGGCTGGGTAACCTCCTTGCACTGGACTTGCCTCCCCACTTGCAAAGTCCTTTTGTCTTCCATATGAGCCTTCAGGTGTTCCTTGAATGGGACTTTGGGAGTAGGTGAAGGCAGACCCTGATGATTGTGTTTGCATGTCCATGCATGTGATGTGGCAGCTGTTTCCTATTGGTCAAGCAACCCCATTGTGAACGTGCATTTTAAAGTGAACCGTTCACTGTAAGCAGTCCCTGATAGTGGAATCTTTCCTTGATGGGCCATTAGCACTTCTGTCCACTTCATTGCTATACTTGAAAAGCTGGTGTAGGTTGTTCCTGCTTCACAACGTATTTTAGTAGCATTTTAAAACCATATTTTTGTAACTTCACAGATTATGGTAGTAAATATAATCTACCAGGATATTAATATTTAGCAGAGCAAAAATTTTAAAATCAAACCAAGCAAAGCATATTTGTACAGAACATATAATTAAATGACATTGGTGAATATGGAGCTTTTGGGATTTTGTTCTGGGACACAGAGTGTCATATTTGTCACTTTGCCACAATTGTGTGAAATTCCCACAGTCCCTCATGCTGCTTTTCAATCTCTCTGCCACTTCACTAGTATTCAGTGGAATTCTTGTATCAGTTTTAGAGACAGAGCATCTGCTTCTTCTGTATTTGTGGAACTTCAGCAACTATCACAGAGACCAGGCATGCAGCAGTGAAAATGAGAAAAGTGAGGAGCAGTGGATGATGCAGAACTAAATGCTTTGACAGTGGAAAAATGGGTGTGCAAGGCCATTAACTGCCTCCTGTGCACAGGATTGGGACTCTTGGCAATGTGCATGAAATAATAGACTGATTCAATACAACTGACTTCCCAAATTATAATGAGAGTAATAGAGGAAACACATAACTCAGTTCTGGGCCCCTTCCACCTTAGCCTGAGTACCTAAGCAGAAATTGTTACTTTTCATTGTTATGCATTCATTAGTGGATCTCCAGGAATGTTTTACTGACATTAACAAAGGGTGGTCAAAGAAGGTGCACAGTGCTTGGATTTTTAGGAATACAGGTTGTCTTCTTTGAGCACTGCTCACATCATTCAGCATTAGGTGTCTACATGCCGCAGCCCATGATTGGTCAGAAACTTTTAGCCCTAGCCTATCAGAGCAGGCTTAGTGGCCAGCGCCCCCTCTGGCCACTCCCGTGGCTATGTATTCGGCCCTGACCCTGATCCCCCTCAATTCCTTTTTCTGCCCTCAGCAGCGGTTACAGAACAACCCACTTCTTGCAGTCTACGGAAAGTGCCTGTCTGTTTATGAGTCATCCATTTACACTTGAGCATTTGTTTGTGGACATCGTCCTGCCGCATCCAGGCACACCTACTGAGTTCTCGCTGCCAGAGCCAAAACACTGCTCCCAACATCTGCCCGCCATGCCAGGTTTCAAGCCCTGTACGAGTTGCGGCAAGGCCTTCCCAAGGGATGATCCCCATGAAAAGTGCCTAAGATGCCTTGGTGAGTCCCACCAAGCATCCCAGTGCTCCATCTGTTGTCCTGTAAACCAAGGACCTTGAAGGACAAGGAGCAGAGGTGCCATGCGTTGGCCTCGGAGCAAGTACAGCAGCCCATCCCCAGTACATCGGGGTTAACCAAGGAGCTGGCACTGCGCACTAAGTCAGCACCGGGCCCTTCTTAGCACCACTCCTCAGAGGAGTGTAGGAAGTCGCACACCTCATGCACCTTGGCGCCTAAGTGCCGGCACTGTTCCAGATCTTCTGGCCCAGCAACCTCAAGAGAACAAGGGCGAGAACACCTCCCAGTGCCAATCACGCCGGAGACCTTTGAGGCTGCAAATGCCCTCCTTCTCCTGCCTACCCCAACATTGCCACCACCAAAACCCTGAGGAAAGCCAGCCTTCCTCTTGGGGAAACAGCCCTCCCCCAAACGGCAGCACCAGTCTCCGTCTCCTGGTACGGCACTGAGCTCTCTGTTACCACAGCTGAAAGGAGCTTTTCCGAAGAGGCCCGTCAGCACCTACCTGGACTTTTCACTAAAGCGCCATAGAACGCACTGTCCCTCTCCCTGGCACCGTAGCACCACTGCGTCACCAGCACCGACCACCTCAACCATTCTTCACACTGGTACCAAGGCAAGTCCACCATCTCAGTGCTTGGGGAATTTCATACTCCCAGAGCCTCGAGGAGATCACCCCCTAACAAAAAGGCAGACAGCCCCATAAAGTGTCTCCGGCACCAGGTCCCTACCTGTACCAGTCTTGTGAGTGGCCCATACCAAGGGAAACTCTCATGCATCCAGCTTCCCGCAGTACCAAGGAGTCCAGGACCACTCCTACTTTACTTGCAAACCTGGATAGGGCTCTAAACCACAGACCGTGGTTGTATAGGGAAGACAGTATGGCCCACTTTGACCTTTTCCACCACATTACGGCACATACAGGTCTAGAGGTCGAGCCTATTAGGGGAGACCAGGATGCCTTTTTTGACCCTGGATTGACATCTTGCCCAGATGCAATAGCAGTACCATTGCACCCTAATGTGCATGACCTCACCAGAGGTCACTGGCAAACTCCCGCTTCTATTCCTCTGGTCTCTGACATAACAGGACATAAGTACCAGGTCACACTGGAGGACTTCCCCTTTTTAGTTCACCATCTGATATCAAGCTCCCGGGTGGTGGAAGCCGCCTTAGGGCGTGGGAGCCAGTCCTCCCCAGATCCCATTCTGAGATCCAGGATTGATGAGAAGGCTGGACCTCATGGGACAGAAAGTTTACTCAACCTCCTTCTTCCAGCTCCAGATTGCAAACCATCAGGTGCTGGCGGGAAGGTACACTTTAGCTATCTGGGAGTCCTGAAGGAGACTCCATGATCTCCTCCCCCAGGAGCATAGGGAGGACTATGACTCCCTCTTAGACAAGGGCACATTAGCATCCCAGGATGCACGCTTGGCTGCATGGGATGCTTCAGATACGGTGAGCCATAGTTGCAGGAGGCAGGCCTACCTCAGGACATGCAACAAGCTATTCAGGACCTCCCCTTCAAGGGACGGTCACTGTTTGTGGAGGAAACAGACCACCTGTTACCAGAGCCGTCCTTAAGGAGGGGGATATTCCTACCTCCTTCCTACCTTTATTGGGGTAGCCATGCTGAAGGTGAGGAAAACCCAACTCCGCCCACCATCCACAGTATGACTAGAAATCACCTAATACTGAATGATGCGAGCAGCACGCAAAGAAGAATGGTGGGTTACTTACCACTAACCATCCTTCTTCAAGATGGGCTGCTCACATACATTCAGAACCCTCCCATCATCCCCACTACTCAGAGTTGGTGAATAGAAGGGGCTGAGAAGGCTCAGGATCAGGGCCATATATATAGCTGCAGCACATAGACACCTAATACTGAATGTATGCGAGCAACCCATCTCAAAGAAGGACGGTCACTGGTAAGTAACCCATCATTTTTGAAAAAACTGCATGCCAGGGATGTTGTTCCTTGACCAGCACATTCACACTAGTGGTCTGATTCTGCTACTTGTGATTCTCTGGGACCTAGCCTTCCTGTTGCTTCTTTGTCTCATTAAACCAAACCACCTTTCTATTAACAAGAAAAGAGTTAACTGTTACCTGAGTAGGTTCAAGATTATTTTGAATGTGTGTTTGGTAGACCAAAAGGATACTGGAGATGTCTCATGATTAGTCTGGGTCTCAGTGAGCCAAATATTCCTATTGTTATTTCTTCATGTGGCATTTTACATTTACAAAGCAAAGGGGGAGGGTTACCATCAGGGTGGAAAGGGGAAGAGACAAGACTGCTGGTTTTGATCAAGGGCAATTGCAGGAGCAGACCAAAGCACTGTGCAGCTGAGTATGGCCTTAAGAGCACATCTTGACATTACACTGTAGTCAGACAGTATGTTTTGTGTTAATTAGAGACATTCCATAGTCAAACTGTAAATGGCTTGTGTATGGATTTAACTAAATTCTTAAAGCATTTTATGAATCTGGTAAAAGGGTGCTGCTTTGGAAGGCAGTGGTCACATAGTTGTCTTGCAAGACAAAATACATTTTTATTTTCCTAAAAGAAAACCTTTGAGCACTGGAATTACAAAATTACTTCTGGAAACCGTTTTTAAAACCACTCAAAAAGACAATGGGAGGTGCTGACCATTCCTCATGAATCATCGTGGTGCATATATAGTCATAGGAGTTCTTGTTTTCCACTGGATTGAATGGAAGGGGTAGCATGTTATGCCGCACAAGCATCTTAGCAAGGGAAATGTAAGGACCAGGCACTGGAAAATGAATGCACCACTATAACTGCTAGGGGTGCAAGTCTTGGGAAATGTTGCTCCCTAATGCTTTGTAGCATTAGTGTTTGCTGCCTCAGTAGCATAAAATCTTGATGAACTTCTCCGTGCTTCCCGGTCCTTTTGCCTTTATTCCTTTCCTTCTGCATTTCCTCCAAGATGAGCTCTCTCCACTCACTGGTTTTGTGGGCCTCGGGCTTGGAGCTTCTGAGGAGATCTGAGAATATGGCTTCCTTTGTCTCTTTCTTCTTCTGCCTGATTGAAGTCAGTCTTTCAGCAGTTGTGGAGGGGATGCCTACTCAGAATACCCCAGCTGAGGCCAACTGATAAGCAACAAGTCACATCAACACTGTTTCATATAAAGGGTTAGCAGACAGGAAAAGATAAGAGAGAAAACAGTCTAAAAGTTTCCAAAATAATATTAATAAGGCTGTGAAGTAGGACAGATTTGCTTCAGGACGGTCTGCTTTAGGACAGGTCAACAGCTCCCAGCATGGCGAGTATATCGGAGCATTTTTCAAAATCTACAGTCAAGGGGGATGGCAGATGAACTGCTGTGTGTCTTGATTAATAAGCATCAGGACTGTGCAATCAGTACTTACCAGCAGTAACCTGCTCTGTTCATTTCCTCTGAAACACCTAGCATGGGCCACTGTCTGAAGACAAGTTACTAGGCTAGGTGGGCCATTGGTCTGACCCGGTATGGCTATTCTTTTGTTGATTTGGGCTGATACATCACTCATGATGGTAGCAAATCCTAGAGAAGGAAACTGTTCAGCATCACTCAGGCCTGCATGCTGCTGTGCTTTTCACAGCAATGGTGCCACCAGAGCTCATTGCAGGGTGGTGTGGGAGTTTCCAATTGTAGCTAAAGAAACAAAGCAGCCCTTCTGAGAACCATTCAGGCAGAATTTAAAGAATATCTGCTTAAAAGCTTTATTGAGATTATGCCAGATGACAGAAGAGAGATTCTTGCCAAAATAAACCAAATGCTCCAAAAGGGAAGAGTGGTCTCTGTTGCCTAGTCCTGGAAACCAGTTCAGAGCCAAGCAGGGCCATTGCTGCTGCAGGGCGCAGGGTACATGAGCCCCTTGTCCTAGCACCAGTGCCCCAAGTCCCATATGCAGTGCAGGCTCACAGAGCCTGTGACTTCCCTGAGCTCCCCCACATCTAGTCCTGACCTTGGCAAGGGCCCAGCTGGCAGTGGCAGCAGGATGCAGCCATGACCCCAGCTGGGGACCTGGGGCCAGGCCATTGCTGCAGCAGCCCAGTCTGGCCCCAGCCCTGGAGGTTTTTCGGGGCCAGCAATGCACCTGGAGCCAAGCGCCATGAGCCAACAACAAACCATCTACATCTTTCTACCCCTGAGTCCAAGCACAGCATAGAAGTAATTTGTTTATGACTTGGATTCGTGAGCTGGAAAATCAAAGCACTGCATTTATCGATATTTATATTCTTCTTCAAGTGATGTCCCTGTGGGTGCTCCACTTTAGGTGTCGTCACATCCTGTACTCTTGATTAGAGGTCTTTTAGCAGTACTCATCTAGGTCATGCATGTGCAAAATCCTTCTTGTGACGCCCTCAGAGTGGCTTTGGCATGTATGCAACCCCCTACCCTCAGTTCCTTATCAGCCATCTGTGGTTGAAGATGGAGCTTTGGAGCAGAGAAGCTTTTCCCGTCCCTGAATGAATAAGAGTCATAAATAGTATTTAACTTAGTCATAGTTTAGTCAGTTTTAGTCAGTTCTTTAGACAGTCAGTCATTCTTGTTAAAATAAATAAATTTAATTTCTATTATTTTATTGTTCCTCACATCACAATTTTCAGTTATTTCTTAATTCTTATCTTGGTATTAGCCCTTAAGATGCCAGGCTCATCAGGCTTCTAAAGGTGCTCCTCTTACAACAAAGCCATGACTGCCTCCCATAGACATTCGCAATGTATCCTCTGCTTACGGGAAACCAATGTTACCCAAAAATGCAGCCACTGCAGGAACCTGAGTTCGAGAGCAAGAAAGGATTGGGACTTAAGGTTGAAGTTGAAACTTTTCCTCGTGGAAAAGTCACTGAGGCCATCCTACAACCTGGAGCCTCATAAATCTGACTTGGAGAAACAGCCCCACATTCCAAGATAGGGAGCATCATTGTCGCTGGAGATGACAGCATGTAAGAAAAGGAGCCCACTGAACACAATGTCACCGAGGCACAGTACCAAAGAGGTGACTACTTCCTTAGGTACACTTCTGTCTATAAAGCCCAGGGAAATGAAACGTCCAGGATCGGAGTTAAGGAAAACATGAACACTCCTTCTTTGACACAGCACTGAGAAAAGATGCAGCACCCAAAACGCCTGACCACTGATCAATGGTGCCAACCATGTCTCAAACCACAGCACTGAGCATGGAACCTGAAGAGGAACCAGCACCGCAGTTTGCACTGGATCCACATACAGCACGATCAGCAGCTCCAACACTGCCGTCAGCACTGAGTGCTGCTCTGGCACCTTTGATAACCCCTGCACTATCAACGACACGATGATATAAGAGAATGAAAAACAACAACATCTTATGTCCTCTCCTCATTCAGATTTGGGCCAATCTTTCATACTGTTTGTCCAAGAAGAACGCTCACTAGTAAACTCCATGTTGTCAGAGGATTGTGACTAGAGGGAGTTTCATTTTCTTCTGAACACTCTTCACCTACCAGACCATCTGTGGAGTCAAGGAGCTATACACCCAGGAGGCGACCCACTCTGTATGCATGATATGGACCCCACGTTGTCATCCACATATGCCATACTGAATGGGTGAGCATGACTGGGAAGCCTGCTCCTCTCATTCTGGAGTATGGTAGACCACCAAGTCTCACACTACTAGACATAGGTCACCAACTCAGACACATGCAACGACTTCTTCAAAGGCAATAGAGTACTCACATGCAACTAGGACAACAGAGGAGCAAGAACCCCCTCCCACCATGTGTTGAAAATGCACTGCGGCCATTGCAAGATGGATTTTGCATGTGTGCAGCCAAAGCCAACATTGCTAAAAGACCTCAGATCAATGACATGAGATGTGACACCTAAAGTGGAACACCCACAGGGGCACACATCTTGAAGAACATCAGTTACTGCAGGTGAGTAACCATTTCTTATGTATTCATGTACGCTTGTAGCTATAAATCATCAGGTAATCTGAATAACCAGTTACTGTGTTTCTTGTAAGGATTACTTTAAATTTTGCCTTTTATTTATTGAATGCTCAGGTTTTAGTATCAATGGATTGCTTTTTCTCCTTACAGTACATTAATTTATGTTGCTAGAAATTCTCTCTGTGCACCGTGGTACAATCATGGAGTTGATGATATTTTTGTGTTTATAGTATTCTTTCTTTTGACCTTTTTTTTTTTTTCGGCCTACGACTGCCAGTGCATGTTGTTCCCTGCCCACGTGCATTCAGCTTCTGTTTAGGAGATGGGGGCGTGGGAAGTTTTGGGCCCATGAACAAATCATGCGGGGGGGTGGGGGGGGGACACAGAAGCATTAATATTCCTGTCTGAGCTCCCTTCCCTTCTTCAGTGGGTTCCTCTTCTCATCTTATCTGAGTCAAGTTCAGCTGACTGGCTTTCTACTGGGTCTGCATCCTCTGCATCCATGTCCTCATTAAGCTCTTTGTTGCTGTGCACTGCTGGGGTTCAGTGTCTGGGTCTCACAAGATGTCCACTAGCACTTTAGGGAGAGCTGGGGGTGGGAGGAATCTACTAAATGTGACATCTAGAGCTGCACAGAAGTGTCAGGTGTGTGGGGCAGCCACAGATTTTCTCTTGGCCTCCCTTGCCTTTTATTCAGCTACTCCAGTTCCCCTCTCCCAGCATTGCTGCCCATCTCTGTTGTGCTCTGGGTGCTACATATCCTCTAAAATGTCCAGACACCTTTATTTCTGATGTTGTTCAGTGTCTGGGACTGAACTGGTCCTTCTTCCCACAGGAAATCCAGGTCTTCTTTCCTGCACAAGGCTGCAGCACAAGTTTATATGTATCCACATCTGTGTGCTGTAAGGTGGGCTTGCATGAAAAGATGTCTTTCCAAAATACACTGGTCATTTTAAAAGTGGAGGGGGGCATGGGTTAAAGTGGGCCAGAACACACCGGAATGTTGTTCCGGGACCCACTATTTTTAGGGGACCAGTGTTCCAGGGCCCCTAAAAATAGAAAATGGAGCTGGAATGCTGTGTTATGGGGCCCACGTTTAAAAATAGTGGGCTCCATTTTCTATTTTTAGGGGTCCTCAAGGGGCCCCAGCATTCCAGGGCCCCTAAAAATAGAAAACAAAGCTGGCCTGTTCCAACAGGGCAGGCAGTGCAAAGAGAACAGGGGAGGCATGCCTGCTCTGCTCTGAAGTGCCAGCCAGGTCCCCTGTACATGCACAAGCTGCACTAGAGCTAGCACAGCCTCGAGGAGGAGTAAGGGGTGTTTCGTCCCCACCCTTCCCCTTGCCCTCAAAGTCCAGGTGCCGTTGGAGGGCCCCCAGTGGGGTAAGCAAGCAGTTCTCAGGGCTCCAGGCCCGGCCTCTTCTGGGGCAGCTCCAGCATTGTCAGCACAGTGTGGGGTAGGTGGGGCACAGCCGAAAGGGCAATTCTCTTCTACCCAGGTGCTCTTGTGGGGTAAGCAAGCACGGCACGAGACCCTGGATGCAGCCTCCCTTTGGGCGGCTCCAGCACAGCATGGGGTGGGGGACGTTTGAATGGACAGGCACAGCCCCATAGGCCAGCATGTGGGGGGTGGGGTAGACACCCAGGGATTTCCCTAACATCCTCTCCTACATCCCCCTGAATTTCCCAACACCTTCCATCAATGTTATACCAATTTAGTGAACACTCCAACATCCCACACACACCTCCTCCTACCAGAAGTGTTATTGACACCCTGTCCGGACCTGGGGCCTGCACCCCGGCCAGTAGCCCCAATCCTGCCCCAAGGCCCGATCCGGCCCCAGCCATTGATGCTTGCCAGCAGCAGCAGGGGCCTGATCTGACTTTGAGCTGCTTACAGGAGGCTCAAAGCTGGACCCACTTCCTGCTGCTTCCTACAACTGGTAACTGATGTATATGGTACTGAGAAGTGGTTGCACATGCCTATCTGGGCTGGGGCTTGTACATGCATGAAGGGGGCCTGCATGATATGGGAAAGGGGCCTGCCAATTAGGAGGGCTCCAGAGCCCCAAATTATTCTTCAATCCCTGGTGGGGGGGTACTTTTGCTCTTTCACTGTGACCCCTCAACAGCAAAGTTCAAGCTGATGATAAGAGCGTCATCAACACAGGGACAGGGGAACTGTAGGATTATTTCCAGAGAACTCTTTTTACTGGTATAAGTAACACATGATCACACAGACATTATAGCAGTGGAACAGTGCAGACAGAGGACTTGTGTCATTCAGAGAGATGATTAAACATGACCAACAGAAAGTTTTACTGCCAGGACTCAGAAATGAATATGGACATAAAGATGTGCTAAAATAAGGCATGTTTTATGGTAACATTTTATAATGTGGCTCAAGCCTTAAGACCAGCTAGCACATTTTTATTACAGCCACCTAACTCATTATTTCATGTGACTATCTACCCTAGGGGCCATGTTCCAAAAAAGCAGCCGTGTTAGTCTAGTTCAGCAAAAGAAGCAAGGAGTCCTCTGGCACTTAAAGACTAGTTAAGTGCCACAGGACTCCTTGTTTCCAAGGGGCTATGGAGTACTTAATTGTATTAATTCAGATGTGTTAGTTAGCACATCTGAAAACTCCACACGTTTCCCCACAGTAGACAAATCTTTAGTCTCATGCGAAGCATCTGTCTAAAAGAGTGCCAAAGATTACATCCTAAAGTACATGACTACCAGCTAGCATCCTTTTTTGTGGTGTACATGTGAAATAAAACATCTTTGTGTGGTTTCCATGGGAAAGCTCTTGATTTTCTCTCAAGTAGGTACTCAAGTGTGAATGAACTATGTCTTTAAAGAACGTGCAGGCTCTGAGCCTGGGATTTCATCAAGGAATATTGTAAATAATCCTTGTTTGTTTATACAAATTATGTTTAGACAAACTCTGGCCAATTTTCTGACGTGACTTGTACTCCGTGCAATCCCTTAGCTTTCAGTAGGGCTGCAAGGACTGCATGTTAGGGCAGAATTTAATCCTTTATCCTAGTATTAACCCAAATAAAATATCATACTTGTCACAAATTGCAGAAGAGTAGAAAACTGCTATCACAATAAAATACTCATACATTGGGGTTTATGTGTTCTTTCAACTTGGCTAGAAATATGCATTCCTTAAAAATTTATTTCTGAATAATACTGTTGCCATCCACCCACACACTGGTGTGTTTGCTTAATGTGGCATTTTTATGTGCCCCTGCGTTCTCTGTGTGGGTCCAGGCTTGAGGGGGCTTACCCTCCAGCAGTATTGTGGTCTGTGGTTTTCTGCTTTTTGTAGTACATTTTGGTATGAATCTCCTTACATCTGTTTTAGCAACCATTCTTCATATAGTGACATCAGCTAGTAGCTCAACTCATCTGCCTTCATACTTTATGAGAGGAGACTCAGACCACTTAGCTTGTTTAGCCTAGCAAAATGAAGCTGAGAAGAGGTTATGATTGCTCTCTATAAGTACATTGGGAGGGGAGCGAGGGATAGATGCCAGGAATAAGCAGATCTATTTAAGTTAATGAACAATGTTGGCCCAAGAACAAATAGGTATACACTGTAAATTAGAAGAAGGTGTGAGGTTCTGGAACACCCTTCCAGTAAAAAACATTGGCGCAAATGACCTAACCAGTTTTAAGATGGAGCTTGATGTTTTTATAATTGGGATTATATGGTGGTGATAGGAGGTGACTGTATACAATGGTTTAAGAGGACCCTTCAAGTCCTCTCTTCTGTTTTAATGTTTTAAATCAATGTCTTATCATATCTGAGACAAAATATCTATTGATATTCTTTACATTGTTTTTTAAAAAGTCTTAACTGGTACCCTGAAACTCTTGATTTGCATCTATTATACTTTGGATCACCTTGAAAAGCTTAATATTTACAATTCATGCGAAATTTTCTGCAGTTTTTATTTCCTTCCCTTACATGGGCACAAGTAAACATGACAGTGCAAGGATTATATGGAAGAATTAAAACTGTTTTACAGTCTTCTCCCAATCTGCTAATAAAAGGTTTACATGAAAAAAACCATCTGAACACAGGGGTGTCAGAAATCAGGGGTGTCATTCATTCAGTGTGGGAGGCCACTCTGGAGGGCAGGACACCTGATGAGGGTTGTGTCTGCATAGGCTCCCCAACCCTTTCCCTTGCCACATTCAAAGCAGCGTGGGCTCCCCCTTCCCTTCCCCTACCTTGTAGGCTTGGACACCTTCCCTGCCCTGTGGGCTCCCCTTCCCCACACTGGCTCCCAGGCCCTCTCCTGCTGGCCAGCTCCCGGACACTCCTTCGCCTTTCCTTTCCACTTCCCTTACCGCATGGCAGTAAGCAATTAGTATGTCACAGTCACAGACATACATAGGCTGGGCTCCTGCCTCCCCCACCTCCTGGTCCACTCACTTGCAGCCATTCAGCATGCCGGCCTTTGGTTGGGCCCAGTCCTGGCTGTCCTTTGATTGGCTTGTTCCCACGTGTGCCCCTGCTACTTTTTCCTTTCTTATTTGTAATTTGTGCAATGTGCTGTCAACCAAATTAGCAAGCTGACTGACGAACTGACAATGAACAGTTGGGGTGGGGAGCAGTGTGGGGGATCTCTGGGAGCCCCTCCCAGCCTGCCGTGACTGAGACTCTGATTGGTTGATGGACCACAGCAGAGCTGAGCCAGGATTGGCTGGAGCACTTCCTTTGTTCCCCTGTGCTGTGACTCAGATTATGTGAGTAAGCCAAAGCAAGTCTACCCCTGCTTTGCTGAAGGCCTCTCTCTGCTGTTCACTGCTGCTGCAAAGAACTCCCAGGCACAGTACAGGCAGCATCTCCACCAGCCGGGTTAGTGCCCTTGGCGGGCTGAATCCAGCCTTGAGTTTGACACCTCTGGTTTAAATGATTGTTTCAGATCCACTCAGGATTTTTGAACAGTAGTTTCTAAAAAATCAGCTGTTCTACCTCCATATATCAGCTATCCATTTGCACGCCATGTTCCCTCTAAGCTGTGCAGCTGCGCAGCCACCCAGCCCTGGGCACTGCCTGGCGCAGGGATCAGGCCCATTCAGGCCGGGGGGGTGGGCAGGGACAAAGCAGCCCAAATTCTTTGAGAGCAGGCCACTCCAGGGCCCCAACCCTGCACACTGGAGCTCAGCGCCAGCCCCTTCCAGCCCCCCCCTCAAGAGGCGTGGCCGGATGGGGGTAGGGTGGGCTGGCTGCTCCTCCCCCGCTGCCAGGAGGCCAGGCAGGCAGCAGAGCTTGAGCGGGGGGGCAGGGTTGGCCCGGGGGGCAGAATCAGGCCCATTTGGGGGGGGGGTGCAGTGAGCAACACATGTTGCTCAGTTGCAGTGTCCCCTCAGAGGGAACATTGATTTGCAGTCTTCTTGTTTGTCTGTATTATATTAAACTATCAGAAGTTATAATAAATATGGCCGGGGTGCACCATAGCAAGCAGCATGGAACGTGCACCACTCAATCAAGTGATCAAACGGAGCTGCTCCATACGGTGCCTGGGGCAAAGCCCCAGTAATCCTGCCCTAGTTACAGCCCTGCTTATTGCCTACGTTTTTAGAATTAGCCTATATAATGTTTTAACTTTAAATAAAAGTTTTGTTATCCACATTTCAAGTGCTCTTTTTATATTCCAAATTCACCAAACAAAAAAGCCTCGTTTTGCAGATTTTCCTTGTTGATAAAATATACCTATAGATTGTTAGACCATCTTTCTATGATATACTCTTTTGAAATCCCAACATATTTCATTTCCTATGGTGGCTGTGTTCTTTAAGAGTTGTGGTTTTTTTATTTCCCCCTACAGTCAAAGCTTCAATGATAAGTGACCAGAAACAAATATCCCAATCTTCCCTTCTATCTTGGCTGAAATCCACATAATGCTTGACAGCACTGAAGATGCCTAGCAGGCATCTCGGAAGCTAACATACCATATCTTAAGTGTCACACTTAATTATCCAAGAAGACACTTTCAAAAATGTACATGAAAAATGAGATTAAACGAGAATGACTTTGTTATGTGTACTGTACAATATAATATATAAACATAAGAGCATATTATTTTGATATAAAATGCTAAGCTAGTAAAGAACATCTTCCATATTAATGCTTAGTTTGTTAATTTTCTATTTTTGTCTACTTGGCTGTATCTTACAATTAAAAATGATTTTGGTATTAAAGTTCCCCTATAAGCTAAGATAATATAATCTATTACAAAGCACAAATATTATCATTTATGCTTTAGTTAAGTATCACTTCCCTCTCCTCTCATTTACTTGTCTTCTCTTTTTGCGTAATTCATGTCAGGATTGCTGCTCCGTCGGTGACTATGAATTTTGATTTGAAAGGTTATATTACTGAATTAACTCCATTCCAACCTTACAAAGCTGGGTTATCACCTATCCTTTCTATGGCTACGTTAAAGTTTACTTGTTCCCTGAGGCTGAGAGAAAAAGCCCATCTGGGGAAAATAAAATCTGCCCTCAGCTGATCCCTGGAAAGAAAACCCATTACCTCTGGTTCTAGTTGAAGGCTTTAAGTTAGTCAGATCGCTTAGCAAGGAATTGTTGTTATTCTATCTAGCCTACCAGTCTTCACTTGGAAGGGTCTTCTGAACACTCACATACCAGCTAGTCCAAACTAAAATGTGGAGAGATAATGTCTCTGTTTTGGATGTTTCTTTTTAGATTTTTTTCCATAACTGCTGCTGTTAAAGATGGTTCCTGGGATCAATGGCTGAGAGTGGTTTTTGGTGGATATTCGATTTTTTTTTTTTTTTGTTCTGTTAAGTGTGACTGCTAACCGCTATCATCACCAAATGAATTGCCATTAATGCGTGTGAAGATAATGCTTTGGATAGAGAGCAGGAAAAGACCATAGCTGTGCATGACTTGACCAGATCTAGCTTATGATATAAACCTAAGCCCATTTTAGGCCCAAAGTACACATTTAATATATACACAGATTTAGGAAGTAAAACCAAAGCGTGAAGAATTGTACAGAAATTGTGCAAGCTGTAGGATGTAATAGATATGTTTAGTATTCTGCAGCAGATATACTTTGAAGTGCCATTCATGCAGTGAGAGTGCTTAGACAGGGCAATCTTTACAAGTGGCTGGACAATACAGAGCAGAGAACAATAGCAAAGGATATTCAATGCTACTACACTCTTGAAGGAGAATGAAGACTGGAGGGGAAAGGTGCGTGCCATCAAAGCTCTAACTTTTTTTCTCTAGGGATTGTGAAAATTTGTATTTTTCCTTTAATTGGCATGCATCATAGAGAGTCATTTGTTGCAAGACATAGGACTGCAGTACGCGCAGTGCTTTGAACAACGTGAAATTATAATGGATGGTCAGGTTTTTTATATATAGATATATAGGTATATATATATATTGGAGTGACTGGATAGCGTAGTGGTTAAGCGCGCCATAGTAGTTAATACTGACGCCCTTTGCTATGGGAGACCGGGGTTCAAATCCCGGTGGGTACCTGTCTACCTTCCCAGTAGGGGTCCTTGGGCAAAAAACCCCCTACCGCCTCACTTGCCTACCTCGAATATGAGACTGACACGAACTAGGAGAGTCATGCCGGCTCGGACGTCGCCCGGATTAACAAGGTCCGCGCCAGATGTTGGGGAACCAAGACAATCTGACGATAAGTGGGCTACTGGAACAAACCATGCATGGACGAGACAAGAGAACCTGGAATTGATGGAATGCTACTACAACAGCAGACCTAATGAGAGGGGATATATGAAACGTATGAGGGAACTATGGATGGACAAAAGACCTACATCCACACTAACTGAGAAACAGCTAGTTACCCAACGCTTCAATATAGTAAAGAGGCAGCTGCTCTCACAACTGGAGATAGACCAACTGCACATTACCTGCCAGACTCAAGAAGAAGCCCCAGAAGAGCAACTCGATGTGCAGCCAACACCTGAAGCTGGAACTTCACTGCCACCCCCTCCATTACAGAGCACAGCAGCTGATATGAGGCATAAGATCATGGATAAACTAGCTACAGTCAACCCTTAAGACCGATTACCAAGGGTCGTGGGAGAAGTACCATCAGCTAGTATACCAGAAGATGCCAATAGAGCCCTAATGACAATTCCTACTACCACCATCACTGAAACCAATGAACTGGTATATGCTACAGCCTCTGTAATCCTGGAGATGCTTGGCTACACAATCAAGAAGAACAGCAGTACATACCCCCCCTGGAAAATGAGGTTGGAGGATAAGATCAAGGCAAACCGGAGAGAAGTTAGCCGGCTGGTGGAACTACAGAAGGGTGTAGAGTTTAAGAATAAGACTCGGCTACTGAGAAAATACAAGGGCCTGACTCCATCTGAAGCCCTAGAGACTGCTAAGCAAAGGCTCACAGCACTGGCTACCAGACTAAGGAGATACACTAGAGAAGCAGAGGCCAAAAAGATAAATGCCCTGTTCTCCAAAGAACCATCCAAGGTGTACTTCCAACTGCAGTGCAACAACACACTAACAGCAGAGCCACCAACAGCAGAAACTGAACAGTACTGGAAGAACATCTGGGAGAAAGAGAAGACTCATAACACCAGTGCAAAGTGGCTGCAGGACCTGAGAAGAGACCACAGCAATCTCCCAGAACAGGAACCAGTCACCATCACAGTAGCAGACATCCAACAGTAGGTCAAGAACATGAAGAGCTGGACAGCACCTGGCCCGGACATGATCCACACCTACTGGCTAAAGAAACTAACAGCAGTGCATGAACGCCTAGCAGCACAGATGAACCAGCTGCTAGCAGCAGGCTCCCACCCAGACTGGCTAACACAAGGAAGGACAGTGCTGATCATGAAAGACCCCCGCAAGGGAACAGCACCATCTAACTACTGGCCAATAACCTGCCTCCCCACAACATGGAAAGTCCTATCAGGCATCCTAGCCGCCAAGCTACAGGACCACATGGGCCAGTAGCTGAGCACAGCTCAGAAGGGCATTGGGAACAACACCAGAGGCTCAAAACACCAGCTGCTCATAGACAGAGCAGTCGCCCAAGACTCAAGGTCTAGACAGACCAATCTGTGCACAGCCTGGATTGACTACAGGAAAGCCTACGACTCAATGCCGCACACATGGATCTGTGAATGTCTGGCACTATACAAAGTCAACAGGACACTAAGGACCTTCCTCAAGAACTCAATGGAACTGTGGAAGACAACACTGGAAGTCAACTCAAGACAGCTTGCACAAGTGGCCATCAAGTGCGGCATATACCAAGGTGATGTGCTGTCCCCACTGCTGTTCTGCATTGGCTTGAACCCCCTCAGCCAGATAATCACAAGGACTGGATATGGATACAAGTTCAAGAGTGGAACTACCATCAGCCACCTCCTCTACATGGATGACATCAAGCTGTATGCTAAGAATGAACAAGACATCGACTCGCTAATCCACCTGACACGGATCTACAATGAGGATATTGGGATGTCATTCGGACTGGAGATGTGTGGCCGGATGGTAGTAAAGAGAGGAAAGGTAGTCAAGACTGATGGGGTGGAACTACCAGCAGGCCACATAGCAGACATACAGACCAGCTACAAGTACCTTGGCATCCCACAGTCACATGGGAACCACGATGAGGAGGCAAGGAAGGCGGCAACATCCAAGTACCACCAAAGGATAAGACAGGTCCTGAAGAGCCAGCTCAATGGGAAGAACAAGATCCACGCCATCAACAGGTACGCCCTGCCAGTCATCAGATACCCTGCTGGTATAGTGAGCTGGCCAAAGGAGGACATGGAGGCTGCCGATGTGAAGACCCAGAAGCTCCTCACAATGTACGGAGGTTTCCACCCCAAGTCCAACACCCAGAGACTGCACGCCAGCCGGAAAGAAGGCGGGCGGGGTTTGGTGAGTGTCAAAGCCACTGTCCTGGATGAAACCCAGAGCATCCAGGAGTACATCAGTAAGATGGCACCCAAAGATGCGCTGCTGAGAGAATGCCTGAGGCAGCAGCAGCAGACATGGGAGGAAGATCAAGCAGAAGACGTGCCATGGCAAGACAAGACCCTGCATGGAATGTACCATCAACAGATAGCTGAGGTGGCTGACATTGGGAAATCCTACCAGTGGCTGGAAAAGGCTGGACTAAAAGACAGCACTGAGGCACTGATCATAGCAGCACAAGAACAGGCACTGAGCACCAGATCCATTGAAGCAGGGGTCTACCACACTAGACAGGACCCAAGGTGCAGACTGTGCAGAGAGGCCTCAGAGACAGTCCAACACATAGTGGCAGGATGTAAGATGCAGGCAGGAACAGCATACACTGAACGGCACAACCAAGTAGCTGGCATTGTGTACAGGAACATCTGCACAGTGTATGGGCTAGACCCTCCCAAGACCAGATGGGAGATCCCACAGAAGATCGTGGAGAATAACAGGGCTAAGATTCTGTGGGACTTCCAGATCCAGACGGACAGGCAGGTACTGGCCAATCAACCAGACATCGTGGTAATAGACAAGGACCAGAAGACAGCGGTGGTGATAGATGTAGCAATGCCAAGTGACAGCAACATCAGGAAGAAGGAGTATGAGAAGCTGGAGAAATACCAGGGCCTGAAAGAGGAACTAGAACAGATGTGGAAAGTAAAGGCCAAAGTGGTCCCAGTGGTGGTAGGAGCACTCGGGGCTGTGACTCCTAAGCTGGGAGAGTGGCTCCAATAGATCCCAGGAACAACATCAGAGCTCTCTGTCCAGAAGAGTGCAGTGCTCGGAACAGCTAAGATACTGCGCAGAACCCTCAAACTCCCAGGCCTCTGGTAGAGGACCCGAGGTTGAGGATGACACATACCACCCATAGGGGTGAGAGGGGAATTTTTTTTTTTTTTATATATCCATTTGTTACTGCAAATCATAAGTCCTAATAAATAAAAAGGTCTGACATATGATTTTAGAAAGGATGTTTGGTGTCAGGATTATTTGGAATTTTCTCAATTTTGGGGGCTTTCTGCTGTTGTAGAGAAACTCCCATTAACAGGTACTGGTGAATCAGGAAGGCATAAAGCTCAAGTGTCTAATATTTCATTACTACTATGTATGCAGTGCAAATGGAGTGTAGAAGAGTGCATCTTTTCCCCATTGTCTTCAATAATTATCACTTTCCTTCCCCCCCATGTCTGCATTTGTAAGTTTTATTATAACTTCTGATAGTTTAATATAATACAGACAAACAAGAAGACTGCAAATCAGAAAGACAAAGACCCAAATTGAGTTACAGCTAGGAAGGAACATAAATGTCAGTACAAAGACATTCTTTAATACATTAGGAGCAAGAGTGACAAAGAAAAGTGTACATTCACTCCTTAGTGGGGAAGAAGAGCTTATAACTGATGTCAAGAAAGCAGAAGCATTTAAGGCCTATTTTGCTTCACTCTAGATTACAAAGATTACGGGTGACCAGATGCTCAGTGCATTTAATATTAACAAGGAGAAGGAACACAAGCCAAAACAGGAAAGAACAGGTTAAAGTATGTTTAGACGAGTTGGATATATTCACGTTAGCAGTGATTAATGAAATTCATCCTATTGGGTACTCAAAGAAACTAGAAGAAGCAATCTCAGAACCACTCGCAGTTGCCTTTAAGAACTCATGGATTACAGGTGAGGTCCCAAAGGACTAGAGAAGGGCAAACATGTGACCTACCTTTAAAGGAGAGGCAAAGAGGAATTATAGACCAGCCAGCCTAACTTAGGCATCTGGGAAGATTGTGGAACAAATTATTTTTAAAAATCACTTTGTAATCATGAGGAAGATAGTACGGTTGTAAAGAATTGTCAACCTTGATTTGTCAAGAGTAAATCATGCCAAACCAGCCTCATTTCCTTCTTTGACACAGTTACTGGCCTACTGGGTGGACTGAAAGCAGTAGATAGTATACGCTTTGATTTTAGTAATGCTGTTGACACAATCCCACATGACAGTCTCATAAGCAAACTAGGAAATTTGGTGGAGATGAAACTTTACAAGGTAGCTTGAAAAACTGTACTGAACGAGCAAGTATCTTTGGTTCACTGCCAGACTGGGAAGGCATATCAAGAGAAATCTCACAGAGATCAGTCCTGAGTGTGGTGCTGTTCAGTGTTGTTAATAATGAGCTGGATAATGGAGTAGAATATCCTCATAAAATTCGCAGATTACAGCAAGATGGAGAAGGGTTACAAGCACTTAGGAGGACCAAAACAGAATTCAACGTGACCTTGATAGACTTGGAAATTGGTCTGAAATTAACAAGATGAAATTCATTAAAGACAAGCACAAAGTACATAGAAGAAAAAAATCAAAGACATAACTACAAAATGGAGAATAATTGGCTAGGTAATAGTACAGCTGAAAAAGTTCTGGGTGTTATAGTGGATCATGAATATAAGCCAATGACTCAATGCTGTTGTGAAATGGCTGGTATCACTTCAGAGTATATTAACAAGAGTGTTGTATGTGAGACATGGGGAGTAATTGGCCTGCTGCATTCAGTACTGTTGAGTAGAGCCCTGCGCGGATACAAAAATGTGGAACCACATCCACCCAGTGATACCATTAATCCGATCCAAAATCCACATGCCAGGCTTTAGCTGTATCTGTAACGGCATCTGCAGCTGAGCTTGGTCTCACATGTAGCATTTCAGCCTTTGGTTGTTTCATTCCCCATATGGATCCCATCCACTTTTTCCTTTCTTGTTTATGGTTCACATGCTGTGCTAGTAATCAGATTTCGTTGCCCACAATGAAATCTCTGATTGACAGCAATGGCTTGCCAACTGGAAACAAGAAAAGGAAGAAGTTGGCAGGGAAATCATGGGGAATGAGCCAATCAAAGGCCAGTAGTGGCTCTCCAAAGTCCCAGTTTGAGATTCTGGTTGGCTGGCAGATCACAAGCTAGAACTGGCTGAAGCACTTCCTGATTCCCCTGCGTGCTGCCAACTCAAATCAGCACAGGGGCTTCAGCAATGGATCGCACTGTGGAAAGGAAAAAATAGAAGCCTCATCCATGAATCGATCCGCAGCAGTGGGTCTGCGGTTATCCGCACCCACATCCACAGATGCAGATAACCACGGATCTGCAGGGCTCTACTGGTGAGGCCTCAGTCAGAGTACTGTGTCCAATGCTGGGCACCATACTTTTGAAAAGATATGGACAAATTAGAGAGAATCCAGAGGAGAACAAACTAAACAAAACAAAAGGCTAAAAGGTTTTAAAAGGCTGTCGTTTAAAAAAAAGGTTAAAAAAAAAAACCGGCATCTTCAGTTTTGAGAAAAGAAAACCAAAGGGGGACCTTGTAAGGGTCTTCACATATGTTAAAGGCTGTTGTACAGAGAACAGGGATTGATTGTTCTCCAGGTCTATTGAAAGTAGCACAGGAAGTAATGGGATTATCAGCAGCAAGGGAGATTTAGTTTAGATATTAGGAAAATCTTTCTAGCTAAATATTCTGAGCTCTAGAATAGGCTTCCAAAGGAGGTTGTGGAGTTCCCCTCATTGAGGATGGTCTGGGTTGGTCTGGGTTTTCTTGGATCTGCCTCAGAGTCGGGGGCTAAACCTAATGATCTCGCAAGATCTCTTTTACTCCTCTATCTCTGTGATTCTGTATGGCTCTCATCTCATTTCTTTCCTCTCTGACTATTTGCTTTTTTTTTTGTGAATGCACAAACAGATTTCATATATACTTAACCACCTTACCTCTGCTCATCAGAGTGGAGCCAGACCTGTAGAGCAAAGGGGAAGGTTTGATGATGCACATCCACCCTCAAGCAAACCCAACTCCTAGGGTTGGTACATTGTCCCGATGACTAGTCGCCAGTGCATCAGCTGCTGTAGCTCCTCTCTTTTGAAGGTTGCTATTTTTTTTAGCATCTGAAATACAGTTAAATTTTGTTACAGCCACCGGCTATGTCTGCACTAAGGGCTTCAGTCAACTTAAGCAAAGTCAGGGGTATATTTAGAATTTATTAAGTCAACTTAAGCAGTTGCTTAAGTCGACTTAATAACTCCTGCCCTGTAAGTCAACTTAAGCTTTTAAGTTGACTTTACAGGGCAGAAAGCCCTGAGCCCCGCCTCCTGCCCCACCCCAGCCCCTATTGGGTTCCTAGAGCCGGATCCAGCTCCCAACCCCTTGCAGCAAGCGGCAGGGGCTTGAAGATGGCTCTCACTGCCTGTGGCAAGGGGCTTAGAACCCGATCTGGCTCCCAGCCCTTGCACGGCAGGCAGGCAGCTGGGAGCCTGGTCAGTTTCATGGGCAACAAGCCTGTGAAATTGACCAGGCTCCCAGAGGCCTGCCCATGGTGCAAGCAGCTTGGAGCCAGATCAGACTCTAGTCTGGCTCCTAACCCCCACAGCCTGCTGCAAGGAGCAGGGGGCCAGATCAGACTCCCAGCCCATCTCCACAGATGGTGGGGATCGCAAGCTGATTTCTGCCCTGGCCACTTGCAAGCAGCCACGGACCCATGGAGTCGGCTCCTGCCCTGGCCACTTGCCAGCCCCCAGCACCTGCAAAGAGGGGCTGGGGCTCTGAGCCTCTCTCTGCAGGCAGCAGAATCTGGCTGTCAGCCTCTGCCACCCACAGAGAGGGGCTGGGAGCCAGATCCCACCCCCAGCTCCTTGCCACACAGCAGGCACCGGATCAGGCCCCTGGGGCCAGATCAGAGTCCCAGAGCCCTATCATGTCCTGGCACAGGGAAGGGGGTGGGGCCTGAGCCTGACCCGGGGTATGTCTACTAATGTAGACATACCCCAAGTCAACTTCACAAGGTCAACTGAAAGTCGACCTTGTGAAGTCAACTTAAAATAGCCCCCTAATGTAGACAGAGCCACTGTGATTACTTGCCTTAAATATCTGGACTGGCTTGCTCTTTTCTTTTGCTGCCCTTTCAGAGACCTTGTTTGCTAAGCTATATAACTCTGGTTCTGATCTCATTGCACTGATCTCTTCTTATATCCCGTCCTACTCAATACGCTCTACCCACATCTTCCCACTCCTTGCTTCACACATTTTTTGTACTGCCTTTTATGCTTAGAACAGTATGTCCGTTAAATCTTGTCTGAGTCCTTCCTTCTTCTACAAAAGCTATACCTGTTCAGTAAAACATTCCAGCTGTAACTGACATGACGTCTGTGTTTTTATGGTTTTGTTTTGTAATCAGTTGCAGTTTTAAACTTGAAGCTCCCCAGGGTTGGGATTTACCAGAATGGCTTGTTTCATCAACTGTACAATGTGTATTCTTCCAGTCGTGCAGAACTAAATAATAATAAATATCTATCAACCATGTCCTTTTTAGTGAGAGTAAGCTTCACATATGTTTACTGGAAAACTGTGGTTAAGGCACTCAAGCAAATGGGAAAGCAAAGTGGGCCCCTCACAGTGAGGATCACGTGATTGGAATTTTCCCTAAGTAAGTATTGCACTTAATTTGAGAGATAACATTAAGATGAAATACTTCCATGATGATTCTGGAATATCTTTCATATTATCCGCCACTGTCAAAGAAGCTGAACATTCACATGGTGACAGAATTTGCAATGACTTCCATCTTCACAGACACTTGGGACCCTAAGCACCAAATAATCCCCTGGTGAAAATGGAAGTTAAGAAAGCAGAAGTAAAACTGCTATGATCTAAGACCACAAGCCTTCATCTGACTAAACCAAGTCTATTTATGTACTCTGGGAGAAGGTGAAGGAAGTGAAATACTTATCTGTTCTGAACAACTAGGCAGAAGGCATTGATAAGCCAATTTAAAATGCAGAGAGCCTATTCTGCCATTGATTTTTAATGGAGTTCATGCGTGTCACTCGTGAGTGTCACGTAATATTGAATATACCTGTGTAAATTCACAAATGTTGCTGAGAAAAAGGCCACCAGTAAGTCTTGATTTTTAAGAAATAATATTTGTAGATGGTCAGGATAGTTCTTTCTTTTTAGAGTACCCTTAATCCATTTTTGATACTTGTCTAAAAAATTATTTAATGTGTACTCGATATTCAACAACAGTTGGATTCTTCTATGCTCTTAGGACCAAGGTCAGATTCCTCTGGAAGCAGTGGCCATGCATATAACCTGCCTCAGAACTGAATATGTGAGGCAAGGTTATATAAAGAGAGGTAGCATCACCTCCACAGTAATTTTTTATGGCCTCTCTTTCAAGAGGATGTAGACCCTTCATGCTCCTTTTCCTTTATACCCATTTTAACATCAATTTATTTAGTTCACTGCATTTATTTCTAACAGTGCACAACAAAATGAAAATCTATGTAGCTGTTTGTGCTTGGCCCCCTTGCTGTTCACACCTTCAAACACCCACATCCTACATGCAGACCACTATTATGCTTCACCAGTGCCCTTTATTTGTAATGGGCTGCCCACCACCTTCTATATGGAAGGTTTGACAGAGTCACCATGGTCTTACAGATTTCACCCAGAAGCAGCAAGTACTCAACCCTCTTGCATTAACGTGTCTCCTGTTCTGACTACTGATACCTCCTCCTTTCAGCTTCTTCCTGGGAGCTTTTACAGCCCTCCCAGATTCCACAGCTGGTACATTCCAGCTTGTGGCTAGTTTGCTCAGCTGGCTCCCCTTTCCCTATACTTAGGCTAAGTAGCAGGGGCTAGCCCAGCCTGCCCAGCAGTGTTCCGCAACTGTCTGTTTTTCCCTTTGTAGCAGAACTGTGCCACCTGGCATTCTGCAATGGGCAAATCCTTGAAAAACAAGTTCGGTGACAATTTTTTTCACCTGCCATGGTTCTGAAATGAATTAGAAATTGAGTAGACTCTAATCATTAGTTTTGGAGACCTGAGGGGGTCCTAGTTAAATTCAGATGTCAACACTGCATTGAGGTGAATGGAGTTTAGCGTTTGCTCCTCACACATTGGGGGAGGGGTAGCTTCAGAAGTTCACACTTTCATGTGATGATGGTGAAGGGGAACTCACATTTTCTGTTTTTATTGTTTGGAAATAGTGTTTTGTCATGCAAGCTATGGAATGAAATGAAAGCAGCTCCAGCAGTTTTGTATGGTGGCTACTGCCTCCTGCAAGCCTCCATATGAATCCACAAACTCTGTGTACTCTTGTGCTGCTGTCTACATTGATTCATCCCCACTCCTCCATCTGGCCACCCAACCTCCTGTTCCACACAACTAAGGGTAGAAGCTACTGTGCTTGCTTGATACTTATCGCTTAGAAGTTAGCAACATGGAAGCAGACACAGGAAATGTATTAAGCTCCTCCTTGTAGGTAACTCACAGAACAAAGACTGATTAAGGGGAAGAAGACAGGAAGGTAAAATGCCAGTCAAGGATGCTCAGGAACTGAAGGAGACATTACCTGGTGGATTTATATGGCAGCTTGACAGCAAGATAAAATTTGAAACCACCTGCACAGCCACATAATTGTATTGTATGCTGGGGCTGCTGTATATTTGTTTATCTAGCTAGTTAAATTATTAGTTACTAAATAACTCTCCATGCTGTTGCATTGACACTTTGATTATTCTGTTCTGCTTCCCCAGTTCTGGGTGGTGGATCCGTAAAGCAGATCTAGGCATACAGATCAAACAGCATTCTTCATGTAACAGCAAAAGGTTTCCTGTGGACAAGCATGTGCAATGAGGAAGACATGATCCATGTCCTAAAGAGTGTACTAGCTCACAGTTTAGTGTGGATTCAAACATACATACTAAAAAGGATGCATAAATGTATTTAAACTGATATGGGAATCCTTGAAAACTTCTAAGTTTTAATGCTACTGTGTCCAATAAAGTTTGCTGAGATTTTCAATACACCTCAACTTTTGGGTGCTCAACTTAATACCTTAAAGAACTTGGTTTTCATGAATTCCAGAGCATCCACCCTCTGTAGATAAGGTCCATTTAAAGTGTCTTAAGTTGGCACCCCAAAGTTAAGCCAACTAAAACCACTATTACTTTTAAACATCTTGACTATCACCTTTAGAGTGTAGTGCATGATAAACTTACTTAAATTATCACTTTCCACAAATAAATGTGTCAGATTACCCTTTGAGGTGCTCTGATTCTGTTGTGATGAGCACTGTAGAAATACATGTAAATAAATAAAATATAACTAAAATATGGGTTAGCAAATGAAAACATGTTAATAGCAAATATTACATTGAGTATATAAATTTAGACTACTAAGTTTCAAGTCACTGTGAGTAAAAATTACAGACATATGATGTTCCAAATCTGAGTTTACAATAAAAATATTAACCTTAGACAAAGTGCTGATATATGGCCATACAGGATCTTGTATATTAAATGAATTTTCATACTTGTCATCCGGTTGTGTTACATTGTCTTATAATATTAGCACCTTGATGAACTTTTTGTATTAAGTCAATGTTAAAAGTAAAACTGTTCTTTGCAAATCTTAGGAATACATAAAGAAGAATATAATGATAGGTTACAGTTTAGTGACTGTTGTTGCAAAATGTGATCTAAATATAAATTCACATAGCACATCTTTATTAATTATGTTGAACTGGATAGGATCTGAAAGTTATTCAGAAGAAACAGATATATGAAGGAATCATTAACATTTGTCTCTTTGACTTTGCCCTGTTATGGAAAAATGGCCATTTCTTTCACACTTATAAGGGTTAATTACTGGGAGTTGCAGAGAAACAGACATTACCTATGTGGTCAGAAAAGGACAAACCCTCTTGTCAAGTGTTCAAGAACAGCTTGTGGGTGCCAAGCAGTCTCAAAATAAGTTTTCTTTGTTTCAGAACAAGTTGCAGCAGGAACAGAAAAATACAAAGATATCCCATAATCACCACATTGCACTTCAAAAAGCAGTCAGATTAATTTAATAGGATTTGGAGATCCTCTCTTCTAATTCTGACATGACCACACAGTTGACATCACTCATATATTACAAATATATTAAGAAGTGGCAGCATGATAATTGTAGTCTGGGAGGAATAGGTGAGATACACTGCAAGTCTCAAGGCTCTAGTCTGTCCTATTCTATCCCCTGCTTAGATCTTGCTTTCCCCTGATTTCCTTGGAAGAGGGTGGAGTGGTGCTTTACCAGTGAATTTTATGAAAGAATCTTCTCTGATGTGAATTAGCTCCACTTCCCCCAGTAACTGGGATATTTTGTTAAGGATTTTAAAAAGAGGAGAGCTCTGACCTGAGTCCTACTACCAAGTATTAATGTGTACACAAAGATTCTTAGTTATAGAAGCTTTGTATACAGAAGGGTATGATGGAATTACAATACATTCGGAGGTGGAGGGGAGGGATTGATGCCAGGGAATAAGCAGAGCTATTTAAGCTAAAGAACAACATTGGCACTCAGTACTCCTAGCTATCTTTGAGACACCACCGACTTCCTGAGAAAATTCCAATCTATTGGTGAGCTTCCAGAAAACACCATCCTGGCCATTACGGACATACAGGTTTTTTACACCAACTTTCCACATAAGGATGGATTACAAACTATTAGAAGAACCATCCCAGATGATGCCACAGCACACCTCGTGGCTGAACTTTGTGACTTTGTACTCACCCACAACTATTTCACATTTGAGGATAATTTATACCTTCAAGTCAGCGACACTGCTATGGGTACCTGCACACATTTTTATGGCCAACTTAGAACATTTTCTCAAGTCTCATCCCAAAGTGTCTCTCTTCTACTTATGCTACATTGATGACATCTTCATCATCTCGATCCATGGGAGGGATTCCCTTGAAGATTTCCACACAGATTTCAACAACTTCCACTGCACTATTAAACTTAGCCTAGAACACTCCACACAGGAGATCCACTTTCCGGACACTACAGTACAAATTAGGGGTGGACACATAAACACCAACCTATACTGAAAGCCTGCTAATCGGTATAGTTATCTACATCCCTTGAGCTTTCATCCAAAACACACCACACGATCCATTGTCTACAGTCAAGCCCTAACATATAACCACATTTCCTCTGATCCCTCAGATAGAGACAGACACCTTCAGGATCTCTATCATGCATTCTTAAGCTTACAGTACCCACTTGCAGAAGTGAAGAAACAGATCGACAGAGCCAGTTGGGTACCCTGAAGTCAACTACTATAGGAGAAGACCAAGAGAGAAGACAGCAGAATGCCTCTAGTCATTATCTACAACCCCCAAGTCAGACCTCTACAGCACATCCTCAGGGATCTGCAGCCTCTTCTACAGGACAATCTCGCAGTCTCTGCAGTCTTAGGAGCCAGACCTTTCCCCACTTATAGACAGCCCCCAACCTTAAACAGATACTTACCAGCAACTACAGACCTAACAACAGAGCCATTAAAGCACACACATATCCCTGCAACAAACCACACTGCCAACTTTGCCCACATATCTGCACAAAAGACACTATTACTGGACCTAATATCCAGCTGCTCCATCAAAGGCTCATTCACCTGCTCGTCCACCAATGTGATTTATGCCATTGCATGCAAGAAATGCCCCTCTGCCTTTTATATTGGACAAACAGGACAGTCTCTGTGCAAAAAAATAAATGGGCACAAATCTGACATCAGAAATCACAAGGAGTCCTGTGGCACTTAAAGACTAGACTAAGACGGCTGCCCCTTTGGCTCATATCAAAAATCACAACATTCTAAAACCAGTGAGTGAGCGTTTTCAATCTTCATGATCACTCCATTAATGATTTGCTAATTGCTGTGATCGGACAGATGCATACTAGATCAAGACTTCAAAGAGAAGGTGTTGAGGTTGAATTTATTTGCAAATTCAGTTGCATTGCCTCAGGACTTAACAAGGACATTGGATTTTTCTCTCATTACAACAAGTGATTTGACCTCATCTTCCTGTGTATGCAGTTCCCCAGTTTTTGAATCTTTACAACTGTTTTGATTTGCTGTTATGTTGTGACCTGTTGCCATGACTTACACTCCCCTGCATTTATTTCCTCCCATTCTGTAAGTTCCCCCATCTTCAAAGTATCTGATAAAGTGGGATTTTCTCCCACTAAAGCCCATGCAATAAATAAATTTGTTAGCCTTTAAGTGCCACAAGACTTCTTATTTGTTTTACTGAACTGGACTAACACAGCTGTCCCTTTGGAACTTAAATGACAAGAGGTATGTTAAGGGTCAAGTTTGCCCTCAAAACTAGGCAACAGGGAGGAATCCAAGCTGAAACTGCCTCCAAGTAAAAAGGGACATAAATCCAGACATTTGGTGATCTAAGAGAGGGTGGTGATAACATACATATCTTTAGAAAATGAATCCAGATGTTTACTGCAGGGCTTTCACTTGCCATTGAAAAACAGTGCCAAAGCAGACTATATCATATCAGTGATGACAAGTGTTCTCTGAGCACTGAGTGTACATGAAGTATTGAAGAGCCCTTATAACCTGCTTTGACCATCAAAAATTATTTCTTTTTCCTGCTGAAATCTCTTGACATGTAAGGCACTGGGGCAACTGTAGCCTGAGTTTTTGACACAGATGAAGGATGTCAGTGCAAATACATGGTTTTGAGGCCATCAGAAAACTTGGCACCAGTACTCTCCTGTACAAGAGACATTTAAAGTGCCTGTCTTTCTCCAACTTGACTTTTTAAGTGAGGTGGGAGGGTGATTAACAAACATCATGTTCCTGTCCCAGATAGAGCAAGCCTAATAGATGTTTGTTGGTAGGGCACTTTGTGTGATTTTTCTCCTAGTTTGAATCCTGATTTTTGGGGGGGTCAGGATCTGATATTTTGGGAACATCAAGCTGGACAAGAAAAACAGAAACTGTTTTGCAGGTCTCAACATTCTTACACAACAGCCAGTAACAAGAAAAGCCATTAAATAATTAGCTGTAACACCAAAGGGACAGAGAGAAGAGTCAGAAGAAACAGACAGTACATCATGATGGCAGGACTCTAAACATGAGTGTATGGGGAGTCTCATGTAAAGATAATTTACCACAGCTATAAACAATTTCAAATCTAGTCTGCACTATGGGGAGGGTTTTGATTGTAAGAATCTAAAGATCAAACAATGGCATTACAAGTCAGTAGAAACCACCTCATGATGGCACAGTAAAATGTCAGTGCAGATTTGCTACCATTTAAACAATAAAATCCAACATTGAGTTGCATTAAAAAATAACAATAAACTTAGGGTGAAATCTCACAAAAGCAAGTGAACTGTGAGTCAGGTATGTTTTCAGCACCTTGCTTCCAAATCTTTGGATTTAGACATAGATTAATATATATAGCCTTCTTGAGACCTGAGACCTTGTACTCATGTCAGGGTTTTAAATCTCTGGAAGAAAAGGTAAACACTGAGTGGTCTGATTCTTCCTTCTTTCAGATTTTTACTATTTGCAATAGCAAGACTTTCTTTTTAGTGGAAAGATAAGTGCTTTACTCTCAGCAGTGTCCTTGAGCTTAGCGCTTGCAATTCAGTGTACCCTATTATCTATACATATTGGTTAAATACAGAGAATGTGTGTTGTTTTCTGAAGTGCTAAAGAAAAATCGTCATAGAAACCCAGTGACTTACACCTTGAACTTGGAAAATGACCATCTGAAGAAACAAAAACAAAACATTCTTACAGCAAGACACATGCTTATCAAAGAGCTAGACACCTGACAGTGTGATGATATGTGCCTGTTCAGAGTAGAGAAGATAGCAGACTCCTTAAATGTAAACTATAGACCTAAACAGTTTTGAGGTGGTGCAAAGGCATCATGCTCAGCACCTGAGTGAGAGAGTTTTGCACAGAGCACTTTTGCATTTCAAAGAGTGTTGTAGCCAATCCTCCTTAGCTGGCTGTAAGACCATTGTGATATGGCATTATTGGAACCGGGGGAGGAGGCGGAGCAGAGAAACGAAAGGACCTCAGTGTTTCCCAAAATGAAAAAAAAAATCAACCAAAAATCTCTCTAGTCCCAAAGTGCTACAGGTTGCAGAACCCAGAATCAGAGCAGGTTTCCCCCATTCTCAGTGTAACTCAATAGTTAGCTGGACAACTGTATTATTTTTAACTTTCCAAAGGGATAGCCATGTTAGTCTAATCCAGCAAAAAAAAACAAGGAGTCATGTGGCACTTTAAGACTAACAGATTTATTTTTCGCATGAGCTTTTGTGGGAGAAAATCCCACTTCCTCGGATGCTTCGAAGATGAACTTAAGTTCACTCATCTTCGAAGCATCTGAGGAGGTGGGATTTTCTCCCACGAAAGCTCATGCGAAAAATAAATCTGTTAGTCTTAAAGTGCCACACAACTCATTATTTTTAACACCTTCTTGTCTGGAATCAAAAGACTGCATGGTAGGAAAAGGAATTTCAAAGCACTTTTGAGACTCTAATAGTATCAGATGGCAACGTATTGCAAAAACAAAAAAATATTTTGTCCAATAGTCTGGTGTAGCCAATATTCTACCTCTAGATTGCTGAAAGCATTAGGTAATTCAACAGGAATAGGTTTAAATGAATGGGTATTGTGAGAAATTAATAATTGTTTACAGTTTGGAATAATATATGGTCTGTGTATGTGATTTTTGAAGTCTGATCTAGGTAAGTGAACTTTTTATTCAGCATGATGAAAGCCATATTCCATCTCTTCTGTTTAAGAATGTAGACTAGTACAGCCTCTTCGTTTCTCTTTTGATTACTTGCCTTTGTTTCTGTTGGAATTATTCTTTGCCATGCATGAGGTTGAGGATGACTATACGACTGTCCTCATCAACTTTAGTCTCTTTCTATTGTCACAAAAGGCTTGTAATACCTGACCACACTTCATCAATACCAGCTGATAAATTCATGAAACCCTTGTTTTCTTAGCCAGTAACAACTTCATAATTCTGGTCCCTCAAATTAATAATCTCCATAGATAACCAAAAATCAAAATTTGCATTTTACAACAAATTTTAATATTTCAACATTTGTTTTGTCCCAATTGGGATGAAAACATGATATGTTGAAACAGTTCATGGGAAAGAACATTCTGAAAATGTTTCATTTTGAGCTGGGTCAACTTTAAACTGCTTTTGACTGTGATGCTGTAGTGCCTCATGGAGTTGTAGTTTGAGTGCCTTATGTAGTCATTCTTTTCCTAAAGGCAAAGCTTTCTGGCTAGATTAGGTCTCCCATGGTACACCACATGGGATTCCATAATGCATTATGTGGCTCAGAAGAGAGACCGCAGTGCATCATGGGAGATGTAGTCAGGTAAAGGAGCGAGACTGTAAAAGAGCATAGAGAGCATTAAAAACCAAATTACAACTTCCGTAAGGCATTGTGGCTCTTCAGACAGACATAATTTACTGATTTGAAACAGAATGTCTTTCAGTGCAGCAAACCAGAATATTTCAATTAAGGATCTAATTGACCTGAAACAAAATATTTCATTTTGATTTTCCTGTGGGAAAAATCAAAACAGTTCAGCAAAATTAAAAATGCAAATGTTGCTGAAACTGGAGAGATTATTTACAGAAAATTCCCAGCCAGCCCTAATAATGTCAGTCATTTGATTCCTTCTCATTGTCCCTTTCTCCAAAGGGAGTCTAGTCTAGACAATTCATATCACTTCATGAATATTTCTAAAGTTTGGTGTTTCCTCTTTGTCCCCACCAGTAAAATAACTAATTTATATCATGACATTCTCTTACCTATTCTACATTACCCATTTTTCATCCCCCTTTCTGTCTTCCCCATTCTTCTACACACTGCAGCTAAAATAGTTGTTTCAGTATGTCACATGACTAAGTTCTTTTCAGATCCCCTATTTCTTTCTGCAGAAAGCAGTAATGATGTTGAATGATCATTAATTTAAATCTTCCATAATTTCTTGCATATCAGTTATCAAAATGGGAAAACATATCATTGATATTACCTATACCTCAGGCTGGGCAAGACAACAAATGAAAAGTAGAAACCTAGCGTATAATTTAAGATTTGTAAAACAAAAATAGGCATTTAATTTTGCAAAGTGTGAAACTCATTTTGGGATACTTGGAACCCCTAGAAGAGTAATAAATTTAATCTGAACTAATAATGGAGTAATGAACTTGCTGAAATAGCACTCATAGAATCTAACTACATATAAGAAGGAGTTTGAATTAGCATTGTAGCAGGGCAGTTAAGCATTTACAAGGAAACAGTGAAAAGAAGGGACATTGTAAATATGAATAAAGATAACATCGAAGTGTACACTTAGTATCTATAAAATTTAAATTGGGAATCATGCCACAGCAAAAAAAAAACCAAACCTGTAAGACGGTATGTGTGGTCTTAATACAAAAGAGAAGAGAAATTTAGAAGGGGTGTGTCAGAAATGGAACTAAATACAGAAATACTGTCTCACTCATCCAACTTAACAAAAATGAACTTTCTTGCCATTTAGGCAAATTATATGTAATTTTGGGGGAGACTATTGAAACTAGAAGTCAGGCAGAAAGGAGACATAAAAAGAGAGACTACAGAGAAGCCTTCAAAGGAGAAGAAAGCAAGCAATTTAAAATACGCATGTAGAAGAAATATTAAGCATTAAGACAAATAATGCAAGGAGAAATGCAAGCAAGATGACAGAGATACTATGGTTGACAAAATATAAGGGAAATTCCCATATCTGGCAGAATGTTGCAAAACATATGATACACTGCAGTAGGCCACATTTTCAAATGTTTGCTACATGAATGCAAGTCCCAAACTGCATATTCGCTTGTACAAATCAGATGATGAAACATACGCTTAACTGATTGATGGTAGCCGTACTTAGGTGAGTTTTTTCTGTGCCAACTGATATGCAGTCACTTTTGAGAGCAGTTTCAGAGTCTGCCTTTCTAAAATTTGGTCGACAAAATCAAGATCTTTTGTGTATTCAAAAAGAATGCTTACCAGTTTACATTCTCTCTCTCCCTCCACTATCATTTTTAGTCTCAAGGTGTGATCTCAGATTCTACAAGGCACCCTGTGATATTCTTACCTCGCACAGTGCATCTGACCTTTGGACAGTATCTCATATGGCCTTACAGCTTTTATGCAGATTGATCATCACTGTCCTCTAATGAGCTAAGGAGGCACATTGCCACAAAGAGGAGAGGAGCTTTCCCTTTTCTGACCTTACAGTATTTTTATTTTCAGTCATGATCAGGAATAAGTGTTCTTCAGTGGCAGCTAGAACTTCTACCCAGTTTATGAAATTTGATACCTCACTTGACTGATTGTGGAGATTCAGCATATCCACTTGTCCGATGAGATACCTGGAATTCATGGCATATACTAATACCATAGAAGAAGACATAACTAATACAGTGAATATAATCTGCAGGTGTCCTCGTTTCAGAAATTACAAAGAAATTACAATGAGAGAAAAATATATATGTGGATCTAAAACAAACAAAAAATAGAAAAATGATATAGAGAGTAGATGATTAATGTCACACATGACAGAATTAAGGTTTGATTGCCTCTAATTTAGCTTGGAAATAAAGTATCTTGAGGACCATATCATTTCAGAAGTGGACACATTTGCAGTTGAGGGAAGAAGCCCAATAAACCCAAAGGTAGTGCCGTATAAACCAATTTGCAATGATCGGACGGACTCATTCTATGGCTTCATACAATGACTCACTGTGTTCATCGTAGAGAAAACAAACAGAGTCCTGAGGCACTTAAAGACTAACAAATTTATTTATCACTTGAGCTCTCGTGGGAGAAAATCCCACTTCATCAGACCCTAAGAAGATGGGAGAACTTACTGAATAGGAGGAAATAAATGCAGGGAAGAGTAAGTCATGGGATCAGGTCACACTGTAACAGCAAATCAAAACAGTTGTAAAGATTCAAACACTGGGGAATTGCATACAGCGGAAGATGAGAGATCAAATCACCTGTTCTAATGAGAGAAAAATCCAAATTCCCTATGAAGCCCTGAAGCAATGCAATCAAATTTGCAAACAAATTCAATCTCAGCAGTTTCTCTTTGAAGTCTTGATCTGCTATTTATCTGTCTAAGCACCACGATTAGTAAAGAGTCAATGGAGTGATTAGGGAGATTGAAATGCTGACCCACTGATTTTAGAATGTTGTGATTTGTGATGTCAGATTTCTTCCCATTTATTCTTTTGCACAGAGACTGTCCTGTTTGTCCAATATATAAGGCAGAGGGACATTTCTGGCACATGATGGCATATGTCGCATTGGTGGATGACCAGGCAAATGAGCCTTTGGTGGAGTAGCTGGTTTTATTAGGTCCTATAATAGTATCTTTTATGCAGATATGTGGGCAAAGTTGGCAGCATGGTTTGTTGCAGGGATATGTGTCTGCTTTAATGGTTCTGTTGTTAGGTCTGTAGTTACTGTTAAGTATCTGCTTACAGTTGGGGGGGCTGTCTGTAAATTGGGAGGTCTGTCTCCCAAGGCTTCAGTGTGTGAGGGACCATGTTGTAGAATAGGCTGTAGATCCCTGAGGATGCACCGCAGAGGTCTGACTTGGGAGTCATAGGTGATGACTAGCAGCGTTGTTGTTTTCTTTCCTGGGCTTTTCCTGTAGTAGTTGACTTCGAGGTAACTGCCTGGCTCTGTCAATCTGTTTCTTCACTTCCGCAAGTGGATACTATAATTTTAAGAATGCTTGATAGAAATCTTGAAGGTTTTCGTCTCTGTTGCAGGAAATGAACCCAGTCTCAGTCACACTGGGTTCCTGCCTTACCATCTACACCACCACTCACTGTCAGTCATTCAGTATGCTGGCTTTTGGTTGGGCTCAGTTTGTTAATCTTTAAGTGCCACAGGACTCCTTGTTTGTTTTACTGAACTAGACTAACACAGCTACCCCTTTGGAACTTGGCATCATAGAGAAGACAGTGATACTAAGTTCCAAATTATACAAAGTACACCTTCATTCACAAATGGTTTGTTTGAATTCCAAACTTTCCTTTTTATGAATTAGCAAAGCAAGGAATTACAGCTCCTCCATTTAATTTATTCAGTGCTTTTATAAACTGCTCTACTACTGTCAGCATTGACCCTGTATTTCATAAAAGTTCCTGGAAAAAAGCAGACCAAGAGTTTATCCATCGCATGTATTCTCATTTCCCAGTTGATTGTGCAATTCCACTGAGTGCCTGTGATGCTATATTTCAGGGGTGGCCAAACTTACGGAGCTCAAGAGCCACACAGGCTGATTATTAAACCTTCGAGAGCCACACTGAGGCATATAGCCATATACTTTTACCTACTCCAAAATCCTAAGTTTAAAATTTATTGCACAGTTTAATTGTATCATAAAAAGAGGACAAATATATTGATCCTACTAATGTCAGATTCTAATTATTACTTAAGGTTACCATGAAAACTAGGCCTATACAGTAAAAACTTAGCTGCTGCTCAGTGTGGAAGATTGCAGGCTAGTGGAGAGTTTTTTAAAATCCTGACCATGCTGCACTTCTCCCCACAATCCCGACCCATCCTGAACTCCTAGGCTGGGGCTGCTTTCTTAAATTGATTTGCTGACATTCTTCTAGGAGCCACAGTTTTTCATTCAAGAGCCGCATGTGGCTCCCGAGCCACAGTATGGCCACGCCTGCTATATTTGAAACTTTTTCAAAAGTTAAATAAATAGTTATCACAAACGCACTGGGAGCCTCAGGTGTATTACAGACACCCAAATATATAAGGCTGAGCAAATGATTTAATCTCTTGTTTCATTCTGTTTTTCACTCCTAGAACTGTTAAGAAGTCCCATGTCCCAGAATACAACACTGTTTATCTCTGTATCTGAAATACTGTTTTACCTAGACTAAAGGAATTAGAATATAGATCAAGGGAAGAAAAGAGAGCAATCACAAATGATTCACTAAAGCTATCTACAAAATATTTTTTCTGCAAAAAAATTTTTGCAATGTATAAAATATTGAATAGGAATCAGACAAAGTTATGGTGATACTACGAGATGACATTGGGTAAGGATAGGACAGAGTGACATAGACAAACTGGAGGACTGAGTCAGAAGAACTCTGATGAGGCTTACCAAGGAAAAGTGCAAAGTACTGCACTTGGAACAGAAGAATCCCATGCACAGCTACAGACTGGGAACTGACTGGCTAGGCAGCGGTTCTGCAGGAAAGGACATGGGAATTACTTTGGACAAAAATTGGATATGACTCAACAGTGTGCTGTTATTGTGAAGAGGCCTGACAGCATATTGTGCTCCATTAGTAGGAGCATTGCCAGCAGATGGAGGGGAGTGATGACAGCCACATTTGGAAAATTGTTTCCAGATTTTGGGCCTGCCCCTACATGAAGGTTGTGGACAGATTGGTGAGAGTCCTGCAAAGAGCACCGAAAATTATTAGGGGGCTGGAGCACATGATTTATGAGGAGTGGCAGGGCCATCCCTAGCTGGGTGCAGGGCCTTGGGCCAATTGGCCTGTGGCACCCTCCCATGCGGGGGGGCCGGCCCCGAGACCAGCCCCACACTCCCTTCCGTCCCCTGCGCTGGGGGCAGAACAGGCTGGTCAGGTGCCTGGGCTCTGCTTTCCCACTCCACCTGTGGGCCAGCCCTCCCTGTCCCCAGGGCAGAACAGCCAGCCGGGGGGGGGGGGGGCGGAGAACAAAGCCCAGCCTGTGGGCTGGCCCACTCCACCCCTGGGCCAGCTGTTCCCTGCCCTGTGGGTGGTGTGAGCCAGCCCAATGCAGAGGCCAGCTTCCACACTCCTGGCTCCCCCCCGCTGCCTTCAGCTCTGTACCGAAGGCAGTGGGGTGGGGGTGGGAGACAGTGCGGCCATGGGTGGCAGCGATGCGGCCCCCATGCTGCCCTGCTCATGGCAGGACAATGCAGGACCCATGGAACTGCGGAGGCAGGACGATCACCCCTCGCGCCCCCCCATCTAGACGGCCTTGGCTGAGGGAACTAATTTAATACACAAAAGAAAAGAATGAGGGGAGATTTGATAGCAGCCTTAAACCACCTAAAGGGAGGATGGAGCTAGGCTGTTCTCATGTACTGTAAAGTTACAAGGGATCAACATGATCATCTAGTCCAGGGGTTGGCAACCTTTGCCATCCGCCACGCTGGCCTTACCTCCCTGACCCTCAGCCGGTGCCGGTGGCCCGCACTGCTGGAAAAAATGTGGTGGCCACCTGACAATTCAGCAGTGTCCTTGGCTGAAGTGGCGCAGGCGTTCACTTCTCAGGAATACCACAGAATGAAGCCACCCAGAATGGCTCCTCTTAGCAGTGTGCCTGGAGATGGGGGTTCCCAGGCACACCGCAGAAAGAAGCTGCCCGGAATGGCTCCTTTGGGTGGTGGCATGCTGTGGAAAGAAGCCGCTCCGGGCAGCTTCTTTCCATGACATGTGGCAGCATGGGCATTGTGGGGACCCCCTGTGTCCCAGTCACACCAAAAGAAGCCACCCAGAGTGGCTTTCAGTAGTGGAGTGGCAGTTTCTGTGGTGCTGCAAAGGGTACTGTGTGCCACTCTAGATGGGCTTGAACACCACTGTTGGCACATGTGCCGAGGGTTGCCTACCCCTGATCTAGTCTGACCTCCTGCACGATGAAGACCACAAAATATCACCTACCCCTTCCTCTGACTTATGACTGAGTTGTTAAAGTCCTCAAATCACAGTCTGAAAACTCCAAAGAGAAGCCACCAGCAAGTGAGCTGTGCCCCATGCTACAGAGAAGGGTGAAAAACCCCCAAAGACTTCACCATCTACCCTCGGCAAAAATTCCTTCTCAAACCCAAATATGGTGATCAGTTGAACTCCGGGTATGTGGGCAAGACTCACATCAGAGACCTAAGAAATAATTCTCTGTAATAACTCAGAAACCACCACCACCCCACATCAAACATCCCATCTCAAGTCATTGGCATATCCACAACCAGTATTCAAAGATTAGTCAGTTGCCAAACTAGGCTGTCCCTCCATAAATATATTAAGCTCAATTTTGAAGTCAGCAAGGTTTTTTGCCGTCACTGCTTCTCTTGGAAGGCTATTCCAGAAAGTTACAGCTCTTATGCTTAGAAAGCTGCATCTAATTTCAAGTTCTCAGTGGTGGCAGATGACAGAATAAGCAGCAATGGTCTTAAGTTGCAGTTGGGATGCTCTAGGTTGGACATTAGGAAATACTTTTTCACTAGGAAGGTGGTGAAGCACTAGAATCGGTTACCCGTGTAGGTGGTGGACTCTCCATCTTAAGATATTTTTAAAGTGCAGCTTGACAAAGCCCTGGCTGGGATCGTTTAGTTGTGGTTTGTCCTATTTTGAGTAGGAATTGGGCTAGATGGCCTCCTGAGGTTCCACACAACTCTAAGATTCTATGATTGGTTCTGATCATATTAGCACTGTTGCCTATGATTGTGGTTAGTTCATCGAAGGAAGTAACACTACTGAGATTAAAAAGATCCTTGAAGCACAACGACCACAACACATACACTGTAGATTTTTCAGTCTGTTTATGTACCTGTCTACATATGAACACAGGCTCTCTTTAAGATTATGACTGTATATACCATGCACACATGATTGTTTTGAATTTCTTCTTATTAATGACAAATTGTCTTTTTTCTCCATTAGGGCTTACTTCAAAACGTTTGTCCCTCAGTTCCAAGAGGCAGCTTTTGCCAATGGAAAGCTGTAGGAAACACCAGATCTGGTGAAGATGTCAGAGAGATGCTTACATCCACATGCATATCAGCCCCAAAAGGACTTCCAGGAAGCGGGTTGGAATGCCTTTCTTTTCTCCTCCCTCCTTCCCCACCCCTTTTTTTAGACATCCTTTTTGGCTCTGGGATAGCTTTGATCACCATGGACTTTGTTAACTCTATAGAACCAAGAACCTCAGCTGGCTAATTCTACACTGAATATTTGATGCTCCTCCTCTATCCCTCTCCTATCACCATCATTTTCATATATAGCCACTGGGGTAAATTAAAACCTTAGTGCTTAGATGTGATAACATTCTCCTGTGAAAATGTTTCAGAAATCCTTATCTTTCAGGTGTTGTTAAGAAGTGATTGTTTTCTTACCAATGTTCTGTCTGGTTTGAACCGTTGTACAATTGACTTACCGATTTTCAGTATATCCTAAGACTATATAAAGCTGCCATACTTAGCAAAAATGCCTAATGGACTATGTAAGCTATATTCTGCCACTGATATTTGCCTATACTTATGGTTCTCATCCACACATGTGTGAGTTACAATATTTAACTGCTCCGTGTTTTTCAGATGGATCTGATGTTTATTTTTCAATATCTCAGTGGAAAATTCCTCGAATTGAAATCAGTGTCTTTATATTCTAGTTTATTTCACATAATACAAGTTAAGAGACCTCCTAATTGAAATCTAAGTGACATCAGAAAGGGTCTGTTGCTTTAGTGCCAACTGCTCAAGTAACTAGTTGTGTAAATTAAGGTGATAAAATAGAGCTCCTCCATGCAGTTACAACTAGGTCAAGTAAAGTAAATACCACTAATGAATCAGGCCTTTTCCAAGGAATTAATAGCATCTTTGAAGGCAATAGATACAATAATGTAGGGATGGAGATTTAGTTAACTTAAGATTTACAGTTATATCCAGCACGTATATTTAAAGAACTGATGAGAAGACTTTGCGATGTGTCAGTTTTTCTAATACTGTAACCATAAATGAAGAGTCACAGCCACACATCTTCCCCTTCTTGTGATGCATTGTAGCAGTCCATTTATAGCTGACTCTTAGTGGTGTCACTTCCCAAATTACATTGTAAATAAACCAAGGTACTTTCCAGAATGGAATAAAATAACATTTGTATTTTGTTATAAATGGCATATGGAAAAAGTACCTTCTGCTAAATGTTAGGAAACAGGACCAATGAGCTGGGCTGCAGGCATAATAATAACAAGTAACATATCACTATTTCTGTCAATGTTATGAAATCTAATACAATTTTTAATTGTTTGGAAGTATCTCCCCAATATTCATATAACTTGGGATTTTTAGAGAAAAGTATTGCCTACTAAAAGAACTGTGTCCAAGGAAGGAATGTGATCTTCCTAAATTAATTTTGTTAATTAATACATGCTGCTAGTCAAGCTTCACTGAGAAATTACCTTCTAGCAAAGTGTGTTATTAGAAATGACCATATACGGTACTACTGAAAATCTCAATCACTTAGGAGTTAAAAACCAAGCTGAAGTCAAACCAGAGGCTTTATTCCAAGTGTCAACAAGAGGGGACAGATTTCATCCCTCATTCCACTACCCTGTAGTTGAGCTATAAAGGGGAATAATGGGGGGGGGGAATAGTCATGGCCATGTATATCTTGATCTTTGATGATCTTGGAACTTCCTTTTATTGTACTGGCATTGCTTTGGTGTTAAGAAAATATAGATGCTCATGCGCTGAATCAACCACCTCAGTTTCAGAACTATCTGGGATTTCTCTTGTAGTCATCTCATTCATGGGCCTGATGAAATCTAGACAAGATCCCTGCTGGTGATAACATGCATCTGCTAAACATTATTAAAACCTTATTAGACATATTTTTCCATATGTGTCTCTTGCCCATCCTATCTGGCAACAGCCTTGACTATGTTCTGGTCCCATCAGTCAAGAAACAAGATATGTCAATATACTGCAGCACAAGTTGCTTTTTCCTCAAACTTCCAAAGCAGGAAAGAGTAGAATAAGAGTAAGTAGTCTACTTCAAGCAGCAGACCCTGAGAAAGGCCTGGTGAGGTAGGAAAGGGCCTCAGAAAAAACAGATTACTGGCAAGTGACATTTTCTCCTTACATGTGTCCTTCTTCTCCCACCTTATCTGACAACAGCCTTTACTAACTCCAGATGTGCCAGGTAACAGAAACTTCGTAGTAAAGGGTTAAAGACCACAAAGACCACTAATCTAAATTTGGAATCCATGTCAGACATCAAGTCCAATCAATAGTGGCAGAGGAATGTGAAAGGGAAGTGACAGGTGGGCACTCTGCAGGACTTTGATAAAAGTTCGATACAGCCTCTAAGCAAGGTTGTAAGTTGATAGGATGCAATCCTTTACCCACTCAGCAAGACAAGTCTGTGACAAAAGCAGAGACCAATGAGCAATCTTTCCTTAAATAGCTACTGTCTCTTTAATTAACATGCAATACCCCCTATTGAATCCAGATGTTATATGGCATGCAGCTTTTACACATATCTCTGTTTAATATAGAATAGGGTTCTGTGCAGATGACCAGTCTTTTGGTAGAAGCAGGTCTTATTTGTGAAATTAAGTATGGAATTCTGCAGAGAAGGATGGTGGTAGCAGGGAGGTTAACTCCATCATTTAGCAGAAACAGTATGGATAATCACTGTCGTGTCTGCCTGTGATCTCACCACCTCTAAGCACACAGAAATTATCATCTCCACGTGATATTCCAGGCATGACTGCTCTCTAGTTTTCATGCTTTGATCATGCTTTAAAAATCATGCCTGTGTTTGAACTGATTTTTATTGAAGTGTACAGAGCAATATTTGATTTCAGCCTTGGTGCTGACATCATATCAATCTCCTTGCATCAAAGCTTAATTTAAATTGCACACTAGGATCAGCACAGAAATAAAGTATGGTGTACCCTGAAGAAAGCCTGCACGTGAATAAAACATGTCAGTCAATAGTATTGTCTGCTGTTTTCTTCTTGAGAGAGTATATCAGTGTTTCCACAGGTAAGCCTACTAAAACGGCTGCACTAGACACAGCTGTAGTGTGTGAAAAAAGCAAGGGAATTTTTTTAGTTCTAGCAATAGAATATTTCCAAACTTGTGCCCTCACCAAGTTCACAGTGTGTTTCCAGTGGTCCTAGTGTCACTGATTTGAATGCTGCTTATAAGAATGTCTTCTCTGTTTGCCACTTTTGTATAAAGGCTCAAGTCTTGCTTCCAGGGGACTGTGCAAAATAGAGTTTCACTTGTGTGTTAATTGTCTGCTAAGGAGGCATAAAAAACACTGAGATTAATTGTTGAAAATAATTTTTAAAGTATCACAAAATCAACACAGGAAATGAGGTTTGGTGGCTGCCCTGCCACTTGCTGACACCACAGTATAGGTCTTCAAATATGTCCCAGTGCAGCTTTAAAAAAAAAATGCTTTTTTTCTCACAGCGATAAAGAATAAATACAATATTAAACAACGGGAAATAAAGCAAGCTTTAATTGCAGGCATGAAAAACAAAATACACACCAGAAGTCAAATGTTATTCATGCCTGTGGCTCTCTTGACATCAGAAGAGAATGTAGAATTAATGCCTAGTATATAATACACTCTACAGCCTCCTACAGTGAAAATTAATCCTTGGGGTGCTACATGTTTTCATCAAACTCTATTTAAACCCTAATGTTGCTTTTCCACCTGTGAGAATGGCAAAGCTGTGCCAATGAAAAGTAAATCTTATGCTAGCAGAGGCATCTGTTCCAGCCTTGCTGAGTTCTAAAGTCCTTGATTTTGGGTGGAGTCAGTATGGTGTCTCAGTGTTTATTCCCAAAACTTATTCCGGCTGATTATCATTTGATATCTCATTCCTTTTATCCCATTTTCCCTTGCATTTAAAATATTTTGAATACTTGCTTCATAAAAAAAGACCCATTGCATTTTTGTATCTTTTAAAGAGTATTTAGCATTGATGTAAAGAACTGACAGCTCTGGAGATTGGAGTCTTCTGGTTAGCACCGAAACAGCACAGTTGGCCAATTTCCCACCCTTTTCACACAGATGTATTTCTAACCTCCCCTGCTGGGACTACTCCTAGGAGTGACAGCGCAAGTTATTCTCTGTAGCTCATTCATTTTTTGAACTGTTTGTCCAACTGCCAGGAAGGGGCCACGATTTTTCAGTTATTATTGTGGTGCTGCAGTGCATAGCATTGGCCACTAGCAACCAGAGTAAATGCCAGCCTACCAGCTGACTGCACACACAACACTGTCCATCCTTCACATGGCAACAAATATTGGTCCCTGGCAACTTGAGACCAGATTAATTCTTGCACTGGATGGAGCAGCTGTGCCTGCAGAGGGGTTCACCCCTGACAGAAGAAGAAGTGGGGCACCTCTGCTGAGGTTTGGTAGAAAAGGGCAGCTGGAAAATCTAGCTACCGTTCCGTTAGAGCTTTGCCAGCAAATGCTGTCTTGTATGTCCTGGCCAACCTGGGCTTGCCATCCTCACTTGTATGACTCTGTCAATTGGCTCTTGGCCTACCAGTGATGTAGAGGTTGCAGACATTGCTCCCCTGTGCCCTCAGTTCTAAGACTCCATATCCCATTAACAGTATTCTGAGTCATCTAGTTTTTCCTGTCATCCTTGCTTGTGTAGAGGGGAAGCACACTTGAAAATGAAACCCCAGTTCACAGAAATAGTTCAAGTTTTCATGGTACTATATTCAGTTTTGGAGGGGGTGGGGGGAATGTTGCAATAAAAGCATAATGCCTTTATTCAGATGGAGAAGATCCCTGATGTTGCTGCATTTCTGTTGCTACAATAAACGTTCTGCATTGATGTATTCACCACATCCATTAGATGCAAGTAGGGCTATGTCTTAGCATCTTCCATGTAACTTGGGACTGCTGGTTCCAAGCTTAGATGGCCCGCTGATGAACCAGGAAGCAGACTGGCATTTTTTGGTTTCAGCAAGAAGGAGGTGAGTTTGGGTGACCGAGCTTGTGCTGGTTGAGTTGGACTCATCCTGTATGGAGCGCTAACAGCGCTAATAACCATGCAGAAATAACAGCTTCTTTCTATTGGGGTCAGAAGGCTTAATGGAGCAATTTCTGCACAGTGGTAGATTGTGTAATTATCTTGGCGTGTCTGACTCTAATAGCACCTTGGACTCTTACAAATGATTCACCCTCTGCTTGAGGCTAATTATGGGCAGGTTGCATGAAAACCTCATGCAACTTGACCCTCCCTTGTAACATCTCATGAACTCATATTCATCACCAATGTGGATTGCTCACTGCTAAACTCTGTAACTACTCGGTTTCATGACAGAGGGCGGGGAAGAATTTTCAAAGGGAAGGCTTTGGCCAGCCCCAAAAAAATTCTTCATTAGAAGCACAGGATTTGCTCAATAGAATGTCATTCCTCTTCGTCTGATTTCCTGTCTCTGGCATTGGCCAATACTGTGGTACTTTAAGGACAGTGACATTTCCACACATCTTCAGTAACCCAGCTAGTCAGTTGTGCAGTGACTGTACATGGGGGCCAAGGATCAATTCCTTCAGATGCCCACTGACAATCAGTTTACACCCTCAAGCTGGGGATTTGATTACACATATCTTAGTTTGCATGATGGTGTTTATGAATGGGTCGTGTTACTCAGTCCCTTTTACAATTCCATCCCTGCATTCATAACTGTGACCTAGTTTGGCAGTAAGTTCCACATGGTAACTGCACCGTATGCTGCATGAGGCAGTATTTTCTTTTGCCTGCTCTAAAGCTATTGTGAAAGTGCCAGAAGCAGATTTTATGCTTGAAGGTAGACATTTGCAGTTAACTTCTCTTGACACTGTAGAACATGGCAGCATCACAGAGAGTAGTTTTCACAGATATTAACTTTGCTCAGAAGAATTTTTCCTACCTGTTCTATAATGCAGAACATATGTAGGCCAGGGATGACAAGCTCATGTATCAAGCACCATCACTTGCATAAGAGTGTGGGAGCTGCAAATAAAGAGGTGAGAACAACAAGCCAACCAGCTTTGGCAGCAGCTGCTACAGCTGAGAACCCAGCAGCAGCAGCTGATCCATGAACTGGGACCACGAGAGTAACAACCACAGTGGCAGCATGTCCAGCACCACTGGTGATGCAGCAAATGCAATAACTCTCACAAAGATGGGGCCTGAGGACAACCCAGAGGCATTCCTAGTATCTTTAGAACAAGGTGCCTCAGCCAAAGGGTGGGCCAACTCACCCAACCTAATGGGCTACCTCTTGGACCCCATCTGACAGGGGTGGCCCAGGCTGTGTATTGTGGCCTCTCCAATGAGTAGGCTCCTGGTTAATGGGCTGCTTGGACACACTGGACTTTATCCCTGAAACTTTTCGGCACCAGTTTCAGGGGACAGCCTACCAACCAGGAACCCAGTCCCAGAGCATGGACCCAGTGCTTAAAGTTGCATGCAGGTGGTCTGAGGTAGCGGAGCAGGTGGTCACAAAACAATTCTTGCACATCTTCCTGGCTTGCAGGAGGACCTGGGTCATGCACCACCGCCTCACTACCTTAAGGGCAGTGATATGTTTAAAAGAGGACTTTCTGGCTGCTAAAGCCCTACTGGCACCTTGAGCTGTCATAGTGATATGGAGCCTTCTGGGATGAGGAAGACCCTCTGGCCATCAGATGACCACAAGGCAGAGCCCAGCTTGCAGTCATGACCACATCAACATCCCTTTGCCACGAGCTGCCCCAATGTCCCACATTTTACCCATCAGCTATGACAGAGGACAAAAAGGTGTGAAGCTGGACCTTCCAGAGCATTGCTCAATATCTGGGATGTGGACTGGCCCTGCTGAAATTGGGCTCTGCTTTTCTTACAGCTAATTTGAACATCTCCAGCACCAGGCTCCAGACATGGACTGTTCTTTCAGCCAATTTTACACCGGGGAGACCCAGTCCTGCCAGCATCTCACTACCAATGTGAGAGTCTCTGCAACCTGAGTGGAAGGCTCCAGCATGCCCTAGTCTCGTGGATTCTGGGTGAGGACAGATTTTGATGCATTGGCAACTTGCCCTGGCAAACAACCGGACTGCAAGCCAGATCCACCTCTGGGGCATTTATGGAGATGTGAAGGCCTACTTCATAGCCCAAGTTTTTCTAGCCATGGGCAACATGACCCAGACCAGCACTGTGGTGATCACCCTAGAGCTACACTACCCCATTATCCTGGGTCAGAACTGGCTAGATTTCCCCCAAGTGCTGCAAATGGCAAGCCCACAGGAGCCACTGGCAAAGAGGGCCCTTGAAGCGGAGCCTCTCAAAAGGTAGAGCTGCGGGGCAAAGTCAGGTGGAACTATGAGACCTATCAGCCCCACCTGATGATTGTGACACCCCAGGATGTGATACGCCATCCTAGTCAAAGACTACTGTTAGTCCCATCTGGAGTGTCTGGTTCACCTCCTTCTGCTGGGAACACCTTTTGAGAGGGTAGCAATGGACCTGGTGAAGCCTCTTGTGAAGAGCACTGTGGACTTCTGCTACAACCTCATAGTAATGGACTATTCCACTCATTTCCCTTAGGCTGTCCCCCTAAGGAGTATCACTGCAGAGCTCCTAAGGATCTTTGTCCAGGTGGGCTGACCACAGGATTGCTCTGAGAATTCTGCAGCCTCTTTGGGCTCAGGAGTGATGGATATTGGTTTATCACCTCAGCCTCTTGAATCCATAACATGAGAAGGATTGTTGATCACTCCATACCCCATGGATCCAAAGTTGGGGTCACAGGCCCCAAGACACCCAAGCATGTGGAAGCCCTGCTAGGAGATATCTTCATGGAGGAACAATGGAAGCAGACCAGATGTCTCCTGGAGACCTTCCAGAGGACCTTCACAGCTATGCCATAGAGGCCACCTTGGTCCACCACCTTATCTAGATCAAACATGGAGAGGTTGTTCATGATGTGGCCTGACCCCTTCTGCACTGCATGTGGGAAGCAGTGGAGCAGAGGTCTGGGCCATGGTGGACCTTGAGATCATTGAGAGATCCCAGAGTGAATGGCATAGCCCCCATCATGCTTGTCCCCCAGCCAGACAAGCCCCACCAATTCTGCATCAACTTCTGGCAGGTTAGCACAATCTCTAAGATCAATGCAGACCCAGTGCCCCAGGCAGACAAGCTGCATGACCAGAGGAAAAGCCTAGGTACATTACCACCCTTGATCTGACCAAAGGTTACTGGTAGATTCCACTTGAACCTGGGTCAAGGAGGAAACTGCTTTTACTATCTCCAGTAGGCTCTAACAGTTCACTAGAGTGTCCTTCAGCCATCATGGCACCCCTGTGACCTTCCAGGGACTCATAGACCATATCCTACAGCCCCATGCTGAATATGCCACAGCCTACCTTGACAGCCTGGTAATATACATTCAGCCACCTGAACCAAGTGATGGCTGTCCTGAAGACCCTCCGGGGGCAAGATAACTGCCAATCCCAAGAAGTGCTAGATGGGCTGGTAGGGCACAACCTACCTGGGTGATACTCTGAAACAAGGTAAAGTGTGCCTCCCTAATTGGAAAGAGCTAGAAAATCCAGGACCACCTGGCTCCAACCACCAAAAAATCTGTGGGATTGGTTAGGTACTACGGATGACTCATCCCCAACTTCACCATGATAACCACCCCCTTGACCAAGCAGCTTACCAAAGATCAGCCATAATCTGTACAATGAGATTCTTAGCGCAAGCAAATATTCTGAGGCTTGGAGGACCACCTGTCCCAAGAAGCCATGCTGTACAGCCTGGACTTCTCCCACAGCTTCATGGTCCAAATGGATGCCTCGGCAGTAGGAATGGATATTGTCCTCTCCCAGAATATTGAGGAGGAGGACCACCCCATTCTTTGCATCAGCAGAAAGAGCAACTATTCAGTTACTGAAAAGGAGGCCCTACCCACTAAGAGGTCAGTGAAGACACTCCACTACCATCTCCTGTGAGACATCTTCACCATGGTGATGGATCAAGCGCCCCTGAAATGGCTCCAACATATGAAGGATACCAGTGCATGGCTGATGGGGTGGTACCTCACCCTACAGCCATTTACTTTCACCATACAACACTGGGCTGGAAAGGAGTCTGCTGACAGGGACAAACTGTCATGACTCAGTGTGTCCATGTTAGCAGACTCCTTTCCAGCCCAGTGTTGTATGGTGAAAGTTAATGGCTATAGGGTGAGTTACCACCCCATCAGCCATGCATTGGTATCCTCCATATGTTAGAGCCATTTCAGGGGTGCATAATCCATCACCACAGTGAAGGTGTCACACAGGAGACAGTAGTGGAGTGTCTCCACTGTCCTTTTAATGGGTAGGGCTGGAGTAGTTAAGCCAATAGGCAAACTTTTTACTGTTGGCTTATAGTGGCTACCTTAGAGAGTTTACAATGACACAGCCGTAAATTCTCTAGTGTAGCTGTAGGCCTAGCTAAATGAAACACTGGGAGATGATCCATGATGATATATGCAAGGAATTAACACCAACACAAATATTGTCGCAAAAGTCAAGATTCTTCTTAGGTTGAGCAGCCTGTTTTCAGGAGCTTCCTGCACATTGTCACCTCGCAGTAAAAATAAGAGTTGTTTTGAAATTTGTCTAACTTGTCTTTGTGCCTGATCCTGCCACTCAAGATTAAATCTCACAGACAAAACAAGCTGTTTGGGAGACAGACCAAAAAAGCCTTTACAGAAAAGAAAAATATAAACACTCAGCAAACTGTGATTAACTTCTGAAAGCAAAACACTTTGTGGCCCTATTGTTTGTTTGTACATTGGTGCCAGAGCAATCTCTGAAGCCCTGCTCAGGGTACAGTTTCTTTAGCCCCCACCACGTTATTGCTGGAATGGCAAACTTGTGTTTCCTTTCCTTTCCTTGTGGTTTGTTTTTTACTTCTTATTTTTCTGTTCAGTTTTGTAAAGGCTGAGTCTGGCCCATTTCTTATACCCAGTTTCCTTTCATTGTGCATATTCCTGTATCCAGCGGCTTGCACCTGAACTTGACTTCAGTTCTTGCCCCCTTCTACCCTCCTCAGCAACACATACAGACCTGTCCCACACACTGCTGCTGAAAGTGCCTGGCTCTGCTTCTGGCATTTCACTGCTGCCAGCAGCATCACCACATGAGGGCTGATGTTATTCTCTGAACAGTGGCCAGAGAGTGTGGGGAGAAGCCATAAAATAGTGCTTACTCAAGGCTTCTGACTGCCAATGGTGCTGCTCTTTTCCATGGAGACCTGACAGTAGATGCCAAGCCCTCCTTGTGCAGCACGGCTTATTCTCTCCAGCACAAACTCTCCAAAGTACAAAGAGCACAAATATATTTATTGCAAGACTGCCTAAACTTTGTATGGAATACCAGCCACATGGGCTATACGCCAGGAACACAAGGGCCTGCCTTTAACTTACGTATCGGTGTATATTTATTTATATGTTTTATTAAAGGGCAAGTGTCAGGAGTTTGGAGACAAACTTAGATTTTCTTTCAAGAAATTAAAAAAAAAAATGGGGCCAGATGCTGTTCATAGTTATGCAGTGTCCATCAGGAACAATCCCATTGAATTCAGGTGAGGGTACTGCAGACTGCCTTTGGTATTACAAGCTGCAAAATTTGCCTCCTAACTGTAGATGAACTGGTTATACAACCTTTTTTTTTTTATAGTTTCTTTTATAGGTCTATAGTTTTGTAGTTCTTTTATAGTTCAATTGCAACATGCTTTATGGCTAGGCTTACCCAAAAGTAAGCAAACTGAACTAACTGGGTAAAGAAAATGAGATTAAAAAAAATTCAGCATTAATTAATTTTGGTACATTGGTAATGGACTTTGGATTTCTTTTTAAAAATTAGCTTGGTAATGTCCCTTTAATTGACGTCTAACCTAAAGCAGCTAGAATCTTAAGAATTTAAAGCAAAGGGCCCAGCTGAACTCTCTGTTATACCAGAAAATACAAATTAGGATTTACTGGATTAACTGGTGTAAATGATGTCCAATATTTAAAGAACACTCCTCCAAATGGCTCAGGCCATCAATGATTCTTCTAGTGACTATCCCTGTGAGGGTTCCAAACGTGGGGGTGCATTTGTGCCTTGTGCTAGAGCCAGAACAATTGTGCAGCATGCTCGCACACAGCTGAGACCCTAAGAGGCTGTGCAGGTCAATGTGGCTCATTTGCTCTTGCTGCCACATGGCCAAAGTCAGAACCCCTGTTCCTCCTCCTTTTCCTAGCTACGAGAGTTAATTGTCTTTTCTTGTATATATGGCTGTAGAAAGCTATATATAGCTATTCTTTTCTTGAATGTATAGCTGTAGACGGTAATTTTTTTCTTATGTTTCATAGTGTGTTAGTGTTCTACATAAATAGGTTTCCTTTGGGACTATTTCCCTTGTTGGGAAGATCTTCGCACCACGGAATTATGCCCCAACAAATTTGTTAGTCTTTAAAAGTGCCACAGGACTACTCCTTGTGTTTCATCCTCACAGTCCTTCTCTGTGAGTGCTGTAATCTGGTTCAAACAAATATAATATCTGGTCCTGCAGTCAGGTCTGTTAGTGTGGCTCAGGGTGGAAACTGGAGTCCACTGGGTACTGGGTCTGATTAATAAAATCTGAGCCAAAATGGCAAAAGAAATGAAATACCAAATAAAAGCAAGATCTTACAGAAATGGGAGGAGAAGCATTGACTTTAATTGGACTTAAATATATTCATAAAGTTAAGCACATATTTAAGTGCTTCCTGAAATAGGGATACTTTCCTGATTTGGAACCAGAAGGTTTCATGAGAGATGAATTAGAGCTGTTGTATTCAGTCATAGTATCTGCTTCTTCTTTTTTGAGGGGGGATGTGGATTTTTGGAGAAGACAAAGTTGCTTGTTGGTGGATTTCATCAACAATAGGTCATCACTCTGCGGTTTCAGGGAGTAGGCAACTGTGGCCACCCCTAGTTTACTGGATTGTAACTGTAATAGATGTTAATATTAAATACAGGAACATGATCAAAGTCATGCCGAGGCAGCGTCTGTAAATGCCAACTGCAAAACTGATAGCATCTAATCATCTTCTTAGACAGGTGAGGACACTGTGTGAAGTTCTTGATTTATAATATTAATAATGCTTTACAATTATAGATATCTTTCATCTGAGGACATCAAAGTGCATTACAAGCATTAATTAATTAAGATTCACAACAGTACTGCAAAGTAGTAGTTATGTCCCTTTTACAGACAGGGGAACTAAAGCACAGAGCAGTGAAGTGGCAGAGCAGAGAACAAAACCTAGGAGTCCTGATTGCCATGCCCCTGCTCTCACCACTGGAAAAAACTACCCTTCTAGCAGTAGAGGAAAGCTGCTCCTGATCTTGAAGAGACGAATATCTTTGTTCTCCAATATATCACAGCATTTCCAAATAATGTGTTCACATGTGATTGGAGCTAAAAAGGTAGTCACTGGGGGAACATTCATGTTTGCAGTTCAGTGACAGCATTTATCTCAATGTTGGCAACTGCTAGTCTCACTCATTTCAAGAGGCAGCAGCTTCTAAATTCAACCCACAGCAAGATTCTTCTGCAGTGGTTTTCAGCCTATGGTCTACAGTCCTCTGGGGATCTGCTGACTATGTCTAAGACTAAGGGTTTGTTATCTCCCTTCAAAATAATTTTAAGTGATCTGCAAATGAAAAAAAAAAAAGAGGTTGAAAACCCCTATTCCACTGCTTTCTCTACAAGGAGAGCAGGGAGTTATTTGCATAATATTACTCTTACTTTCTAATTGAGCTGTGACATTCTGTTTGCTCACCACATTCTGTTTTGCATGAATATTTTTTTATTAGCAAAGGGAATAATGGAAAATGTGGATTTAATATAGGTCAAATTAACATAGATGCCATTGGGTTAGACACTAAGAAAGCTTAAAATAGCATGTTCCTTTTGGGGTTTGTTTGGTTTTTTTTGTTTTAAATCAGAGTAAGAACAGATGAGCAATGTCCAAATAAAGAGGCATAAAATGTCCTTCTCAGCATATTCTGTTTTGTTATAATCCTACATTTCACTGCTATGTCTATATAATTGCATAAAGGGAAATGGGGTGTGGCACACAGTATAAAACATTAGACACATTTAGCTACCATAAAGCAAATGACATTAATAGTAGTCTAAAATCTGAAGATCTTTCTCAGTCCTTACGCAGGCAAAAATCCCCATTGACCTCTGTGAGCAGTCTCCCTGAGGAACTTTAGGATTTAACTCTGTGAGTTTAAAAAGATTTAAGGGTCTTAAAAAGCTGTGTATGTCTCTGTTTTGTTCCATTCACTGTACTTCAATCTTTAATGCTTAATATACCATCAGTAACTAGAGGAAAAAACTGTAAGGAACAAAATGTGTCACCTATATTTATTGTTCTTATCAAACCTTTGGATGCTTTCACCTGATTCAAAATTTGCAAACTCCTCAAATTTTAACTAGCCAGAAAAATTTTTGCATATCATCCTGTCAGCTGAGCCCCTGTTCAGCAACACACTTAAGCACTCATTTAACTTTAATTCACTGAAGTGCTTTTCTGCATCTAGTATCTGTGGACAGCATTGTTGCCAAGCCATTTATAACACCAAATCAAATCATGCCAGGTTTATTTTGGCTCAAGGTTTTTTGTGGTAGTGACTGATAAATCCACAGAGGTGAATTAATACCAGAGAGATGATGAACACAAAAGTAGTGAGGCCAAGAAATTGTGTTAAACTTTGAGCTGGCAATTTTTTTTAACTTTGGCAAACTAAAAAGCCTCCACATAAAGAAATGAGGAGCTTTCATGTGGTCTGCTTATGCAAATAAATGTTCTTTTTTCATGGAGGACCTCCAGTTCACCACCAACTAGTTTGCTGAGTAGCTAAAACTAGAGGGTGGATCTTTAGCTGTTGTAAATTGTGTAAATCCACTAAAATTAATGAAGCTGTGCTGAGTTTACATCAGCTGATAGTCTGGCCTTATAGACATATATCATTCTGCAGATGATCCAACTCCTGGGGAAAGATGTGGGAACTATGGTCACAATCATTGGTGCCGAACTCAACATGGTAATGGCTTTCATGCTCCTTGGTGGAGTTTTGCCAAATACAGCCTCCATTGACCAATGAATCACTACCCGGTTGAATAGACATATGCTGCCAGAAGCAGATTGCCACACTGAATCTGGAACCTACACAATATCACACACAAGAACAAACTCCATGTTTACTATGCCGTAGCTAGCATTTACCACTTACTTGGAGGCTAAAAGACATGGACATAGTATTGCCAGCATGTCAAAGAGCTGGAAAAAATCTAATCAGCAACACCTTCAAGCTATTAGGCATACCAAGTAGCATGATAAAAATCACAAATAATGAAATTCTGCAGAGAAGTTGCACAACAAGTACTGAAGCAATGTTTATAAAACTCATCTTTACTGGGCTGGACATGTCCCCTGCGCAGAGGGCACCATTGTCCCAAGATGGTAGTTGAATAGTGAATTTATACCGGGCAAAAGATCAAGAGGCAAAGGAGATTCAAATATGTCCTGAAAAAGAACCTCACCCAGCATGACATCACTATCAACATGTGAGAAGCTAAAGCAGAAAACAAGTGAATCAGAAGAATATTCAGTGCAGAAAGCTGAGAAGGGAAATATATCAATGCAGCAGTTCCCAAACATTTCCCCTGCATGACCCCATTTTCAGAAGCATTTCCAACCACCTCCAACAACACAGAGGTTGCCATGTAAAAATGGTGTCCTTCTTGCGGCGTGATCACACACGCTCTGCAAAAGCAAGGTCATGCTACAAGGAGGATGCCATTTTCCTTTACATAATGGCATCCTCCAGACTGCTTCATCTCACACATATATGGTGCACTTGGGGTCATGCTGTATGCAGTGTGCCATTTGTAGAACAAAATAGCGTCCTCCATGCGACATGACCTTGTGTATAGGGTGCTTGAGGTCACACTGTGTGGGGGAGGCTAGTTGGTAAAATGGTGTTCTTTGCACACTTGGGATTGTCATCACCCCATTTGCTGACGAAGCGACCCAACTTGTGGTCACAACCTGCAATTTGGGATCTGCTGCATTAGTGCAAACAAATTGAGTCCCTGTCCTGTCTCATCAGATTACATGGACCCAGAGTTAGTCCCAAATCCATTCTTTTCCTAGGATTTGGCTTTATCGGTAATGTAAAATAAATAAATAACGCTCGGCCTACACTTCCTCTCCTTGCTTGCTTACTCCTAGGGAACTTCTGGAGGAAAACGCTAATTTAGTCTGATCCAATCAGATCCGCCCCTCCTCTTTGTATCCTGCTTGGAGCTAAATGGACAAACCAGGCAACATGACTCAGCAGTAATTATTCTAACCTTTAATGAGAATTTGTAGCACCTGAGCCTAGGATAACTCTGGAGACGACCCCCTGCATTAGCATCTGCAATCGAGCCACAGTCAACAAGAGAAGGAAAGAATTTACTAATAAAGAGAGCAGGAAATAGAGGCATGAAGAACAAACCCCATTGCAGTCACCTGCCCCACCCATCCAAAGGCCTGTACATCAAGACTTGGGCTCTTTAGCCACCTAAGAGTTCATGAAAGTTTTTGATCACAGTGGACAAAAGGCAACGATATTCATTTCTCAATGCTTTGTCCAGTGCAGGTCTAAATGGCTCAGGTGATGAAGTTCCAGCATTTCCTTAGAAGACTCTTCCATAAGTATTATTTGTTTTAAATTATGGATATAGTTTATAAGCACCAGAAAGAAACCATCCATGTCACCATGCGCTGTCACTCTAGCTCAGCTGTCATACAATCCAAAAAGATTAGTTGCAGGACTGAGTGCAGACAGAGGCAAACTGATCAGTCTGCAGCTGCTTCAGCAGGTCATCATTAATGCACAGCTGCAGGGAGTCTGCAAAGCTGCTCTGACTGTCCACATTGCAATCACTGGATTGTATTTCTGTGAAATGTTTACCTCACTTTTCTCATAAAACAGCAGGGAATGCTATCTTTGGCAGCCTACCAACATTGAGCATGTTCAGAAAAGCAAAGGCAGTCAGGGTACCTGAGTTCGTATCAAAGCCTCACAAAGCAGAACAGCTGAGCTATTCAAGTCCTCACTAAGCCAGCCTTCCTTCCATTGGAGGAAGGCTATGGTGATGTTGGTTAGGGTCCATATGGCTCTTTGTAACACTGCTCTCATTTTCATGCTGATGGCTTAATTTTTTCCTTGTAAGACTAACTACAGCATGCAATGAAGCGGCATTAAGAAGCTGATTTGCTAATGGTGCAAATGTGGAGCTGGAATAATAGGGCTTTCCTAGAATAAGAACTCTATTTTATTTGAAGCTGTCCAAGGAGTTGGGGGGAAAATCCGGATAGTAGCGAATGTGACAGGTAACTCCCCCCATCACAGGTGTGATGCATTCAGTCTCAGGCAAAACGAGAGCCCAGTGCATAGTCTGAGTAGCCAAGCTGGATGCTGCACAGGCGCAGGGGTAAGGCACGGATTGAACTTCCCTCCCTGTGACAGCAAAGATGGAAGGCAGCTCTGATGCCTCTCTTGGCCCACTGATCCTTCCCACCATGCACCGCCATGAAGGAAGTTTGCTCAAAGCCCTCTAGCCACTTCCCCATGCCCATGTGTCGCGAAACCACAATAGTTCTGTTGCTAAGAAACCCTTTGCAGCGGAGGGGCCTGAATGTGCTCCCCGTGAGACATCTGGCACTCTCCCTCCAGATGGGATGATGAAAAACTAGCCATAACTCTCACCATCATAATTACAGGTTCCCTTTATAAAGTAGTGTGGCAGGGTATGGGGAAGGTTAATACTTTGTAGCCTGCAGAAGCTACACATACCCCACCCTTGTGGGGCATCCTCAGCTGGCAAAGGGGCTACAGAAGCTCATGACCCAGCTCAGTCAGGGCACACTGCTGACCTGACTAGGGTGGAAGCGTGCCACCAGCTCTCTCCAGGCAACCTCTGCAGATGCTGGGACTGGAGCCATACAAAACCAAGCCCCACTTGGAGCCAAGACTGCTAGGCAAGCCCCAAAGAAGGATTGCAATGTTAGGGACCACCCCCACGCCCCACAGAACACAGAGACTCATGTAGCAGCGCCAGCAACTACAGAGTAGGGAGCAGCCCAGGGCAGTAAAAGGGAGATCAGCAGAGACACCATCAGCATATTTTGTGTGGAGCCCTGCTGACTTGATGACCAACACCCCCTGAGATGGATAGGGACCTGGACTGGGGCTCAGAGGAACAGGGTGGGCCTGAGACCCCCTCTGTCTTGGATACTGCAACCCCACTGGTGGTGCTCCACTACCCCAATGAGCCACTAGGCTACATGACCCCACTGCAAGGGGCTGCCTAAACAACTGGCCAGTGGGCCGTACTGCCGCAACACAGGAGACTGCTATACTGACTTCAGCTACTAGGCCACCCTGCTCTGGTTACAAGGCCACCTTGCTAACTCAGGCTCTTAGGTCACGCTGCCTGGAAGAAAGGCTGGCCACCAGTGACAGAGACTGCCCTGCTGGCATCCAGGAAAAGGAACGTAGCAGCATAGTGGCAAATCCATGGCTTTGCCCCAGCCTTCCCCATCTGTGTGGATTATCATCCCTAATGGGACACACTGGCTCCACAACAGGTAGGAACATTAATAATTCAATCTCCTAGCTCTGGTCAAAATATGTGGCCCCATCTGCATTGGCTAAGCTGTCAAATGTAAAGCTCATTTTAAGGCACAGTTTGAGTTTCGTGGTGGCTAAATGGGTTTTGAAGGGATGTCTGTGTAGCAATGTTGTCTGCAGAAGGTAAGGATGGCATTTGAAGAGTGCCCAGGTGAAGCGTTATATTAGAAAACTACAGTGGTTTTACTTTCCAGTATAACTGGTAAAACTTCCCTGTGTAGACAAGTATGAACATGGTATGACTGGGCAGTGTGTAAAAGGACCAGACTAGAGTCTCCTGCTGATTATAGCCAGCCCAGCTAAGACACTTTCCAAGGTTACTGCCCTGTCTCCATGGGTTGCTACATGATAATTTTAAAAAGTGGTGTCTGTCTAATACAGGTTAATTAACACAGTTTAAAACATAAACCTATGTCCCTCCTCTAGACATGCCCATAATGTCTCTGAATTACTGATATTGTTGAGGGTATTTTGCTTTTTTTTTTTTGTTTTAACATTCTTCATTTACTTCATAATTTTATTCAGATTATAACATATAAAATTAAGGGGAGGAGTAGTGCTTTTATACATAGCCCTGATGGCCAGTACTTAAATTCTGTGCTGCAGTTTGAGAATAATATAGAGAAGCTATAAAGAAGAGCAGTGGAAATGACACAGGCATGGGAAGGGGCAATGGAAGGGTTAGTTTTTTATATATAGCTATATAGATAGATATAGCGAAGGGGAGAGAAGATGCAGAATGTGGCTGAATGGGGGACATGTTTATTGTATAGAGATTTTTTTACATAGTAACCAGATTTTTAAAAGAATTACTTGGTTTCAGAAGGTGATAGGACAAGGAGCAATGGCCTGAACTAGAGGAGAAAGAGTGTAAGGAAAATATCAGAAAAAGTTCTTAATACTAAGAATGAAAAGCCAATAAAATGAGTTTCCAAAGAAGATGCCCAAAGCACTGTCAATACAGAAATTCAAGGGCAAGATTGAGGGTCTGATGCAAAGAGTCCTGAAAAGTTGATGGTGTCAGGCTTAATGAGAGTTGTGGATTTTTCTGGCCCCTGCTATTTATTTATGAAAGGGGCTTATACGGCTCACTCCTTAAAATAGTAAGCACCTCACAGTTTTCAGTGTATTCAGTCTGATAGTTCCCCCATTTACTGGGATGTCTGCTGATTAAATGCCCAGTTCTTGAGACTCTCCATGCTGTTCTGAATGGGAGGTTTGTAGGTGGAGCAGTTTCAGAATCTAGTCAAAAGCAAACAGATACCTCACTGAGAACTACCTAAACAGTAGAATACAAGTTATTTTGGCTGTATTTTAAAGAAACCCTGCTAAGGGCACAGGAAGATACCATTCCAATGAGCAGAAAGACCAGCAGATGTGGTAGGTGCCCAGTGTGACTTAACAGAGAACACTACACTGAGCTAAAGCATAAAAAGGAAGCTTACAGGAAGTGGACGTTTGGACAGGTGACTAAGGAGGCAGATAAAGATATTGCTCAGGACTGCAGGGATAAAATCAGAAAGGCCCAAGAACAACTGGAGTTGTGGCTATCAAGGGATGTGAAGGATAACAAGAAGGGGTTCTACAAGTATATCAATAACAAGCACAGGATCAAAGATGGTGTAGGTCCCTTACTGAATGGGGCAGCTATCCTCATAATAGAGGATAAGGAAAAAGCTGAAGTGCTCAATGCTTTTTTTACTTCAGTTTTCACAGGCAGGGCCAGCTCCCAGCCCACTACACTGGGTATGGCAGGTTGGAAGAGAAGAAGAGAGGCCCTTGGTGATGGAAGGTCAGGTTAGGGACTACTTGAAGCTTGATGTGCACAAGTCCATGGGGCCGGATGAACTACATCCAAGGGTGCCGAGAGAGTTGGCCGATGAGATAGCAGTACTGCTGGCCATTATCTTTAAAAACTCGTGGCGAACGAGGGAGGTGCCAGAGGATTGGAAAAAAGCAAATATAATGCCTATCTTCAAGAAAGGGAAAAAGGAGGATCCAGGGAATTACAGATCTGTCAGCCTCACCTCAATCCCTGGAAAAATCATACAGCAAGTTCTCAAAGAATCCATCCTGAAACACTGGGAGGAAAATAGAGTGATCAGGAACAGTCAGCATGGATTCACCAAGGGTAAACTGTGCCTGGCCATCCTCATCGCCTTCTATGATGAGATGACTGGATTTGTCGATGCAGGAAGAGCCGTTGATGTGATATACCTCAACTTCAGCAAGGCTTTTGATAGTTTCCAACAGCATTCTCATTGGCAAGTTAAGGAAGTATGGGTTGGATGTGTGGACTGTAAGTGGATAGAAAATTGGCTAGATCAACAGTTTCAGTGAGTAGGAATCAATGGCTCCATGTCTATTTGGCAACCAGTAATGACTGGTGTGCCCCAGGGGTTGGTCCTGGAGCCAGTTCTGTTCAACATTTTCATTAATTATCTGGATGATGGGATAGATTGCACACTCAGTAAGTTTGCAGATGACACCAAGCTGGGGGGAACAGAGACATGCTGAAGGGCAGGGACATGATTCAGGCAGACCTAGACAAATTGGAGCAGTGGGCCAATAGAAATCACGTGAGGTTCAACAAGAACAAGTGCAAAGTCTTGCACTTGGGATGGAAAACTCCTATGCACTGCTACAGGCTGAGGAGCGATCAGCTAAGTAGCAGCACTGCAGAAAAGGACCTGGGGGTCATGTGGATGGGAAGCTGTATATGAGTCAACAGTGTGGTCTTGCTGCCAAAAAAGCCAATGGCATACTGGGCTGCATCAGAAGAAGTGTTGCCAGCAGATCAAAAGATGTGATTGTTCCCCTCTATTTGGCAGTGGTGAGGCCGCATCTGGAATACTGTGTCCAGTTTTGGGCTCCCCACTACAAAAAGGACGTGGAGAAATTAGAAGGAGTCCAGTGGAGGGCAACAAAAATGATCAAGAGGCTGGAACACAAGACCTGTGAAGAAAGACTTAAGGAACTAGGCTTATTTAAGACTAACATTTATTTTTTGCATGAGCTTTCGTGGGAGAAGATCCCACTTCCTCAGATGCTTCGAAGCATCTGAGGAAGTGGGATCTTTTCGCATGAAAGCTCATGCAAAAAATAAATCTGTTAGTCTTAAAGTGCCATACAACTGCTAGTTGCTTTTTTACTGGACTAGACTAACATGGCTATCCTTTTTGAAACAGGCTTATTTAGCCTGCAAAAGAGAAGACTGAGGGGGGATTTGATAGCAACCTTCAACTATTTGAAGGGATGTTCTAAAGAGGATGGAGCTCAGCTGTTCTCAGTAGTAACAGAGAACAGAATAAGAAGCAGTGGTTTCAAGTTGCAGCTGGGGAGGTCAAGGTTGGATATTAGGAAAAACTTTCTTACTAGGATGGTGGTGAAGCATTGGAATGGGCTATGTAGGCAGGTGGTGGAATCTCCATCTTCAGAGATATTTAAGACTCATTTAATCAAAACCCTGGCTGGGATAATTTAGTGAGAGTGGTCCTGCTTTTTTGGCAGTGTTGGACTAGATGACCTTATGAGATCCTTTCTAACCCTATGATTCTCTGATTCTATGATTATTAGGCTCATCATATGTTATTGAGGGCCCTATAGGACCAACTGGATAAAATTCTACGCCCTTTTTATACAGTTAGAACTAGCTATCAAATTGATCCCTTCTGGCCTTTAAATCTAAGGCCTCATTTATGCTGCCAGCAAAATTTGGCAGCAGTTGATGGAAGTTAAGCAAGCTAGTCTATGTAACTTGCGTAACTCCTGTCGACTTTGTAACTTCCCTTTAGCATGGCATCTTCCACACTATGCTGACAGGAAATGAATTCCCGTCAATGCAGTGCTATACCACTTGGGTGTGGGGGTGGAATTATTAGATTAAGTTTTGGATCGATTAAACATGTCTTTACTGGCTGCTTAGTTGATCCAGAAAAATTGATCTGACAGTGGCTAATTTGCTGTTGTCAATAAAGATACACTCTTAAGACTTAATGAACTTCATTCTCACTCCACAATCTCAGTCCAGGACTGTTTACTACAGATCTAACTGGGATTTGCATTTGTAAAAGTAAAATTGCTTCAGGCCCTGAAATTTATAATATCAAATAAAATGAAAAAGCAAGATTGTTGGGCTGAAGATCTGTTATCTGTGTGTTTAGACAATCTCTGTGTTTCAGTCAGAATTTCCACTCTGATACCTCAATTTACAATCCATTGACTTTGAGAAACTAACAATTTCACAAAAAATAAAACAGAATCTAGGGCAGAATCAATGGTAAATAAAACAGCTTTCCCCCTTAGAAATTAAGAAAACTTCTGTGTTTATAGTGGACATTTAAAGGGCAGAGAGACCTGTCCTCTCCCCCCCCACCACCCTTTTTTTGGTCCAATTTTCTTCAGGTGTGGAAGTGATTATCTCTTGTAATCTAAAATGCCGATGTTTCTTTTCTTCTGCCCTTTGACCCTACTTATTTCCTAGGGAACATAACCAGTGAGTTGTGTACAAAAGCATTTATTAATTTGGGGGCTTATACTGTTTTCTGCAGGAGACAGTATTTTCTGGAGATAGGAGACTGGGAGTCTGGATTCATGAGCTACGTACTGGGCTCTGTTTCTGACTTGAAGTCTAATCTTGGGTGAATTGGGGTTCAGTTTCCACAGCTGTTAAATGAGGATTATAATATGGATCAATCTCAAAGCTGAAAGAGTGAATTAATATTTGTGAAGCTCTTTGAAATTCTAGCATGGAAAGCTCTGATCACACATGCAAGTGTCACTATCAAATAAATTATGCTTTGATTTGCTGTTACAATGTGACCTGTTCCCATGACTTACACTACCCTGCGTTTATTTTCCTCCCATTCTGTAAATTCCCCCATCTTGAAAGTGTCTGACAAAGTGAGATTTTCTCCCACAAAAGCTCATGCAATAAATAAATTTGTTAGTCTTTAAAAGTGCCACAGGATTCCTTGTTTGTTTTGCTGAACTAGACTAACTTGGCTGCCCTTTTGGAACTTATCAAATTAATGTACTCTGGCTGTTCTCAACTACTGAAGGGTTAATAAACTCCTCCACGAATTTATGCAGAGAATCAGAAAAGTGAGGAACTGGGAATGAATATCCTGGGTATGAAATCTAACTCTTCCAGAAGTAGTATTGAGATGTAATTGGTCCTTTTGTAATAATTGGATCTGCAAACTTATTCTAATTGTGAGCTGAGCTACAAAAAGTATATGGAAGATCATAAGACATTATAATAACCTCTAATAGCAAGCATCAGTAGAAAGCAAGTCAAGTTGCTTTCTGTAATGAAAGTTATGAAGAGGTGCAAGAGAACCAGACAGAAAGACTAAATTAGTCTAAACAAAAAGCCCCAGTGATATGATTCAAGGACTGTGGTGAAATCATGGTTGGTAAAAACAGAGGATGTGGAACTGGAAATTAATTAACCAAAATTAGTATGGCAGACTTTAGGCCTAACTGGTGGACAAAATTATGACTACTGACCTCACATGTGAACCTGGGTCCAATCAACTGATGCAGTGCTCAACCTGCCCGCTAAAGTATCCATTCATAACTGACTAGCTCTCCGGGGTCCTAAGGTCATCAACAAAGCTGTATTTCCCATACCTTTTCTATCCAGTCTCTCCTTTACCATCTGTCTGTCTGGTAAACCATAAGTGAATATTCTTCACACCCTAGAATGGACAATTAACAAAATTAATCCTTTCCTTTTCAAAGAAAGATTCTCCTGAAAATGAAAAACCTCTTATACTTTGCTTCTAAAAAGAAAGAGAGACATCAAAGGTTTTAATTCAGTTTGTTTTGCATAAACACTCAATTTCAGTTTCAACATAAATGCTGTTTTAATTGCTTTTTCTTGTTTTATCAATAAACTTTCAGTGTTAGAAACAGAGTAAAACCAAGCCTCTGTAGAAAAAGTCCTTGAACCTAAGTGTAGCTGTTTTAATGTTGGACTGTGAAAGGGTTTATAACCCCATTAATTATTTTGACCTTTCAAATCAATACAACAGACCACTTGTGAGAGCTGTGTGATAGATGGGACTTTATCCTTTAGAATTACTAGATAATATCCTTGTAACATATGTATCACATCTGTTCTGTTTGCTTGTCTCCTAATGGCTCCCATGGCTCCTCCATCGCTGCGTTTCTCTTTTCCCCCTTTTTGGATAGCTGCGCTGCTGCAGTGTCTGTGCTGATTGACTTAATGAGTAAGGAGCAAGTGTGGCCTGGTGGATAGGGTATGGGATAGACTGTCAGTACACCTGGCTTCATTTCCTGACTACTGCTTGTTTGCTGAGTGACCTTGGGTAAGTCATTTCCCCTCCTTGTGTATCCCCATCTGTAAAATGGGGATAATCATAGAAACTGGAAGGGACCATGAGAGCTCACTGAGTCCAGTCCCCTGCACTCATGGCAGGACCAAGTACCCTCTTAAACCATCACTGACAGGTGTTTGTCTAACCTGCTCTTAAACACTTCCAATGAGGTAGATTCCACAACCTGCCTAGGCAATTTATTCCAGTGGTTAATCACCCTGACAGTTAGGAATTTTTTTCTAATATCCAAGCTAAACCTCCCTTGCTGTAATTTAAGCCCATTGCTTCTTGTCCTATAATCAGCAGTTAAGGAGAACAATTTTTCTCCCTCCTCCTCCTCCTCCTGACAACCTTTTACGTACTCGGACCCAAAGAGGTAGCCATGTTAGTCTAGTTCAGTAAAACAAAAAAAAAAAAGGAGTCCTGTGGCACTTAAAGACTAACAAATTGCCACAGGACTTCTTGTTTGTTTGTTTTAGGTACTAGAAAAGAGTTATCATGTCCCGTCTCAGTCTCAGTCTCAGACGAACAGGGGACTGCAAACAGGGGAGTTTGCAAAGGAAGGAGTTGGTGCCAGGTGCATCCTAGGTAAGTGATTTGCTTGTGTCTTTTTCCCTACAGGTGATTTGCTGACTGTGTGTTTGTGTGTGGGCACAGACTGGCTGATCTAGTGAGAAGGGCTTTAAACTAGGTTCAATGGGGGAAGAAGACCAAAGCCCACAGATAAGTGACAATGTGGGTGATCTGGGGGAAGGGATGGAAATTGGGGCGGGGGGGGGGGCTGGGACTGTAGCACCAGCAATCAAAGAGAAGGTAGTTGGAACATGGTGGGGGGGGAATAAAATAAATGTCTTAAGTGCTCTACTGAAGCCCCAATACGTGAGGAGAGTGGGGGAGGAGAACTCCCAGAAAAAATGCAAGGAGGCTTATGTAACAGAATTGGAAATCAACATGACAAAGTAGGGTAATCGGCCGGGTATCTTAGGTGCCTGTACACTAATGCGAGGAGCCTGGGAAATAAGCAGGAAGAATTGGTAATACTAGCACAGACAAGGAACTATGATATCATAGGAATAACGGAGACGTGGTGGGATAGTCTGCACGACTGGAGCTCTGCCATGGATGGGTATAAACTGTTCAGGAAAGACAGGCAGGGAAGAAGAGGCGGAGGAGTAGCGTTATATGTAAAAGAGCTCTATGACTGCTTAGAGCTCCATTATGGAAGTGGAAGAGTGCCTGTAGAAAGTCTGTGGGTTACACTGAGAGGGGAAAGCAACAAGGGGGATGTTGTGGTGGGGGTCTGCTATAGACCACCAGACCAGAAGCAGGAGGTGGATGAGGTGTTCTATGGACAGCTGGCGGAAGCTTCTAGATCCCAGGCCCTGGTGCTGATGGGGGACTTCAATTACCCTGACATCTGCTGGGAGGCCAATACAGCAGTGCATGGGCAATCCAGGAAGTTTTTAGAGAGTGTTGGGGACAACTTTCTAGTACAAATGCTGGAGGAACCAACTAGGAGCCTTGCACCTCTTGACCTGCTGCTCACAAACAGGGAAGAATTGATCAGGGACGTAGAGGTAAATGGCAAGCTAGGCAGTAGTGACCATGACATGGTTGAGTTCAGGATGCTGATTAAAGGAAGGAAGGAAAGAAGCAAAACAAAAACCATGGACTTCAAAAAAGCAGATTTTGGCTCCCTCAGGGAACTGATGGGCAGGATCCCTTGGGAAGCTAATCTGAAGGGGAAAGGAGTCCAAGAGAGTTGGTTATATTTTAAGGAAACCCTGCTAAGGGCACAGGAAGTTGCCATTCCAATTAGAAGAAAGAACAAACATGTGAGGCAGCCAGAATGGCTTAGCCGAGAACTCTGCTCTGAGCTTAAACATAAAAAGGAAGCTTACAGGAAGTGGAAGCTTGGTCAGATGACCAAGGAGGCATATAAAGATATTGCTAGGGACTGCAGGGATAAAATCAGAAAGGCCAAAGGGCAAATGGAGTTGCGGCTAGCGAGGGATGTGAAGGATAACAAGAAGGGGTTCTACAAGTATGTTAATAACAAGAAGAGGATCAGGGATGGTGTAGGCCCCTTGCTGAATGGGGCAGGCATCCTTGTGACAGAGGATGAGGGAAAAGCCGAAGTGCTCACTGCTTTGTTTGCTTCAGTTTTCACAGGCAGGGTCAGCTCCCAACCCACTACCATGGGTGTGGCAGATGGGAGAGAAGAAGACAGGCCCTTGGTGACGGAAGGTCAGGTTAGGGACTGCTTAAAGAAGCTGGATATGCACAAGTACATGGGGCCGGACGAACTGCATCCAAGGGTGCTAAGGGAATTGGCCGATGAGATAGCAGCACTCCTGGCCATTATCTTTCAAAAAGCATGGAGAACAGGGGAGGTGCCAGAGGATTGGAAAAAAGTAAATGTAGTGCCTATTTTCAAGAAAGGGAAAAAGGAGGATCCAGGGAATTACAGACCTGTCAGCCTCACCTCAATCCCTGGAAAAATTATGGAGCATGTTCACAAAGAATCCATCCTCAAACACTTAGAGGAAAATAAAGTGATCAGGAACAGTCAGCATGGATTTACCAAGGGTAAATCATGCCTGACCAATCTCATTTCCTTCTATGATCAGATGACTGGTTTTCTGGATGCAGGAAGAACTGTTGATGTCATATACCTTGATTTTAGCAAGGCTTTTGATACAGTTTCCCACAGCATTCTCATTGGCAAATTAAGGAAGTATGGGTTGGATAGGTGGACTATAAGGTGGATAGAAAACTGGCTAGATCAACGGTTTCAGCGTGTAGGAATCAATGGTTCCATGTCTAGCTGGCAACCAGTCACGAGTGGTGTGCCCCAGGGGTCAGTCCTGGGGCTGGTTCTGTTCAACATTTTCATCAATGATCTGGATGATGGAATAGACTGCATTCTCAGTAAATTTGCGGATGACACCAACCTGGGAGGACCAGTAGACACGTTGGAGGGCAAGGACAGGATTCAGGGAGACCTAGATAAATTGGAACAGTGGGCCAATAAAAATCTTATGAGGTTCAATAAGGACAAGTGTAAAATCCTTCACTTGGGACGGATAAACCCCATGAACTGCTACAGGCTGGGGAACATTCAGCTAAGTAGCAGCAGTGTAGGAAAGGACCTGGGAGTCATGGTGGATGGGAAGCTAGATATGAGTCAGCAGTGTGCTCTTGCGGCCAAAAAGGCCAATGGCATACTGGGCTGCATCAGAAGAAGTGTTGCCAGCAGATGGAGGGATATGATCATTCCCCTCTATTCTGCACTGGTGAGGCCACATCTAGAATACTGTGTTCAGTTTTGGGCTCCCCACTACAAAAAGGACAGGGACATGCTAAAGACAGTTCGGAGGAGGGCAACCAAAATGATTATAGGGCTGGAGCACAAGCCCTATGAGGAAAGACTGGAAGCATTAGGCTTATTTAGTCTGCAGAAGAGAAGATTGAGGGGGGATTTGATAGCAACCTTCAACTACTTGAAGGGATGCTCTAAGGAAGATGGAGCTCGACTGTTCTCGGTAATAACAGAGGACAGAACGAGGACCAATGGTCTCAAGTTGCAGTTAGGGAGGTCGAGGCTGGATATTAGAAAAAACATTTTTACTAGGAGAGTGGTGAAGCCTTGGAATGAGCTGCCAAGGGAGGTGGTGGAGTCACCATCTTTGGAAGTGTTTAAGGCCCGGCTGGACAAAACCATGACTGGGATGGTTTAGTGGGAGTGGTCCTGCCTCTGGCAGGGGGTTGGGCTAGATGACCTATGAGGTCCCTTCCAACCCTAGGATTCTATGACACTAACTTCTTTTGTAAAGAGCTTTGAGATCTAGAGATGAAAACTGCTACAAAAGAGCTAGATATTACTACACTGAGGCAGTCTGCAGGTGAATAAATGCTTTGCTTAACTAATTGCATACAATCTGACTGTCCTACAGGAAGCCAAATGCATTTCCTGGGCAGGCCCCAAGAACAGTACTTCACATTAGAAGAAGATACTGTGAGTTAACTCTGATGTGCTTTAGGCACACCAAAGTTAGTAGTTAGTCACCCCCCGCTAGTGACTTTTTAAAAATGAAGAACCTTGAGCTTTGACCCATTGTTTTGTAACACACTTCACATGCATATGTTTACAAAAAAATTACATTGTGAGCCACAAGAAAAGGGATTATGCCTCTTTAAAACAAAGTGGGGTAAGAATGTGAGGGTTTCTTTGAACATTAAAATTAGTAGTGAAAGTCACAGGGCTTTTTTCCTTTATACAATTTGAAGGTGAATTTGAGCAATAATTCTTCTGACTTCTGTGGAGGAGGAGATATGACGTCTTGAGGTAAACCACACATCCCGTAACCACTGCTGTGTCGTTTGTGCAAGCTGCTTCTCTGCAGAAGTGACAGAGTTGCTTTTTAGCAAAAGATACACATTTGTAAAAGGGGAGCGATTCCAGTCAAATAGAAATTGGGCAGCAAAAAGGAAGACAGCTCAACCACAATAAAGCTGCCTTCGAACCTGAAAGGAAAAAGACGTCAGCAGCTGAGAGCAAGGGCTCTCCTTTTCCTGGTATCTTGCTAACTATAATTATGTGGAAAGAAATTGTGGGTGGGACTGTTACTTAGTATCTGAACTTTATAACCTAACTTGCAAACCAGATTCCAGTACCCGGTCAGGAATCAATCCTGAGGTGCTGAGCTTATTGACTTCAATGGAAGTTGGGATTGCTGACTGCTGTTGACAACCAGGAATTTTATTGGGTGCTGGCACAGGACAGGCTGAGTTTAAGGGAGTTTGGCTCAACAGGGCCGGCTCAAAGGATTGTGGTGCCCCGAGCCAACTTTTGCATTTGCTTCCCCATTGGAGGCGGAGCTGGGAAGGTGGTCACATGAGAGTGGGCGAAATCAGATGACCCCCACAGTTGAGGACCAGGCCCAGTCTGGCCGTGCTGTCCTGGTGAGTGCAGGAAGCTGCATTTTTTGGCCCTGGCACTCCTAAGCTTTGGTGCCCTGAGCCGGTGCCACACTGGCTCACCCCTTAAGCCAGCACTGGGGCTCAACCCCATACGTGCCTCATTATTAGTCTCATTGGTGGACTGGGCCTAGGTCAGGGGCTGGGTGGGTCAGGTGACCAAACATGAGCTGGAATTAGACCAGGGGCATTGCTTTCTATATGAATGAGTCTACTTGGGAGGAGGTCAACCTGTAAGGAATTTCCCCAACACTGTGGCCAGATGGGTGGCGGTAGTTGCTAGAAGGTCTTCTGCAATGGACTACGGAAAAGACCTGGGAAAGAGCTAACAAGGGCAGAGGGAAGAGATGTAAGAAATCTTTCCGGAGAGCCCCAGAGTTTGGAGTTGGACTGGCAGGGCTTTCTTGCCTCCAAGGGTTTTGGGAAGCTGAAAGAGAGCTGGGATCTGAAGATCTGATGCAAGGATGAGTAGGAAGCCCCAAAGAAGGGATCACCTGTAGTACAAAGGTGAGTGAGGAGTCCCACATGAAGGTCTACAGTTTGTGGGAAACTGGAGCCAAGGTGAAGACTTGAGGATTCTTGTCATTTACCCCAAAAAAGAAGGTGGACTCTGTAATTTGGTGAAGGGCTAAATCTTTCGGAGATGGGAGAATTGGCACATCCAGGATCAGATGATGGAAGTGTCTAGAGCAGTGTTTCCCAACCTTTTCCCGGCTGGAGACCCCTTTTTTAATAAAAAAAAAAAATTTGCGCCCCCTGGGTGTATTGTTTCTGAATTGGCACTGCTACAGGGCACAATGTGGCCCCGAGGAGCTGAATGAGGCCCCCCCCATTCCAGGGGACCCTCCCTGCCCATGCCCCTTCCCCTGAGTCTTCCCTGCCCACTAGCCGGTTTTCCCACTGCTCCCCCCCCCCGTTCTCCCCTCCACAGGGCCCCTTTGCCCCCCCTTACCTGGCTGGAGCTGCTGGCACCTGGCCTCCCCCCAGGCTACTGTTCCTGAGCGCACACTAAGTATGCTGAAGGTGTGGGAGCTTTAAAAACTCCCTGCCTGGGGGAAGCTCCCTGCCAGCAGAAAGCCTAGGTCCCCATGGGAAACTGAGAGCCCACCGGCGTCTGGCGCCATGTCCCAGTCTGTCCGCAGACCCCTGGAGTGACTTTGGGTTCCCCCCAGGGACCTGCGAACCCCAGGTTGGGAACCACTAGTCTAGAGCTAGGAGAAGGGAAATCAAGGCACAAAGCACCAGGTACCAAGTTGATTTTGACACAAATGCCTAACTATGGATTACCTAATTAAACACATAAGTTTAACCAGTGTTAGCTATAGGATGGACTACCTCCCAAGTCACTGAGGGAGCTGGGGAGAGATCCAGTCTCCGGTGCTCAGTGCCCTACTCTTAACAATTAGATTACGCTCTGTCCCCTGTTTTGTTTAGGCAAGCACTGACATAAATGTGGAGGGGCAAGGAGGTGTGGTACATTGCCCTGAGACACACTGGCTGATCTTTTTCTCACCCATAATTAGAAAAACAGAGGGTCAACATATATCTACAGATGAAAATTGAAACACACTGGCCAAGTTCAACAGGAATCTCTGGCACCGGAGTAGTTTGGGGAGCTGTAAATAAGGGCGCAGATGCATTGGCAGAGTTGTGTTGTGGAAGCTTGTATAACCACTGCCAGTACCATACATGGCCTTGGAGAATGCCTGAATATTTCCTTTCATAAGTACTCCTTTCCTCTTCCCAACACAGAGATCTGAGGGTTCCAATCCCTTTCTGATTAGACTTAAAAGATGATGATTTCACCCCCTTCTGACCTTAGAGTCTCTGACCTAAAGAACATGAGCATTCATCTTTTTGGCACAGAGCAGCTAGCTCTTATCACATTGTCCTTATGGGTGAGGGGTGTGAAAACTCTTAGTTAAGCAGATCTAAAATCTAGGTAATCTTATTTTTAATGTCAAACTGCTTGGATTCTGTCATTTGAAAGCAAAATCCATCTCTGTTCAAAAAAAGCTCAAAGCACAATAGTGCTTCTGCGAAGGCTTTTCATTACTATGAGAACCTTTGAACAAGAATGAATACAAGGAAGCAGTGGAATTAAAAAAGAATTAGACTCCACCATTTCCTCTAGCTCCGCCCTATGTGGCAACATCTCATTCTCCTCCCTACTTACAAAGCTCTGAAATGACACTGAGTCTGAGGTCACCTCAACCTTGTAAAGCTGCCAAGGAGAAAATACGGTCAGTGCTTCCACCCTTTTCTATTTTTCCCCATCACACAGGAACATCTGCACCACTGACAAAAGCTTTGATGGTGTCTGATATGCCAGTGTGCATATTTATAGGCTGTCTTCTGTGCAGAGATGTGGTAGGTGGCTGAACCTAGTTGTGTTGTCTTAAGGGCTCTGGCAAACATTCAAGAACAAAAGTAAAGACAGCCAGTTCCCATTCGTGGGCATGTCCTGACACTTCAGTGAGGTGAACCTTGTGATTTAGCAAGTGTGAGCCTCACACTCCAGGGCTTTTATGAACATTTTTTTAAAAACCTGACAAGACCTCTAATGAAACACAAAAAAGGTAAGTAGGAATGGGATGTAAATTCAGATCAAGATTGTGAACACTGCAGCATTTGGGGATATAAGATCTGAGAACTTAGTTCAGGGCCATTTGAATAAATTCACAGCTGGATCTAGTCTTGAATTTTAAAAATCCTTCAAGGTTTGGGGACATTTGCCCCATCTATGCTAACATGTTACATGAATAAGCCTTTCTTTAAAAGACAAGTGCATCCCTTTCTGAAATGATGGGCAGCAGTCCATCATCTGTGTATAGCATGCTGTGCAACAATAGAAGGGAGAGAAATGCTGGCCAAAGATACCAGAGCAAAATAATAATGTTACTTTAAGTGCCCTGGAATCTTTGCAGCTTGATTTTGAAAACAGTCAGTAACCCTGCCTTTCCAAATGACCAATAGCCATGGTCAATGTACTGAGGTTAACGCAGCGCAAGTGTAAATGCTGCTTTGCCTATGTCAACCTCAACAGTTCTCCAGCTGTTGCCCTACAATGCACACCACTAATTGCTCTGGTCACTTTTGTGAACTGCTTAGGGATCATGAAGACCAGAAACCCTTCTTGAAGTGTCTGTTCCTGATTGCCACCTTGGTTAGCACACCTAGCAGCGCTCTGCTGTTGTGTACAACTGCTCAGTTGACCTTAACAATTGCACACTCAAGGCGCACACCTGCCTGAAGTAGATTGGCTCTCCTGCACCTTATATTCCTTCTAAGCTGTGCTTGTGCGTGCATGTGCACACAGGTCATGAAACTTGTGCACACAACAAAATAAAGCGTGTGAAAAAATTCAACATGCAAATATTTTTAAATTTCTACTCATAAATGGGAGATGGATTACAATCTGATTCACCAGATGTCACAACCTAATTAAACATAGATATTTGCATCACACACACTTGCTTCATTGCACTCAAAAGTTTGACCACACTCACTGGTATGGACACAAATTTGGACACGGGTTCTGAAAATTTGCACAAAAGAAATTTTTTGTGCACACAGCCTATGAAAAATTAGAGGGAACATTGCCTGAGCCTGTGGGGAGAAGATGGTTTGCAGGCACAGTACTGATCAGCTATAGAAAATATATGAGCAGATTACACAGGGATTACAGGAGTCAGGGATCACCAGCAGTGCTGTAGGAAAACAGAAGAACTGTGCTAGGCGTACCAGAAGGTCATGGAGGCCAACAGTCAGTCCAATGACAAGCTGCAGACTGGTTACTCTTAGAGACAGCTGCATGTCATGCTTGGCGAAAACCCTACCACCGCCCCACAAACAACAGTAGATATTTTTGAGGAGTCTGTAACACAGCTCCCTGCCATGAATAGCAAAGACAAAGAAGAGGAGAAAGAAGATGGGGGACATGTGACCAGAGGGGGGGACCAGCTGTGTTGCAAGCCAGGATCTGTTGCAGTCACCACAGCAGCCCAGTCAGACCCAGCAATCAATCATGTGAAGGAACGTTGGGTGTGGCATTGTGTTTCCTGTTACAGTGATGCTCATAGCCATCAACCTTTCATTAGTGGTGTCATCCTTGAAGAGGCAGCGGTACTGCAAAAGAGGTAGTGCTGATATCTGCTTTTCATTCCTGTGTACAGTTAGGTGCAGAAGAGGGGATGCGGAGCTATTTGTTCATGGGTGTGGGGTTGTTCCTTGCATCCTCCTGAGAGACCTTGATGACTCTTTCATGGAGGTACACTGCAACCCTTCCTGATGGTTTCTAGGGAGGGCAGCATTATTTTGTCCTTCATGGTAGGATGCTCTCTCATGCCAGTCCATGACATCTTCAGCAGACTTAGTTGCAGTACATAGGCTAATGGTATATGGGCCTAGGTGGCTCAGGCTATGAGCAGCACCTGGGCTCGCCGTGTCTATGTCACCCTCAGGAGTGCGAGCTCCGCTACAATCACTACTGCTTATGGGAAATGGTGCCAGTATTCAGTGTCATTGCCCTATACTCTTAGTTTCATGCAACCCTGTAATTTCCTCCTCATTTCCCTCACCCCAGTGGGCCGTACTAACCATGGTTGGTGCTATGAATGACACTGTGCAGACGCATCCCATAGCAGAAGGGTCACTGAGCACGTTTGGCTTAAGTCTAGCGGAGCAAGGCAAGGGAGTTCTGAACTCTAACTTTCACTTTCCATTGTGACGGTCCTGCAATGGTACCTCGGTACAGTTTATCTCTAGCTGCTGCCTTCCACACCCACAGAACACTTGAGTTAGTGAAGAAGGAAAAAGACAAGGACATTCGGTGATATCTTGCAACCCACTGCTGCAGCCAAGTGTGAGCAGTGGGCCTGGAGGATAAATATTTCAGACTGTATGGAGAAGGAAAGAAAGGCCAGGAGCAAGCCCTGGAGTCCCAGCAGGAAAAGGAGAGGAAAATGCCCTAGGACATAAGGGGGCTTCTCCAACAGTAAATGCCAATGCTGCAAACTCTTGTGGGTCTACATTCAACTACCATAGACTCACTTTCTTTTGCAAGGTGGAGCACTCCTTGCAGCACCTCCCTATGTACCCCCACACTGCATCAGGACCTTCATTTCTACCTCTACCACTCCCCACTGAGGGAAGGAAAGACAATGACCGCTTCACATATGCCTACCTGTGAGAACTCTATGTATGTGTCGCTGTCCAAAATGGACATTAATTTATTGCATTTTAATGTATTTGTTTTTAAATTGCACCAATTTTTCTTTGCACTGGTTTTCTGACTCTATTCTTTGTGAAATAATTTATCTTTATTAGTTCACAACATAAGAGGGAGATTGGCTAGCAATCATGAAAGCACCCACTTCCTTGTTATTCCACAATGGGACAGAACTCGGGTTTAGTGACAAACACAGTGCCATTATTATAAATGTACAACAAGCACCAAACATCAATAGGTACATGGACACTGTTATGTTCATGGATGTGCACAAACATCACATAGGCCCCAAAACTCCAGGGCTAGATAGAGCACAGTTCAACACACAACACACTGTGTCTCGTTGTTGAAGTGCTCCATTGAGCCTCCCTGGGCCAGATAGCTCCTCACTGAGCTCTTCTAACAGCCTTTGTGTCTGGCTGCACAGACTCATGCTCTACCTCCACCCTCCACCCAGCAGCAACTTTTCCCATTTGCCTCACTGTTCTGCAGGACACAACAGGCAGCTATAACCATTGGGATATTTTTCTCACAGAGATTACAATCTTGTGCGTAACCAAAGTCAGCAATCCCTTCAATCTGCCAAAAGCACATTCCAATATCATTCTGCACCTGCTGAGCCAGTACTTGAATCTTGCCTTGGCATTGTCAAGGGAGCCAGAGCATGGAGCCAGAGGAGCCCGAGGAAGGCAGCATCCCCCAGGGTTACAACTGGAATTTCAATATTGCCAATGATACTTTGTCAGCTGGGAAAGAAAGTAGCTGCTTGCAGCTTTTCAAACAGTCCCATATTCTTAAAGATGTGAGTGTCATGCGCTTTCCCTGATCTAGCACAGATGTCACAGTAGCATCCCCAATGATCCACTGCTATGTGCATAAACACAGAAAAGTAGCCCTTTTTGTTGATATACTTAGAGGCAAGGTGGTTTGGCACCAAAGATAGGCACACCTGTCTATTGCTCCACCATAGTTCAGGAATCCGACTGCTGCAAGTCTAGCCACAAAGTCCTGCATATTGCCAAGTGTCACATTCCTGCATAGCAGGAGATGATTAATGGCCCTGCACCCATACATGACAATGGATTGTCCAACCCTAAGATGATTTGCTACAAACTGGTAGCAATCTCATGTGGCAAGATTCCACAGTGCAACCAACTCTCATTTCTCCACCCTCAGCACAGCATTCATTCTGGTGTTCCTGTGGTGGAGAGCCGCAGCAAGCACAGCAAACAGATCCAGGAATGTGGCCTTTCGCAGCTGAAAGTTCTGCAGTCACTGCTCATCATCCCAAATCTGCATTACAGAGCAATTCCATCAGCCACTGTTTGTGTCTCGGGTCCAGAAGTGGTACTGCATCTGATCTGTGAGCACCACCACCAGCCTTGAATTGGTTTTTGCTGTGTCCCACAGCAATATGTCCTCCAAATGCATCATGTTCCCTGCTGATATAGGTCTTCTTGTGGCTCTGCATACTGCAGGACTGTGCAACACCCTGTGCTTGCAGCACCCAAAACTATGCTGTCAAAGATGATGGACTGTGAGGAGGGTGCCATGGGTTCATGGGATTTTTAAAAATGGCATGAAAATTATGGTAGATGGAATGGAGAAAGTTGCGAGGAACTTGACCCGTTGCTCCCAATCATCACTGCATAATTTGTTTCTGTCCCACAATGCATTGCAAAAGCTTCCCAAAAGACAGTGGGATGGCCAGCGATGAAGAGAACACTGGGATACCAACCTGTGGGGCTTTGCACTGTGCATTGACACAGGCATTCCTGCTGAGTGCATGCAATGCTAACACAAGAAGCTGATATGCACACACATAACTGCTATGGTTTTATGTCAATATAACTCGCATCAATCAAAGTTTGTAGGTTAGACATGGCCCTGAGACCTCAGACTGCCTGCTTTGGGGGACTAATTAGGTATTTGCATGTTTGAATGCTCTGACTTATGCCCACTGATTAACTGCAACTTCATGTTAGCGCTGGCAATCGATTTTAATGCAGGCTCATCAAGAAAGCTGAGGTGTTCAGTGCCTGTTTTGCTTCAATCATTACTAAAAAGATTAATGGTGACCAGATACTCAATGCAAGTAATATTTACAATGAGTGGGAATGAATACAAGTGAAAATAGAGAAAGAAGAGGTTAAAGAATATTGACATAAATTAGGCGTGTGCAAGTTGGCAGGTGTCGGATAAACTTCCGCAGAAGGTACTTGAGGAGCTAGCTGAAGCAATGTTGGGACTGTTAGCAATTACGTTTGGGAACTCCTGGAGGACACAAAAGGTCCCAAAAGACTGGAGAAGGGTAAACATGTCTTTAAAAAGGGAAAATAAGTGGATCTGGGGAATTATAAACCAGTCAGCCTAACTCTGAAACCTAGACAGATATTGGAACAAATTATTCAACAATCAGTTTATAATCACCTGGAGGATAAGCTAAGGAATAGCGAACATGGCTTTGTTGAGAATGAATAATTCTAAACCAACACAGTTTCCTTTTATGACAGGGTTACTGGCCTTGTGGATGGGGAAAGCAGTAAATATGATATATCTTGATTTTAATAAGGCTTTTGGCACACTCTACCATAGTATTCTCATAAGCAAACTAGGGAAATGTGGTCTAGATAGAATTACTATAAGGTGGGTGTGCAGTTGGTTGAAAGACTGTACTCCAAGAGTAGTTATCAACGGTTCACTGTCAGACTGGAAGGACATATCTACGGGCTTTTGCGGGGGTCAACCTTGGGTCTGGCTTTTTGTTTAATTAGCTGGAAATGGAGTGGAGTGTGTAATTATAAACTTTGTAGATGGGAGGGTTTGCAAGCACTTTAGAGAACAGGGCTAGAATTCAAAACAACCGTGATAAACTAGAGAATTGGTCTAAATGCAACACGATGAAATTCAATACAGACAAATGTGGAGGACTTCACTTGATTTGGAAAACTGCACAGCTACAGCTACAAAATGGTGAGTAACTGGCTAGGCAGCACTATTGCAAAACTGGGAGCTGGGGTTTATAGTTGCCCACACACAGAATGTAAGTCAACAAAGTGAGACAGCTGAGATAAAAGGCTAATATATTTCTGGAGTGTATTAATAGGAGTATCAAGCACAGGAAGGAACTGTCTTGCTCTACCGTGCACTGGTGAAGTCTCAGTTGAAGTATTGTGTTCAATTCTGGGCTCCACATTTTAGGAAAGATGTGGACAATCTTGAAAGAGTACAGAGGAAAAGAACAAAAACAATGAAAAGTTTAGAAAACCTGGAAAAGTTGAAAAAAAAAAACTGGTCTTGTTTATTGTTGAGAAAAGAGAAGGAAGGATGGGTCTGATAACAGACTTTAGGTATGTTATGATCTGTTATAAAGAGGATGGTGAACAGTTGTTCTCCATGTCCGCTGAAAGTAGAAAAAGGAATGGACTTAATCTGCATTCTGCAGTCAGGGCGATTTAGGTCAGATATTAGAAACTTTGTAACTATAAGGGTACCTAAATTCTAGAATGGGCTTCCCAAGGGAGAATGTGGAAACTCCATCACTGAAAGTCCCACAGGGGCAGCCATGTTAGTTTAGTTCACCAAAAGAAGCAAGGAGTCCTGTGGCACTTAAAGACTAACAGGTTTATTTATTGCATGAGCTTTCATGGGAGAAAACCCCACTTCGTCAGAAACATCTGATGAAGTGGGATTTTCTCCCATAAACGCTCATGCAATAAATATATCTGTTAGTCTTTAAGTGCCACAGGACTTCTTCCTTCTTTTCCATCACTGAAAGCTTTTAAAAAGAAGTTGTACAAACACCTGTTGGGGTAATCTTGTTGTGGGCTGAACTTGATGACTTCTGAAGATCCCTTGATACCCTACATTTCTATGATTCTAAGTGCGGATGCAAAATTAGAAGTTTGTTTTCACACGTGATGCTCAGACCAATAAGTCACCTCTTCTGCCTTTAAGCCATGGGTCACTTGATTCCACTACTTCTGCTCACGTCATTTTGGGGATCTTTCATCTGCAGTGCTGATTGCTATTTCATGTTCTGCATTTGCTTCACAGATGGCACATTTTCTTCTACCCACAATGGAAATTATGGGTTCAGAATGAGCACCAGAGATTTGAACTATGGAAAATATTGAGCAGTGCCAAGTCAGCGGGAGAATTTTGATTTATGAATGATGACAATGACATAGTGAGACATGATTTAAAAGAAAGCCATAAAGGCTGTGACACCAAAAGATACGATCTACTGATCTGGCACCACGCTTTGCAGCTAGGCACATGAGCTCTGACTCTGAAAAATATAATTAAGGTCATCAAAGAACACCCCCCCCCAAGATGTGAAACCAGAAGAGAATACAAAGATTACAAAGAGATCTATCTATAAAAATGAGAACAAGCCACTTCCTATTTCCAACCCCAGCTTCCTTCTGACAGTGCACCAGCCCCTTGAGAACAATATTCTGCATCCTCTGAAACAATTCTCACAATAACAGCAACATTCTTCAGAATGAAAGCCAGAAACAGGGAGAATCCTAGGGGCCTTAAATGGTGATTGAGCAGACACCATCAATTGACTGAAGCTCTCAGTACCTGTACACAGCAGGCCAGCATTATTATCCCCATTTGAAGGACTACAGACAAATACAGCTGTTTCCCCCCAGCTTGTCAGTCTTGTCTACATTTAGCATTTTTCTTACCAGCACTGCAAGTACAGCTCCATGGGTGAGAGCAATGACAAAAAAGTATATATTTGGGTAGACAAAGTACAGACGTTTCTTGTCTTATAACCCGTTTGGACCTGGAAGTGATGAAAAATTCACAAGTAGATGTAGCCCTAGAGTGAAACCACTACATTCCACATCTGCCCTTCCACCATCTCCAGTCCCACAATTTTCTGAATAGCTTCTTTTTTATTTCTTGTGGAATTTAGCATTCCTCACAGTTATGGAGTAGCAGGCCTAAGTTAGAATACTCCACCGTTAGCTTGAAATAAAAAAGTAATGTTCATCACAAGGTCTGAAGGAATCCAAATCAGATCTGCTGATTCTGGTGAACTATGAAGTTTGACTGGCCCATGTGCATGGTGCCTGCACTGGATCTTGCATGTACCCTCCTTGTCCTGATCATGATAACAGAAGCACCAGAAAAAATTACAATAGGGAAGACAAAATTTCCTGCCCCTTGTGCAATGTAGACAGTGCTAGAGTCTGAGCCATGCATCCTATTGAAACTTGCGCACAGGGGGAGGAGCTTGTGAAGACAGGGACTGCAAACAGGGGAGTTTGAGAGGGAAGGAGTTGGTGAAGCCCTGAGAAGGAGGCAAAGGCAATTCCCTAGCTGAAGAAGCAAGGGAGAGAGCGAAGCTTGGGTGAGTGAATTACTAACTGTGTGTTTGTGTCTTTCCCTACAAGTGATTTCTGTTAGTTGTTAGCTACTGTGGGAATTGGGACTGTGAGTGTGTGTGTGTGTGATTGGGGGCTCTTTGCGTCATTGTTCCCTGCTCACCTTTGATCACCAGCTTCCATCAGCCTTGTGATCACTCTTCCCCTGTGTGTTTAATGAGGGGCAAGGGCTGACCTAGGCAGAGAAGGCTTTAAAAGCCAGTGGCTGAGCGACCAGAGGGAGCTTGTGAACAGGGGGACTGCTAACGGGAGTTTCAAAGGGAGTTTGGGAAGGAGTTTGGTGAGGCCATAATGGTGAAGAGGAGCTGCACTGCTTGCGCCAGTGCCCCTTCTGTCTCCTCCACCTGTCCCTGTAGCCAGACAGACATCCTGAGCGTGGATATCTCTACCCAAATCCTGGTGTGGACTTGCAGGGACTGCAGCCTGCAGTTCCCTGTCCCCGACGATCAGGCTGGGGAGATGAATCAATGTGACAGGTGTCTTCTGGTGGAATCTCTTAGGAGGCAGGTGGGAGAGTTACAGGAGGAGGTGTCTAGGCTAAGGAGTATCCATGCCCTGGAGAAGTTCCTCGATAGCATCCAAGAGGAGACATGCAAGGAGGAGGATACGCTCCAGGTGCCGAAGACTTTTGCCACACCACTGGAGAAGGATGGGATGCCTTCAGCACAGGGAGGACACTGGCAGCTGGTTACCTTTGGCAGCAGACAGTGCTGCACCCTTGCTCCCATCCCTCCCTCCATTGTGGTGAAAAAACATTATGCAGCACTAGAGACAATGGATGAGGTGGACCAGGAAACGCCATGCACCCCCGAGGCTGGGAGGATCACAGCCACCACAGCTAGGAGGAAAGGTAGGGTTGTGGTGGTTGGGGACTCACTTCTGAGGGGGATGGAGGCACCCATCTGTCGCCCTGACAAGGCCTCGCAGGAGATATGCTGCCTGCCAGGTGCCTGCATCTGAGGCATTATGGAGGGATTGTAGAGAATCATCCGCCCCTCTGACTACTACCCCATGCTTCTCATCCATGTGGGAACCAATGATACTGCGAGAGGTGATCCTCGGCAGATCAAAGGTGACTACAGGGCTCTGGAAGCGCGAGTGAAGGAGTTTGGAGCACAGGTGGCGTTCTCCTCGATCCTTCCGGTCAAGGGGTAGGGGCCTGAGTAAAGACAGATGCATCCTGGAGGTGAACGCCTGTCTGCGAAGATGGTATCGTCAGGAGGGCTTTGGCTTCCTTGACCATCGGGCGCTGTTCCAGGAGGAAGGACTGCTAGGCAGAGAGGGACTCCATCTGTCAAGGAAGGGGAAGAGCGTATTCGGACATCGACTGGCTGACCTAGTGAGGAGGGCTTTAAACTAGGTTTGAAGGGGGAAGGAGACCAAAGCCCACAGGTAAGTGACAATGTGGGAGACGGGGGGGAAGGGATGGAACTTGGGGGGAACGGGGACTGTAAGACCAGGGATAAAAGAGAAGGTGGTTGGAACATGGGGGGGGAATTAAATAATTATGTTACATGTTCTAATGAAGCTTTAATACCTGAGGCAGGTGCACGAGGACAATCCCAGGAGAAAATACAAGGAGGTAGATGTAATAGAGCTGAAAATCGACTTGGGAAAGTAGGGCAATCAGCCTGGTATCTTAGATGCCTGTACACGAATGCAAGGAGCCTGGGAAACAAGCAGGAAGAATTGGTAGTATTGGCGCAGACAAGGAACTGTGATATAATTGGAATGCCAGAGACATGGTGGGATAGCTTGCATGACTGGAGCTCTGCCATGAATGGGTATACGTTGTTCAGGAAGGACAGGCAGGGAAGACGAGGGGAGGAGTAGCACTATATGTAAAAGAGCTCTATGACTGCTCAGAGCTCCATTCTGGAAGTGGAACCGAGCCAGTTGAAAATCTGTGGGTTAAGCTTAGAGGAGAGAGCAACAAGGGGGATGTTGTGGTAGGTGTCTGCTATAGACCTTCAGACCAGAAGGAGGAGGTGGATGAGGCATTCTATGGACAACTGACAGAATTTTCCAGATCACAGGCCCTGGTTCTCATGGGGGACTTCAGTTACCCTGACATCTGCTGGGAGGCCAATACAGCAGTGCACAGGCAATCCAGGAAGTTTTTTGAGAGTGTTGAGGACAACTTCCTGGTACAAATGTTGAAGGAACCAATTAGGTGCCTTGCACCTCTTGACCTGCTGCTCACAAACAGAGAAGAATTGATTGGGGTCATAGAAGTGAATGGCAACCTGGGCAGCAGTGACCATGAGATGACAGAGTTCAAGATGCTGACTAATGGAAAAAAGGAAAGAAGCAAAATGCAGACCCTGGACTTCAGAAAAGCAGATTTTGGCTCCCTCAGGGAACTGATGGGCAGGATCCCTTGGGAGGCTGATCTGAAGGGGAAAGGTGCCCAAGAAAGCTGGTTGCATTTTAAAGAAACCCTGCTAAGGGCACAGAAAGAGACCATTCCGATGAGCAGGAAGAACAGCAAAGGTGGAAGGCGCCCGGTGTGGCTCAACAGAGAACTCTGCACTGAGCTAAAGCATAAAAAGGAAGCTTACAGGAAGTGGAAGCTTGGACAGGTGACTAAGGAGGCAGATAAAGATATTACTGGGGACTGCAGGGATAAAATCAGAAAGGCCAAAGGACTATTGTAGTTGCGGCTAGCAAGGGATGTGAAGGATAACAGGAAGGGGTTCTACAAGTATGTCAATAACAAGAAGAGCATCAGGGCTGGTGTAGGTCCCTTACTGAGTAGCGCAGGTATCCTCGTGATGAAGGATGAGGAAAAGGCTGAAGTGCTCAATGCTTTTTTTACTTCAGTTTTCACAGGGAGGGCCAGCTCCCAGCCCACTACACTGGGCATGGCAGATTGGAGAGAAGAAGAGAGGTTCTTGGTGACAGAAGGTCAGGTTAGGGACTACCTAAAGAAGCTGGATGTGCACAAGTCCGTGGGGCTGGACGACCTGCATCCGAGGGTGCTGAGGGAGTTGGCCGATGAGGTAGCAGTACCGCAGGCCATTATCTTTGAAAACTCGTGGCGAATGGGGGAGGTGCCGGAGGACTGGAAAAAAGCAAATATAGTGCCTATCTTCAAGAAAGGCAAAAAGGAGGGTCCAGGGAACTACAGACCTGTCAGCCTCACCTCAATCCCTGGAAAAATTATGGAGCAGGTTCTCAAAGAATCCATCCTGAAACACTTGGAGGAAAATAGAGTGATCAGGAACAGTCAGCATGGATTCACCAAGGATAAATCGTGCCTGACCAACCTCATCACCTTCTATGATGAGATGACTGGATTTGTGGATGCAGGAAGAGCCGTTGATGTGATATACCTCAACTTCAGCAAGGCTTTTGATAGTTTCCAACAGCATTCTCATTGGCAAGTTAAGGAAGTATGAGTTGGATGTGTGGACTGTAAGTGGATAGAAAATTGGCTAGATCAATGGTTTCAGTGAGTAGGAATCAATGGCTCCATGTCTATTTGGCAACCAGTAATGACTGGTGTGCCGAAGGGGTCAGTTCTGGAGTCAGTTCTGTTTAACATTTTCATTAATTATCCAGATGATGGGATAGATTGCACACTCAGTAAGTTTGCGGATGACACCAAGGTAGGGGGAAAGGAGACCCGCTGGAGGGCAGGGACAGGATTCAGGCAGACCTAGACAAATTGGAGCAGTGGGCCAATAGAAATCACGTGAGGTTCAACAAGAACAAGTGCAAAGTCCTGCATTTGAGATGGAAAATTCCTATGCACTGCTACAGGCTGAGGAGCGATCAGCTAAGTAGCAGCACTGCAGAAAAGGACCTGGGGGTCATGGTGGATGGGGAAGCTGTATATGAGTCAACAGTGTGGTCTTGCTGCCAAAAAGGCCAATGGCATACTGGGCTTCATCAGAAGAAGCGTTGCCAGCAGATCGAGGGATGTGATCATTCCCCTCTATTTGGCAGTGGTGAGGCCGCATCTGGAATACTGTGTCCAGTTTTGGGCTCCCCACTACAAAAAGGACGTGGAGAAATTAGAAGGAGTCCAGTGGAGGGCAACAAAAATGATCAAGAGGCTGGAACACAAGATCTGTGAAGAAAGACTTAAGGAACTAGGCTTATTTAGCCTGCAGAAGAAAAGACTGAGGGGGGATTTGATAGCAACCTTCAGCTACCTGAAGGGATGCTCCAAGGAGGATGGAGCTCGGCTGTTCTCAGCAGTGACAGAGGATAGAACAAGAAGCAATGGTTTCAAGTTGCAGCTGGGGAAGTCGAGGCTGGAGATTAGGAAAAACTTTCTTACTAGGAGGGTGGTAAAGCATTGGAATGGGCTACATAGGGACGTGGTGGAATCTCCGTCTTTGGAGATGTTTAAGGCCCAGCTGGATAAAACTCTAGCTGGAATAATTTAGTGAGAATGGTCCTGCTTTTTTTGGTAGGGGGTTGGACTAGATGACCTCATGAGGTCCCTTCCAGCCCTATGATTCTATGATTCTATACCTATGTGATGTGACAGGGTCAGACTGGAAGGTCTCTGGAGAGTTCAAGAAAGCCAATGTATTAGCCCCAGGAACAGCAAGTCCCTTTTCCTTTTGTAGCTGAGCAGCGGGTACTCCAGGTTAATTAGCACTCCTAGAGCTAATTAAGGCCCCACCCAGGACCTGTTAGAAGTCTTCCCTCCAGAGAAAGGGGGTAACTGGAATGAGAGTGAGGAGAGCTATGGGAGCGTGGGGTGGAAGGTAGGCAGATCTGAAGAAGGAGGAGAACCCTCGTCAGGAAGAGCCCCACAGCTACAAAGATGGAAGGAAGGAAAACCCTTGCACAGGAGGGATAGTGGGGCAAAGGATCTTTCTCAGGCCTGGAGGCCTAAGAGAAACAGACCCACTGCTAGAGGGAAGCGTGGGATCCACCAAGTTAGAGGAGGAACTTTGTCAGAGTGGATTGATGATAATTATACCCAAATTGAGTTCTTTCTGCCAATCAGAGCTCAGGGACACACAATTAGATGTCCGTTTCTTAGCAACCTTATAGAGTACAGATGCCTAGACTCTGGCTTCAGTGCCGACCCAAGGGTTTTTGGCTACCTAGGCAAACTATGCCCTTGGCGTGCACACGCCCCCCCCCCATTTTATAAGAGATAATATATTAATATATTTTTTCAACTGAATAAAAAATTCCATTCTATCTAATTTGGCACCCCTCAAAGTCTGGTGCCCTAGGCGACTGCCTAGTTTGCCCATATGGTTGGGCCAGCCCTGACTGGCTGAGCTTGCAAGTAGTCAGTCAAAGTAGAGGGAGTTGCATAATGACTCTAAAGTTATTTGACTGGCTACTGTAAACTAATTTGATTTGATTGGCTGTCCTCAGAACTCCTCATCCATCGAGCAAATTCATCTTTAGTGCAAGTGGGATCAGTTCTCACTGATTTTCATGGAAGCTGTAATTGCTTATACCAGGAGTTTATTTGCTACTGTATGATCACAAATACATCTGTCTTTGTTGCTCACTTCCTCCCTACTTATCTCCTGAAAATAAAAACAAGTCTACGAGTTAGTTGTCTTAGTGGAATGGGAGCAAACTAACCCTGAGGGGAAAGTGATGTAGGCTTAGGGTATAGCAGTACTAGTGAGAAGAGCGGTTATGTGCAGAAAGACAGGATGATGAGGAGCTCAGAGGTTTTTGTAGGCATAGAGATAGGATGAGTTCTGAGGGCAGTAACCAACTGGATTAGACATATTTATAGTAACCAATGAGAACTGAGAGAATTGCAGCATGTTTCAGCACAGTAACTAAAGATGTGCCCCTTTAACTCAATAACAACTGTATTCTGGGAATATTTCTGGATCTTTCATCTTCAGAGCTGATTTCAAGTAGATATCCCAACTGGTATGGTTGCTATGTAGTAATTTGCGTTGTGGGTGTTCCCTTTTTGTCTTTGGGACTAGGATTTACAAGAACATTTTAAAAAGCAATGGATTTTTGCTTACTCCAAGCTTTTGGATATCGGTTTTTGGTTTTTTTTCCCCCCTATCAAATCTCCATGTTATCCATGAAATCCCAGTAGTGTCAGGAAGGTGAGATTTGTGGACCACCTCTGCCTTTGTGCGGAGCTGATGACAGTAGGGTGAAGAAACCAGGAAGTCACTAAGCAACTTTCCCTTTTGTTTTACAAATAGATTTAGCCTTTTCAAAGCAGGATCAGTCATAACATAGTTATTGAAATAACAAGCGCGAGAGAGGGTGAACAGAAGTCTTTGCCAAGAGCAAATGAAGTGGGCATGCATTTTAAATAATTACCACAGGACTGATTACCTTTCCAAGTAATTAAACATTATGAAAGGTTATTAATGCTGACAATAGACAGCTTTGACATCTGCCAGTGTAGTGTGATGAAACTGACATACACAAAAGAGAACAGGGTTCTGCAGCCTTTACAATTCCACTGTGTGTTCATAGCCATGCTAGTGCCAGAAAGGAAAGTCAGCAGGGATCAGCTTGGTTTAGCCCTGCGCATGTATTAATACAACAGCTTCCAGGTCTGAAGACGTGATGTATTTAAATGAATGTGGTGGTCTAAAAGACATGATACAATCCTGCTGGCACAGGGAGCTCAGCATTACACCTCCCTGAACATGCTTGGCCTGCTCTGTCTCAAGCAGACTCCCCAGCCCAACGCCCAGCAAGCCAGCAGGCGTCCTTCAGCAATAAGCAGCTTTCATGGAAAAGGAATGCTGCTGGTGAAGGCTGCTGCAAGTATGCAGAGTCAGTGTAGGCCCCCGCTGTCCTAATCATGTAGATTCTGATGTCAGGCACACAGGTGTAAGTCAGGAGTATTACCATTGAAGTCAGTTGAGTTACACTGGTGTAAAATTGCTAAATCAGTCAGGTTGTAGATGCAATAATAATCTTGAGCATTTTATACAGCACATGACATATCAAACCCCCCTTCTGGGGTTGCTCTGGCTCTCTGTGAGTCTCCCCATCCCCTGATGGAGTGAACATTGTAGTCACTCAGCAATGCTGTAAACTCTTCTATAATGGAGCGTGGTGCATTCAAGCAGAAAAATATCATTTACTCCCCCCTTCCCCAGCATACACACATGCCCATTCTGTGCCCTTGATCTTTGGGGAAGCATACTACCCTTTGAACAGCATCGACATCCCCACAGAGTATGTTTTATATCTTCTGCAAAATGTCAGTTGAAAAGAAAAATAACCCCATCCCCAGCCACAAGGAGACTGAGTGTGGGAGAGGCCTTCACATTTGTAAAGAGACATTAAAAAGAATAACTCTCCCTCCCTCCCATTTTGCCTGTGGATTAATGAGAGCAGAGGTATGATGGGTTTTGTTCTTCTCTCGCCCTTTGGGGGCAGATGGCAAGTGTCTGTGCTGTCACGAGTCCTAACTGATCTATCTACTAATATGGCTGCAGAGAGGCAATAGCTGAGCGCCTCTTGAATACCAAGCGCTTGCTCCAGTAGCGAGTTAGAGTTTGTCTTTTGCCCGCCAGGTCATTTCCATGATAAATCAGATGGTTACATAGAAGTCTTTCATAAATCATGGGCCTGATTCTGATCTTGGGCACCCCGGTGTAAGCCGGGAGTACTGCCACTGAAGTCAATTGAGTTACACTGGTGTAAAATTGCTAGAAAAATCAGTCAGGGCCTGGATGCAGTAATAAGCCTGCACATTTACATAGCACTTTACATGTCAAAGAACTGTAGCCATTAACTATTAATCTTTACGACTCTCCCTGTGGTGGTTGGATACATATTATCATCTTCCTCTGCGGGTGGGGAAACTGAGTCAGAAATGTGAAGTGACTTGCCCAAGATCACACTGGGAGAGGGTGGCAAGGTTAGGATTAAGACTTGGGACTGACTTCCAACCCCTGCGCTCATTCCCTGATCACTCATCCCTGTAACACCAAATATACGCATGAACGCCTACCTTGACGAAATACTAACATAAACTCCTTGGAAATATAGGATGGGATTTTCAGAATCCCCTACATCCTATGGGACACAGAGGCACTGACTTTCAAAGTGTATGGGCCAAAATTCTGCTCTCAGTGACATCATTGTAAATCCAGAGATTTAAAGTGGTGTAACTGGGAATACAAATTGGCCCTTTGCGTCCATACAATGCCAAGGGCCCAACAAGATTGTACCATATATGTTAAAATGTCAGAAAATAACGTTGGATGTTAACATATATCTAGCTAGCCCCCCAAAATATTGCTGCATCAGCTAACTGATCGTGGCTTTCAGGTATGTGCTTTACTAAAGAACAGCAAACAAAATCATTATCATTTCTTTGATTTATCACATGGCTAAAGGCCAATAGCTTACAAGTTACAAGAAAGCTTTGACTAAGCCTTTGACTTAGAATTTTTCATATGCTGAACATTTTTCTCAGCCTGGATGTGCCCCAGATCAGTTTGCGCAATAGCACCTGTGTTCTTTGTCAATTGTTATCTTCAGTTTCTTTTTCTGCCACCCAAACCTTTGTTTAAAAATGACAACAGCAAGTCAGCAAGAAAACCTTTGTGGTGTATGATCTTTGGTTCTGAACTCCCTCTTCTCTTGCACCTGCATGGTAGCCTCTACATCTCTGGCTTAAACAGAGGTTGAAGGGGAAATGGTATGGTACTTGTCCATTTACATAGCAAGCTGCTTGGTGAAGGGACTGAATCATCTGTATCTTGCACAGAGCTGATCAAGCTGTTGTCATCTAACAAATATTAAATTATGGCCAGCTCTCTGCTCACAATTCCAGAAGAGCTCCACGTTTTCATTAGAAAGCACAGGCATTTCAACCGACATCAGTAGGCTTTAGAGTGAACACCATAGAATCATAGGTCTGGAAGGGACCTAGTGGGATCGTCTAGTACAGTCTCCTCCACTAAAGGCAGGACCAAGCATTATTTAGACCATCCGTGACAGATGTCTGTCCAACCTGCTCCTAAAAATCTCCAGTGATGGAGATTCCACAACCTTCCTAGGCAATTCATTCCACTGCTTAGATACCCTGCCAGTTAAAAAAAGGTTTTCCTACTATCCAGCCTAAACCACCCTTGCTGCAATTTAAACCCATTTTCTTTTATACTATCCTCAGGGATTTATATACACTATTTTTCTCCCTCCTCTTTTTAACAAACTTTTATGTACTTGAAAACTGCTATTATGTCCTTCCTTAGTCTCCTCTTTTCCAGACAAAACAAATCCAATTTTTTTTCCCAATATTCTCTTAGAGTTCATGTTCTCTGGACCTTTAATCATTTTTGTTGAGCTTCCCTGGATTTTCTCCAATTTGTCCACATCTTTCCTGAAATGTGGTGCCCAGGACTGGACACAACACCCCAGTTGAGGCCAAATCAGCACCGAGTAGAGCAAAATTACTACTCATGTCTTGTTTACAACACTCCTGCTAATACATCCTAGTATGATGTTTGCCTCTGTGGCAACAGTGTGACACTGCTGACTCATATATTTAGCTTGTGATTCACTATGACCCTCAGACCCCTTTCCACAGACCTCCTTCTTAGGCAATCATTTCCCATTTCATATGCCTGTGCAGTGGATAGATCCTTCCTAAGTGGAGTACTTTGCTTGTGGCCTTATTGAATTTGCCCTGTTTACTTCAGACCATTTCTCCAGTGTATCCAGATCGTTTTGAATTTTAATTCTTCACCAAAGCACATGCAACCCCGCCCGGCTTGGTATTGCCCACAAACTTTATACGTGTCCTTTCTATACCATCGTCTAAACCTTGACAAAGATACTGAACAGAACTGGACCCAGAACTGATCCACGTGGGACCCCACTTGATAAGTCTTTCCATCTTGACTGTGACCGCTGATAACTACCCTCTAGAAATAGTTTTCTAACCAGTTATAAGCCGACTGTACAGTAACTCCATCTAGGCTGTATTTCCCAGTTTTGTTTCTGAGAAAGCCATGTGAGACAGTAACAAATGCCTTACTAACACCAAGGTATACCACGAGTCCATAAAGCTTGTTACCCTGTCAAAGAAAGCTATCAGGTTGGTTTGACATGATTTGTTCTTAGCAAAGCCCCCTGTTCCTTATCACCTTATTATCCTTCTAGGTGTTTGCAAACTGATAGCTTAATTATCTGCTCCATTATCTTTCTGGGAACTGAAGTTAGGCTGACTGGTCTGTAATTCCCTAGGTCGTCCTTATTTCTCATTTTAGAGGTTGGCCCTGTATGTGCCCTTTTCCAGTCCTCTGGAATCTCTCCCATCTTCCAGGACTTTTCAAAGATAATTACTAATGGCTTGGGTATCTCTTATGTCTGCTCCTTGAATATTTTAGGCTGTATTTCACCAAGTTCTGGTGACTCAAATACATCTAACTTTTCTATGTAACTTTTAAGTTGTTCTTTCTCTGTGTTAGTTCCTGATCCTACCCTCATTTTCACTGGTAGCCATTAAGTGAGATGTCCAATTGCTATTAACTTTTTTTAAACGAAAACTGAAACAAAAAATGTCATTTAACACCTCTGCCATTTCCACATTTTCTGTTATTGTTCCCCCCTCCACACCCACACCCACACCCACACCCCTTACTGAGTATGGGGCCAAACAACCTTGTCCTCAGTCTTTCTCTTGCTTCCAATGTTTTTGCAGAGTCTTTTCATGTTACCCTTTGTGTCTCTAGCTAGTTTAATCTCATTTTTTGCCTTGCCCTTTCTAATTTTATCCCTGCATACTTGTGTTATTTGTTTACATTTATCCATTGAAATCTTGCCTAGTTTTCACTTTTTGTAGGACTCTCTTTTGACTTTTAAGGTCATTGACAATCTCCTGGTTAAGCCAAGGCACTCTCTTGTCATGCTCTTTATCATTCCTATGCTGTGGGATAGTTTGCTCCTATCCCTTTAATAATGTCTCTCTGAAAAACTGCCAATTCTTTTGAACTTTTTGCCCCTTAGACTTCCTTTCCATGGGATCCCACCTACCAACTCTATGAGTGTGCTAAGTCTGCCTTCCCGAAATCCATTATTTTTATTGTGCTGTTTTTCCCTCCTACCATTCCTTAGAATCATGTCTCTGTTGTTTCCTGATCACTTTCAGCCAAGCTGCCTTCCACTTTCAAATTCTCCATGAGTTCCTCTCTATTTGTCAAAATCAAATCTAGAATACCCTCCACCCCATCGCTTTCCTCACATTCTGAATGGAATTGTCTCTAATATGTTGTTGGATAATCTATGCCCAGAGCCACAACTAAAGAATTCAGTGCCCCTTACAATGGCTGGCACTTGGAGCAAGCATTGAGGAATGCACCCTTTAATGGAGCAACTCCACACCCGGGGCAAAGCCCCACTCACCCCACCATGGTTATGGCTCTGTCTATGCCCTTCTGTGTTATTTTCCCCATAGATGCCTGGGTAGTTGAAGTTCTCCATCACCACCAAGTTACGTGCACTGAATTATTTTGTCACTTTTTTTTTTCTAAAAGGCTTCATTCACCTCTTCTTTCTGGTTAAATGGTCTGGCGTACAACCTCACCATGACAACAGCCTTGGTTTTTTTTAACCCGTTTTATTGGTACCCAAAGTCTTTCAACAAGTCTGTCTCGTATTTCCATCTCTACCTCAATCTAAGTGTATACAATTTTAATGCATAAGACAACACATCCACCATTTTTTCCCCCACTGAGAAGAATTGAGACAGTTCACACCTCTCCTAGATCCATTGTTTCAAGGTATCCCTTGGCTCAGGAAAACAGCATTGTATAGAAAAACATTTGGAAATGTTTTTTCACAAACATAAGGGGTAGAAATTTTCACCAAGGTTTTCAAAAGTGGGTAGCTACTTAACAAATGGCCTGATTTCCGAAAGTGCCAATAATCCTGCAGCCTAATTTAGGCAGATGTTCTTTAAAGTCCTGATAATATCTTTTTAAAAATTGAATTCTTACCTTCTCTGTTTGGGCCACCAGTCTAATGTGAGTGCAGTGCACAGCTCAGTCTGACCCATACCTGTCACCAAGTGTCAGGCAGCATAGCTGGACAAGTCTCCTAATGTGGTGAGCCTGTTTGGACCAATGATGCTGTTTCACCCTGACTTAGTACCAATAATATTATAGGCAGTAGAGAGTGGATCAAATTCAATGATACTGATGTCAGTGGGGTTGCACTAAGAGAAGAATTTGACCCAACATTTTTGGAATTATGCTGTTTCACAGGATGAGGCTGCAGGGAATTTCTTTTATTCTGTGCTAACTTCTCTTTCTGTTCTCCACAGCTGTACTCTCATTTCACTTAATGTAGAAACTTGCACATTCATATGTAACCTTTCATTTCCGGATCTCTCGTGCAAATCCAGTGCAGGTGGATAGTGATTAGAAGTTGTAGCCATCTGCCACTTGTTTGGTACCCTAAGGCAAATGAGTTGATGATCTTAAGCCACTTTCCAGGTCTACAAACAAGGAGTCTGGTGGCACTTCTAAAGACTAACAAATGTATTTGTTGCACAAGCTTTCATGGAAGAAAACCCTACTTCGTCATCTTCAAAGCGTCTGATGAAGTGGGATTTTCTCCCCCAAAAGCCTGTACAATAAATAATTTTGTTAGTCTTTAAAAATGCCACAAGACTCCTTGTTTGTTTTGCTGGACTAGACTAACATGGATACCCCTTTGGAACTTTCCGGTTCTAGTTTTATGTTAATGAAGAGAAGGTTGGGCTGACTTGATTACTGTCAGTAAGTATCCGCCTGGAGAACAAGTATTTAATAATAAACCCTTCAATCTAGCTGAAGAAGGCAAAACAAAATCCAGTGGCTGGAGGTTGAAACTAAACAAAATCCAGATTAGAAATAAGGCATACCTTTCTGACAGTGAGGGTAATAAATCATTGAACCATTCTCCAAGGGTCATGGTCTATTCTCTATCATAGACCACTTTAAAATCAAGATTGGATTTTTTCTGAAAGCTGTGCTCTAGGAATTATTTTGTGGAAGTTCTATGGCCTCAAGCTAGACTATTACAATGGTATCTCCTGGCTCTGGAGTAGAGAATCTGTTTTTGCACAGACCAGTGAAACCAACACTACAACTATAGCACCAGTTGATGCTCTTTTTGGCAGAGAGGCAAAAGAATGAATGAGCCAGGGAAACTGAATTAAATACTCAGTCACTGAGATTTCCCCCCGGTCAGGACTACATCTTGTTAATAGAGTAGGGTGGGAGAAGTTTGCGCTACTGTTGCCCAAACAAACGGCTTCAACCTTCAAAGCTTTCAACAGCTCTAAATTCACTCCAGTAAAATAAGGGACCTTTCAGATGGACAATCGAAAAGATTTTCTGTAGTTTTATGACTGCATATAAAATGTCCCTTCTTATTGATCCCTAGGTTAGCTGTGCCAGAAGCCTTCTCCTGAGCTTCCTTTGCGCAAGAGCCCTACACCGCTGATCAATATTCCTTTCCAGAGAAGGTACGTCTCAGTTATTGGTGATGCATTCTGCTGAGCACTTGTGTCAAATTCTCTCACATCAAGGAAGGGGAAGGTAACCTGCAGAAAGGTCAGATTGCCTGTGTTAGATCTCAGCATAAACATTAACTCTCAGCTGTCTACTTCTGCTGTCAGGAGGAATACCTGAGCGTATTGAGCTCCGAGCCCTTATTCTTTTCTGAGTTCTTTTTCTCTGTGCTCCTCACAAAATATTTTGAAGAAGGGAAGACTGACACTGGAAAGGAACATGGGTGTCACCAGATTGTATCAGATACTTGATCCACCTAATCCAATATCCTGTCACTGAGAGTGGCCAGCACTAGATGTTTCAGAGGAAGATGCAAGGATCCTGGAATAGACAGAGATATGACAACCTGTCTCATAATAAGATAAAGTCTGCCTTAAGTCCTGAAGCATGAGGTTTTATATCCCCTCCATTTGGAATCATAGGGGTTGGAGTCATAATGGGCCTGATTCTGGGAGTGCTGAGCGCAACCAGTTCTTTGGGAATTGCTGGTGCTTAGCATCTCTCAGGATCAGGCACTAGGATGGATATTTTGGTACTGTATCTAAGAGGGTCACCATCTGACACATTGCTGCTCCTACAGTTGTTTATGTATGATCATAAGCCAGTCAATTTCTTCTATACTGAGAAAGGACATTTTTTCAAAAATGTACTGTGTATAATTAATAATGTATACATAATGTCTATGACCACTGGAACTCACTGCCACAAAACATTGAGGGCCAGGGGTTATCATGACTCAGAAAAGGGTTGGGGCTTGTTTCCCTTCTGCTTTGCATCTTGTGCAGTCTTTGCACCTGGGAAAAATGGTGCAAAACACAATAAAATCAAAACACTCCACTGCCTTGTAACAGAGAGCACCCTACACCTATCTCGTGCTCACTCACTGGGAGAGAATCAAACCCAAATTCTATAGCGTAGCCAAGTTCCACCCTATTAAGGACTTTATATGGCCTGATCCTGCTGTCACTGAAATTAAATGGGAATTTTGCCTCCAAATTTAATAGGAGCAGGATCAGGTCCCAACGTGGCTGGCTGAAGAAAGGGTTCTTCTTGCAACATCATGTGGCAAGAAGAGGCAGTAGGACGCCTTGGGCGCTGTCGCTGATGCTGTAGTTTTGTTGGTTGCACTAGTTAGATGCAGGGACTCTCTCTCAAGAGGCATATTAACAAGTGTCTGTTGTTTTCACACTAGTGAAGGACCCTTAGGAAACCCGCGCTACTAAACAGTCATTCCCAGGCACCTCACACAAGGAAACCTAAGTCTTTCTGGGTCTTGGTAGCTTTGGTCTCAGGGAAGTGGATGGATTGGAATGTTTCTTCACTGTACAGAAGTGCTTTGGAAATTTTTTCCACCGCTTGACGCTGGTAGCCTAAGCACCCTGCTGAGCAAGTGCGTGCTAATACCTGCCTGCTCCACAAGGCACAGTAGGAGCTCCCTCGGGCATCAAGCATCTTTCCAGAGCCAAGATGGGTGTCTAACTGAGCACTAAACTCACGCAGCCATCTGGAAGGAAGGGAAAGGAGTGTGGGTCCTTGCCCACAGAGGGACCATTCCCACTGAAACTAGGACAAATCGAGGAACAGGGGAGATGAAAGTTAGTATCAAAAAGTTTATGTTCAGTGTATCATGAGAGAAACCTAGGGCCTCGAGTCTCAGCTTCTGTTCTTGTGCATAGGGGAGGGAGGGACCGAAGTGACTTTAAGCCACTTTTCTATATCCCCATATCCTCTGGTTGGAAGGTGGGTCTGGCCAACTCCTGGTGTAAGTTAGAGCAACTGTGAGGCTGCTCCAACTAACACTCTGTTTCCCAAGGCAGTCTGTGGGTCCTGGAGAGCCAGGGCTGGCGCAATGCGGTAAGCCCAGTAAGCCGTGCAGGGGGGTGCCGTGTTTGAGGGGTGCCAAAATGTGGACAGCGGTGTGGCACTGCCCTGATGACTTCACTTGTCTGCGCCAGCGTCGCTGCGCTGTGGCGGGGCGCCAGAAACCCTAGCACTGCCCCTGTGGAGAGCAGAGGACAGCTTCAGTGCAGTGTATTATGGCCACATCCTCAATCTGCCCCTTACACCGGGTGGGGGGGAGAAGCAGGTTCATTATGCTGGTTCTGCATTGGCCAGAGGATTTTAAAGGCACAGTTTCCATTTCTTCTTGGAAGCAGTGAGTTTGAGTATGTTTTAAGGATTGAAATCGATGGCCTGGATCCTTCAAACATAACCAGTTGTGACAATTACAGTGATTGGTCCGATTGGGGGTGGGGGCTGGATTGTGGAGCCCCTGTTCACTCAGGGGGTGGGCTGGGGAGGAGGACCCACATAGGCCCTAATTCAGCAGTGCATGTGAGTAGACTCACTGAAGTCAAATGACGTCAGTTCAGTGCAATTACTCCCATCCTAAAGTTAAGGTGCCGTGGGAGATCTGGGCCTGGTGCATGCAGTTAGTTCAGCTGAAGCCAGTAGGATCACCAGCTCCACATTTTACCACGCACAAACAGAATGATAAGGATTTGCAAGACTGTGCCCATAAATGTTTTGAGGCAAAGACTCTGTTCATCCTATGTCTTGTACACTGGGTGTATGACAAATAACTAAGAATCTGTGTTGGGGTGGCGGTTGAAAACCGTGCTCCCCGATGGTTAACGTAAGATACTCACATGTCAATGCTCAGAGAAACAGCAGGAAAGCAAGCTTCTGGCATGCATAAAAATACTTTGTCTGGAGCATTTGGGAGACTTGGAAATGTGTATGTTCATTCTGCTGGAAGGAGCCTTGTGAAAACTGTCTTTGCCTCCCAAGAGAGCAGCAAAAATTGGTCATGTAGCAGAGGTGCTATTTAACAAAAGGTCAAACACAGTTATGCTGGGAGCATACTAGATTTTAAATGGTTACTGAAAGGTGAAGTGTAAAGCTAAAAAAACCCATATGGGCTCTTTCCTGGACTCCTCTGTGGTGAATAAAATCACAAATTTGCCCCCACCCCCCAAATTCTTTTTTTTTTTAATTGCTTTGTTTTCACATTAGAAATATAGTATCCTGGGCCTGACCTCTCTGCTCTTACCTGTGAAGCCCTTATTTGCTGAAACCTGAGCCGCAGCTTTCCCAGCCCTCAGCTGAAATGGGTGAGAATGTTGTGTCTAACTTTTTTCCCATTTGTAGTTCACTTTTAAGACAAAGGGTTGGTTCTTAGAGTAGCACTCTTTGTAGGTCTTGTCTGAAGGATTTTTTTTCCCCCAGCATGTCTAAAAAAAGGTTGTAGCTGGCCTGCCATTCCCCTTTGTTACAGGGAACTAGCATTGCTTACTGTGTCTTTAAAAGGGCAATATTTTCTAAAGCATTGAGCAGGAATGGGGAGACTAGGAGTCAGGAAACAAGAATTCAGTACCAGACTCTGCCTCGGACTTACTGTATTACTTTGGGTAAATCATGGCCCAATTTGAATAGGGCTACCAGCTACCAAAGCCTGGAAAGGAGGACAGGGAAGTACGAAAAGGAGGACTTTGGAGGACTCATGGAGAAAAGGTAGTATTAATGTAATAGTCTTCTGGTTTTAGGGGGCCTTGGAACACTTTCCACTAAAAATAAGGTATTCTGTGGCATTCCACCATACTTTAACCCCTATAAGTAAAAAGCCAGACAAAATCATGTACAGTATTTTAAAATGCCTGAAAGATGGAGGACGTGAAAGTAAAAAAGAGGACATGAACGTAAAAAGCAGGACATGACATGTCCTCCTTTTGCCTGACATCTGGTAACCCTAAATTTGGCGAGTTACTGAGGGCCTTCAGCTCCTGTTCCTTTAAGAAAATGTAAACAACTGCTCTGAGCTCTTTGCTCCAGTTTCCAAGCTGCTACAAGAGTCCTGGAACACACTGAACCAAAGCCTCTTTTGCCTTACAATGATCTTCTCTTGCCCTGGAACCTGGGTTGGTCTTAATTGGCCTAGCGCTCAGGCAAGAACAAACTGGGTAGGCATGCATGTTATCTCTTGTTTTTGTAGAGCTGATTGCACAATGCAGCTTGGCCTGCGTGCGGGTAAGAATGTGTGTCTGGGGTACTGTGAGCCAGCCTTGTTTGGAGTTGTTTTGACCAAGCAATGTTTTACACAGAACTGATTTCCAGATAGAAAAAGCGACACAGCCCTGATGATTTTCTCATAGGAAGGACCATGCGCTAATTACTTTTGTATGTGTGATCTGACCTTGATGGGAGCCCAATTCTGCTTGCTCTCACCACAGTGATAAGCAGGAACGACACTAGCAAAGTCGACGTAAAACTGGTGTCAGTGACAACACAATCACACCTGAGATTCGCTGTGGGCCTGATTCTCCGTGGGTGTAAGCTGGTGCAGCTGCGTCACCGGAGCTCTGCATTTCTCACCCCACTTTTCACCCAAAGATTTACAAGTGTTAGCTAATTAGGTACATGCCAGTCAAATTTAAAACCGGTGCTTAAAGATGGGTTAAAGCGAGTCATAGCCAGACAAGGTTCCAGCGCTGGTTTGGCTGGCCAAGGCAGACGTGCCCAAATCATGTCAGAGCAGTGTTCCAAAACAAAGTGTTTGTGTCTGGTGTAAAGTATATTTCTAACATAGTACGTGCTGTACACGCACCAGAGCTAACATAACCCAGTAATCAGAGCTCCAGAGTGGGAGCAGGGGTTTGCAACCCAAAAGATAAAGAAGAGCCATTTTTAAAAAATTCCTTCAATGGCCAAGTGTTCCAAGAGACGCAATGGGGGTAGCCTCATGGTGCAGGGCTGGGAGCTGGGCAAGGGCATCTGCCGCAGCCAGCGGGGACCCCTGGCAGGGAGGGGGGACCCTGGAACCAGAAGCAGGTCCCCCTCCCCGCAAGGTCCCCTGGTGGCTGCGGGGAGTCCAGAGCCTGGTGCAGGCTGCCCGCGGGGTCCCCCAGTGGCAGGGGAGGCCTGGACCCTGGAGCTGCCAGGAGGCAGCCAAAGAGCCGCATGCAGCTCTGGAGCCACAGGCTGCAGACCCCCTGAGCGGGATTCACACGACCTGGGTTCTAGATTTATTTCTGAGACTGCCTCACCGTGAGGCCTCGGGCAAGTCACTTCCCACTCTTGCCTCAGTTCCCCTGTCTATAAAGTAATGCTGAGCAAATAACTTTCATTTGCTGGCAGTTCTGAAAAGGGAAGACGACTGGGGTTGAACTAAAACAGAAATCTTAGCAAATCAAAGAATCTGGAAAAATTCAGTTGTAAGTCAAAGGAAAAGTTTTGTTTCGGACATTAGAGCCTGTAAAAACAAAGGAACTAACAGGCGAGGTTCACGAAACTGGACATGCTGATGCCTCTTTTCTGCCCAACAGTCTAGTGCTTACAGAATTCATCTGGGATGTGGAAGAGCTGGGTTTGAATCCCTGTTCTAGGGCAGGGACTTCAACCCCCGTCTCCTCTAAACACTGGGCTCTGGGGTATTCTTAGGATGGTTACTCTCTCTGATGTACTTTGAATAAATAATTCGATATTCATTGCAGAGGGACTTGAATCTAGATGTCACCCCATCCATGGGAGTGTCCTAACCAGCCCTCTCTCAAGTCATTCTCACTTCATGCTCTCTGGCAGAATGACTATTCAAATACTTTATATAAAATGAACGAGGAGAGTTTGAGAGAGAGACACCCGTCAGAAAAACCAGTGGCCCAGTGGTGAGCAAGGAGAGAGACCTGCATTCACACTCCCCCCTCCAGAGCGAAGATTCTTCGTCTCCTAGCCCCTCAGTTTTTGGGTATGGCAGGAAGAGAAGGGGTAGTACCACACCCACCCCGTTAGGGGAATGTGCCTAAATCTTCTTGTAAATCTAGCTGGAAAAGTCAAAACATTTTGATACTGCCAAGCTGGTTTATTTTGACAATTCCAATCTTTTGTTTTCATTTTGAATTTTTTTTCACAAAACGGATGCTGATTTTGCTAAATGTTTCTGTCAGCCTGATTCTGCGTTTTTCTGGTGAAAAATGTCTTGGATGAAAAATGTCTTGCAGCGCCGCCATAAAATGGGGAACAGACTTCCTTGTCTTCCAGGGCTGTTATAAGGCTAAGTCAATTAATGTTTGAGATCCTCCCACTGCAAGACATTTACAAGTCCCATGCCCCCTGCAGAAATTTGAGCTTTGCCTGGGTTAAAGAGGTGGATCCCACTGTTTAAGGGAAATTCAGCAGGGGCTGGGGCTCCACAAACGAGTGGATCATGAGGGATCCTCAAGAAGCCCCATTGCTTCTGCATCACTGTCCACCCCTGAACAACACCAATTCTGTGATGGCTATGCTGCTGCGGCTGGCTCTGAAACCCACCTTAGGCCTTGAAAAGACAGCATGAGTTACTACAGGCCAAACCTGAAATAAGTCAAACTGCCTTGGCTCAAATCCCTACCTTCGGAGCTGGCACCTTGCAGAGCACTGTGAGAGTCTTCTGCAGGGCTGGCCATATGTTGTTCCTCCCCTCCTCATCCGTCAAGCTCCAAGAAGGCAGGTTTCTGTCCTCACAGATGTGTCAGGGAGCAGAAGGGCCAAAATGGCCTGGATATATATTGTTATTAGGATTTAATTCTACTGTTTAACCAGTTACCACAATAATTAGTGACTGGGTAAATGCCACTGCGACCACCAGCAGCTGGACTCTTGAAACATTCAGGATTATGGGGTTTGTTATCCTAGGTCAGAACACTGGTCCATATAGTCTGGTGTTCTGCATCCAGGGTCCAGAATTAGTCAGTACCTGATCCACAGAGCCCAGTAGGAGACAGTGCAATAGTTAGAGAGATGACCAAGGCAAAGGAATCTTTTGCAGAAGTTATTTTTATTTCAGTATTTCAATGCACCTCTCCCTGATCATCTTATAACAACTGCAGGCTAATTCTTCTCACATCTTGATCTAATTCTCTCTCTGCTGGTGGAGATGAAGCATGTGCAGCTCATCTGTTTGACGTACAATCGAAAGGGAAAACAGTCACAGTCTCACAGTACCTAATAAAGCAATTTCCCCCACCCACTGGTTTATTTTTGTAGCTTTAGCCCTCCCTCACCAAAGTTAGATGTTGGGGGAAACAGACCAGCTAATCTGGACCAAGAATTTTAATTGCTTGGAAAATGAAGGTGCTGAAAGCCAAACAGTATCAACAGGAGTTTTTGCTTCGAAAAGGTCTGACAGGTCAGGTACCAAAAACTACCTAACTGATGCGCTGTCTTTTCAGATTTCCAAAAATGAGCTAGAGTTCCTTATTAGTGCATCCTCGTGAAGGTAAAGGCAAAATGCACAGAAGTCCACAACTCTCAGACGGGTGTTTATAGAAAAATATGTAGTCTCTGAAGACAGCAAAATGGGATTTTCTAGTTTGAATTTAGACTTCATCTTCTTTAGCAGCTAAGATGTCATAAGTGCAGATGCATCCTTCAGGGGGACCAAGAAAACACACATGCATTTTGAACATCAGTATTTTAATAATCACTATTTAACTACCATGACTGGTGTAGTTCCAATTGCTTGAACGGGGTGTGGTATTTTTTCTCTGTTAGGCGACTTACTCATCATTCCTACAATCCCCGCAAGAATTAGTATAGCTATTCAAGACAAGGTCTGACATTCCTGACCATGGTCTGATCTTCACAACTTCCATTATAGGATGATCACAAGTTCAAAAGAGGCAGCTAGGTTAGTCTAGTTCAGCAAAAGAAGCATGGAGTCTGTCCCTTAAAGACTAACAGATTTATTTATTGCATGAGCTTACATGGGAGAAACTCCCACTTCACCAGATGCTTTGAAGCATCTGGAGAAGTGGGATTTTCTCCCATAAAAGCTCATGCAATAAATAAATCTGTTAGTCTTGAAGTGCCACAGAAATCCTTGCTTCTATTAATATAACAGTAATCTCGGGAATTGCACAGCACAGTGAATTAGTAATGGGCTGTAGTCTTTCTTCATCCTTTGCTTTTGCTTTTGACTCCAGTTTAGGTTGGTAGTGACTTATAGTTGCCATCTGATGGTTGTTTTGGGAGCATACATGAAATGAGTTGGTGGTTCCCTTTGCAGTCTGATTGATGCAAATATAATACAGACGATGGTGTAGAATGAGGCAAAAGAGTTGGAGACAGACCTATCTGTCTAGGTTTTCATACCATAAACCACCACAGTACCATAGGATTAGTGTGTGTGCGTGAAGGAGTGGTTTTTAAAGAGAGAGAATTGAAGGAGACAGAAAGCTTTTGGCACAAAGGAAGACTATTTCAGGAGGAGGGAGAAAAAGACAAAGCTGGGAGCAGAGGGGGTTTGGACAGAGCTTACAGCTTGGGAGGAAAGCAAGATGAGCAAAATCTGGACAAAGCTTGGAGAAGGGGCTAACAAGACTGGAGAAGCAGGAGATGACCGTTTCAGCAACAGCAGTTTGGTCAGATGTAAGAAGTGGAAGGCAGGAAAGCCCCCTAGAGTCTAGAGTCTAGACTGTCAATCCCAGAACCCTTCACCAGTACTACAGTCACCTGAAATTTTAACTTTTTCCATTTTCCACCCATTACCACTTCCTCCAGGCTTTAGTGGCTATTTGTTTAGAAAGCTTTAGGAAAAAGTCCTTCCATTGCAGAAACCAAAGTACTCAATATAATGTGTCACATGCAGGAAACTGTGGGATTTAGTCATAACTAAAGATAATAGGGTCACAAGTGTTTCTATATTTACTATCAAAGCTATGAAGGGAAATGCTGATTTGCAGGTTCCTATTCAGACACACCATGTGCTGTGATGACCTGTACGTATAGAGTTTGAAACACAACCAGTGGCTGTTGTTTTACCTGGGGGATACTGTAATTGTTGGCGTGCACTTATTTGAAAGTGTTATTAGCATATTTAGAAACAAAGATGTGGGATATAGCACCTTTTAGCTCAAAGCATATTAAAAAAATTAATTAAGGCAGATGCCATCTCTGTGTGACAGTGTAACTACACCCATTTCACAGACGGACAACCTCAGGCATAGAGCAGTGAAGTGATTTGCTCGAACAGTAAGTGGCTGACTCCACCACTTGCTGCACACCTTGGGCTCATCCATCAGCACACAAAGTCACAGAATCTCCATTAAGTCAAAAGAGCTCTCGAAAGACATTTGAAGTAATCACTAGCACAAGGCATGTCCTATTCTGGTATGTACTTGGGGGAGGCTGCATTGCATCGCTTGACCCTGGGCCACCCTCCACTTCCTTGCCTCATCTCTGGTATACAGGCCAACACCTCCACATTGCAATTTGCTTATTCACTCACGACCACTGGAATTCAATGCATTTTTTCATCATCAGCTGCTGAAAGCAAGGAGGTGAAACACTGTGTGCTCTTTATTAGATTTCTAGTCGTGCTTGCTCTCTCCTCAATTTAAAGAACAAGAAATACTGATTATGTGTCTCATTGTACTACGTCTTATTCATGTCTTACTTTCACCATCTAACACGTTAAGGGACGTCTACCATTTTCAGTTAGTGTTTGACGCGCTGTGTTTTTATAGCAAAAACAAGTCCTGCGGCACCCAGACTAACAGATTTCTTCAGGCACAAGCTTTTGTGGGCTCCAAACTACTTTGTTGTTTTTGCTGTACACAGACTAACACAGCTACCCCCGGGGTGATTTGTTTTTATAGAGACACTAAAAACATCTGATCAGAGAAAAACATAGCTACAAGAAAACCATGCAAAAGACTGTGATTTCTGTCCCATCAGTAGAGCATTGCTGTGTGGTGACGTTTCTTAAATGTAACCTTACTCCTGAGTTGTTCACACACTTGTGCTCCATGTTTCCTTGACGTGCCCACCCTCACAGAGCACGGGTTGCAGTCTGCCACCCGTTAAGGAGCCAAAATCAATGCTTGAACTGAAAGGAGAGGGGAGGTTTCCTTGATGCTCAAATTGTACAGTAAGGAGGCCCACAAACGTGCCCCCTAGCTAGGGTTACCAGATGTGAGGCAAAAAGAAGACACGTCCTCTTTTCTACCTTCATGTCCTCCAGCTGGCAGGCATTTTAAAAATACATGCTTTTGTCTGGCCTTTTACTTACAGAGGTTAAAACAGGGGTCTCAAACACGTGGCCCGTGTGCCGCATGCGGCCCTTAAAGCTATTTGGAACACTATTGTTACCAGTATTTGCAATATTATTGTATGAAAAGGTTACAGTGGTGCAGCCCTCGGGCTAACGTACTAGTCCTCATGCGGCCCTCCTTCTGATCAGGGCCGGTGCAACCTGGTAAGCCCAGTAAGTGTTGCAGGGGGGTGCTGATACTTGAGGGGTGCCAAAACGGGGAGCGCCTTGTTGCGGCAGGCTCTGCCATCGTTTGTCTGCGCCGGTGTCTGCCGCGCTTGCAGGGGGGGTGCCAGAAACGGTAGCGCCGTTCCTGATGGTGATTTGAGTTTGAGACCCTTGGCTTAAAAGTACGCTGGAATGCACCCTATTTTTACAGGGAAAGTGTTCCCGGGTGCCCTAAAAACAGAAGACTATTATGTTACTACCACATTTTCTTACCAGATGTCAGGCAAAAGGAGGACACGTCCTCCTTTCCAGCTTCACATCTTCCATCCAGCAGGCATTTTAAAACTAACAGATTTATTTTTTGCATGTCCACTTCAAAACGGCCTTGCATCTTGTCAATTTCCAAAGGGATAGCCCTGCTAGTTTAGTCCAGTAAAAAAACAACAAGGAGTTGTGTGCAAAAAATAAACCTCTTAAAGTGCCACACCACTCCTTGTTGTGTGCAAAAAATAAACCTCTTAGTCTTAAAGTGCCACACCACTCCTTGTTGTTTTTTTACTGGACTAGACTAACACGGCTATCCCTTTGGACATTTTCAAACTCCATGATTTTGTCTGGCTTTTACTTACAGGGGTTCGAGGATGCGGGAAAGCCCCAGAACGCCCTATTTTTAGGAGGAAGCACTCCAGGGCCCCTGAAGAATATGCCATGAATATGACATTTTCTCCGTGTGGCCTCCAGTGTCCTCCTTTTCGTGCTTCCCCGTGCTCCTTTCCATGCCCCATTTTCTCCACGAGTCCTGGCCTCCTGTGCTATCTAGTCAGCCTAGCCCTGCGTCCCCTCTTCCAGATCTTCCTGGAGCTCTTTTTTCCCCTGGTTATGAAGGAGAGGAAACGAAACTTTTATTTTTTTTCCCTGTTCCCGCCTGTAGGGACTTCTCCCAGTGCCAGCTGTTTCCCAGAGGGGCATGAATCCCTCGGCCGCGGGGTTGCATCAGCGAGCGGCCGGCTCCGTGATGCTCGGGGTTATCCAGCGGCCTCTTTACTGGCAGCGGCGGGAGCCCGGAGCAGCCTCCACTTTCCTCCCCGCCCGCAGCGCGCCCCTCCCCGGCCTTCCTGGAAGCGGGCTGGGCTGGGCCGGCTGCCGCTCTTCTGGGGAAGGGAGGGAGGGAGGCGGCTTGCTCCAGCGCCCGGGCGCCGCGGGGCGGGAGAGGAGGCGGCGGCGGCGGCGCTGCCCCGCGGCCGCTTCCCGGGAAAGCCGCACGTGGCGCGCCCGGGGGTCGCCGCGCGCCCGGTCTCTCCGCGCTGGCTGGGCCGGGGCCCCTTTAAGGGAATCCCTCTCGCGCCGCGTCATCCGAACCAAGGAAACCCGCGCTGGCGTCGTGCGACGCAAATGCCCATCTTTGGCGACGTGCGCCAATGGAACGCACCACCGGGCGGAGGAGGGGGGGGGGGGGGGGGGCGCGAAACAATCGCCGCCTGGGGCCGGCCGAGGAGTGGGCGGGGCGCGTTCCCCCCTCCCGCCGCCCGCCAGGTGGAGCGGCTCCGCCCTGGGGCGGGGTGTTTGACGTGCGCGGCTCCACATGGTACGGCTCTCCGGGGAGGGCTCATAAGAGTGTGGCGGGGAAGTAATGCCATTGCACTGACTCATCCAGGGAGCAGCAACCCGCCGCTGCCTTGGCCAGAGCAGCGATTGCAGGCAGCAGCTGCTGCAGCGGCCACGCGCCTGGCCCTTCTCCGCCGGGACCGGCCGAGCCCCCGGCCCGCGAGCTGAAGTTGGCCGCAGGCAAAGGGACGCGCGCGCCTGGGTGCGGAGCAGATGTAGCGGCCGCGCCGCCAGCCAGGGACTTTTCCAACTCCAGCGCCGGGGGCAGGACGGCAGCTGTTCGCTCCACGCCCGTCCCCCTCCCGCGGTCCGGAGCAAACAAGTCGAGGCTTTTCTCTGTCACTCCGTGCGCTGAGCGGCTTTGGGAGGCAGGAAAGAAAAAGGGACACTCGGGCGAGAGGCGCAGCGGTAGAGCCCGCCTTGGGGGAAGCAGCCGACACCCGCGTCTGTCTCCCCGCCGGCTGCTTGGACCATGTACCAGGAGTATCCCGGGAACTTTGACACCTCCTCCAGGGGCAGCAGCGGCTCTCCAGCCCACCCCGAGACTTACTCCAGCGGCCCGGCACAACAGGTAGGGGCGGTCCCCGGCCCCGGGCGGGTCACCTGGGAGCCCCACGGCCGCTGGGTGAGCAGCTCCGGCGTCCGCCCTCAGTGTCACTTGCTGAAATCCGGGAGCGTGTGGCTTGTGGCCCTGGGCTTCGGTGGGCTGCTTTTCCCTTTCCTCTCATGTGCTTTCCAACCAAAAGCTGCCGGAGCAAACCGTGAAAGTCGCTTGCCACACCCAGGCCTTCCCCTGAGAGCCTTTATCTGTGCTTAGCTGGAGATCAGAGGGATAATGGGTGCTGCCCAGCCCTTGGCACTGCGAGTCCACGCCTTAAAAGGAGGGGAAAACCAACTTCTGGCTTTGCAAGAGTTTGGGGTGAGGGTCAGGCTCGAGGGAGCTCAGCTGCGGCTTTGCAGGAGGCCAGGCTGGGAGATGAAGGTCCCCTTTCCCTGCCCCTGCAGCTAAGCGGGCGTTTCTGTGGTGCTGGGCATTTCTCTCCACGTCGCCTGCCTAGCTCCGCTTGGTGTCAAGGGGCAGCGGGGCAAACGCACCCTGCAGCTTGCCTCTCCCTGGCTTCTTCTGGAGTTAACTTGCTGCCTGGGAGAGAGGGAGATTGTCAAGCATGTACGCTCAACTTGTGCCAGTTTGGGGATTGCAGGGTGTGTGTATTCCTGGTGGCTTTCCTAGTGGGAGTAAATTACCCAAAAAAAAAATTGCATTAAAATGACTTTACATCCATTTGTGTATGGAAATGTGTATGTGTTTATATATAAATACACGCGGTGTGTTGTGCATATACTGTATGACTGCTGCTCTGCACCTTATGTGCATCTCTGAGCGTATGCAATGATTGAATTAGCATTGCTTCTCCTTATAGGAAACGTTTCACAGTGCCAAAAATACCAGCTCTTGCTCTGTTTGCCACTAAAATAGCGTTCTCTTCTATACTTAGCCCGTGTGCTAACTGAGCATACCTACAGACATGGCAGATGTGATCCAACAGGCTTGGAAGTCAGACTCCCTGATTTTTTTTTTTATTTGTCCTTGGAAGGCGAAGGGAATGTAATTTGACCTGAAATACTGCCGGCTCTGTACAAATTCAACCAAACACTCAGCCCAAATGAAATGGTGCCATTATTACTGTTTACATTTGTATTTCAAAATGCCACAGATTGCCGTTGGCGTTTCTGAATCTTGATGGGAGACAGGGCACAAGGAAATAGGGCTTGGTCCTGACGTCCTCAGACGGCAAGCCCGAGTAAAAAGCGTGGAGGTGGGTCCTTTAATCTTTATCCAAGAGTATCACACCTTAATCTCATCAGGGCGCTTTCAGATGGCTCCCAAGGACTGCAGATAAGAGGTGGATTTCTAAGGAGACTAATAGTTTTAAGAATAGTGTTGGAATGCTTCAGGTGCACGTGCTCCTCTGCTTCACAAACTTCCCTGGAAAAGTTGCAAAGGGGCAGCGGTGTTAGCCTGGTTCAGCAAAACAAGCAAGAAGTCCTGTGGCACTTTAGGACTCCTTGCTTGTTTTCCTGGAAAAGAAGACTTTGTGCTTTCTCCTTGGATCACTGAGATTTATCATTCAACCCAAATCTGGTATCTAGTTCCAATACCTATAACTAGGCAAATACAAACAAAGAGGCTCCTACTCCCATAATGCTTATTTTTAAATGGAAATTTGGAAAGGACGGTCTTTGGATCGCAGTTCTCTTTGGGTGTTTCATCTTGGTGAAAAACCTGTGACTCCATGCATGTGGCTGTTCTCTCTCTTTTCTGTCAAAAAACTCAAAGGAAGACTGATTAAAAAAAACCAACCAAACCATACACCCACCCAGAATCATAAGCTAAACAGAAGGCAAGTGTTGGCTAATTGATAGCTTGGTGCAATATTCACACAGATTTTGCAATTCATAATAGTATGCTATATGATGGAGATGCTACTTTATTTAAGATCTTTCAGCAGTAATAGTTCATAGCTGCCTTTTCATACCAAATAGTGTAGTGGCTAGCACCTCTGCTTAACATGCAGAAGGTCCTGGGTTCAATTCCCAGGGGGTTGGACTCGATGATCTCATGAGGTCCCTTCCAGCCCTATGATTTGATTTGACTTCCTACAGAAACAAGGTAGTCCTGCTAAATTAAATAATAATAAAATCTGCACATCTCTCTCCCACTTTTGTTTTAGTTGGAAGCCCTTCTCTCCGCCACCATTTTCTGGCAAGTAGACAAACTGTTTTGTGAGCCGAACCACAACAGCGTTACTTCCTTAACATATATGTGCTATTACTTTGATAGGTCCTGTGGTACTTGGTCTTAAGAACTGTTACTACAATGGAGTTAAAATATAAAGAGAATTTCGTTAAGTAAGCTCTACTGGAATTCTTTATATACCTTCCAAATCAAATACAGTGTGCGCGCTTCCCCTTTTTCAATAGCGTCTGTCTGTTTGTCTAATGATGGAATGTGTTTTTGTGTAAGTCAGGATTTCTGCGTACCTAGGGAGTGATATTTTTGCCTTCTTCTGGTATTCAGACATTCCTCAAATTGCTGATCGCTGCTTGTTGATCAGTTTTCCTGTTCTCTTGACCCTTAAAATGCAAGCTGTCACAGAGTTCATGGGCGCTAGTTACATTTTTCAGATATCTTTTTCTTGCTCTAAGCTTCTGGTCTTGAATAATACTGGAACTAGAAGAATGGAAGATATTTCCTGTTGAAGCTGCATGACTACACAAAGCTAAAAGGCTGGTCTCCCTGCACTGTCTCTCTTAAATAAATAAATAAAAATTAATGGGCTTTTTTCCTTTTAATTTTCCCAGGAAAACACCTCAGAGAGGATCATGTGCCTGCATAAACTAAAGCCATGGCTTCTGTGGAAAGCATTACGCAATCGGGCCAGTTACACAAACCTGGGTTATTTCATAACTTGTTTACATCAGCTGGCCTTTTCTCTCTCTTTTCCCCCTCACCAGAGTTGCTTCATTTTCCCCCCTCTCCCTCCCTCCAAATTATTATTATTTCTTACATAGTTTGTGCAAATTAACTGGTAAAGTTGGAGAGACATCAAGAAGCCATCAGATCGTTTTTAAAAATTTGCCCTATATTAAACTTTGCCAACAGTACCAGCCTGTGACATTCCTCGCATCAAAGAACTTTTACCAGAAATGATTCAAAGTTTCCCAGTTCACTCCAAATACACCTCGTTGGTGCCCTCTGTAGGATAATCCTAGTAGGAATGTTTCCAAGGTTTGTAGTTTGGAATCAGATTTTTTGCACGTTTTCAGTGAATATGGGAATAAGGAAGGAGGAGAAAAGGGGCAGTGGGCGGGGTGGGGGGACAAAAGGGGTGATGTTGAGATACTGAACATGCTTGGATTGCCTGGGAGCTCTTGGTTTTGCTTTTATTTTGTGTTTTTCAAATATGGTCTATTCAGTAAATCAAGTGAATTTTGTGAGGAGGCTGTGACACATTGACTGCATTGAACGTGTGAGTTAATGAAATCTAACTGTAATGCGCTGGCTGTATTTTTTTTTTTCCCTCTTGTTTTTTTCTTTCAAGCCACTTGAGAGAGAGAGATGGATATTAGAACACGGTTACTAATTCTACTCTTGTAATAGCTCTTAGATTGGGGCGCAAGTTTAGTAAATACATAGGTGTTTACAAATCTGGGAGACTTCTTAAGGGTCTTGTGTGTCATCTTTCCCCTTGATCTTGGCAGATGCTATAGATTGGGATCAAACAGAAGCTTCACCTCTCTCCGAGGAACTAGTTTGTTCCACTGTGGAAATCAGTGGACTTTTATTACTGAATAAAATACCCAATTTGCAAATTTTTCTTTTGAACCTTTTTTCTTGAGAAGCAAGTAAGGCAGCATCAGTCACGTGTTTGAGTTGAAATCGTCTTTCTGAGCCAAAACTCTTTGTGGTTCATGATTGTTCTATCCCTACAGTGTAGTGCTGTGACTTTTTTTTTTTTCTTTTTAACATTATGCAAAATATTCTGTTCTTAATAACAAACTTGCCATGTGGTGAACACAGAAATTAATGAGGATAATATATTTGCTCTTTCAGACTGGAAGATTTCCTCCTACATATTCTCCCACTGCAGTCCCTGACCTGTAAGGAAACTACTCGCATAAGAAAAGCTTGCAGCTGTGGGGTTTTACTTCATTACAGGTTCATTTGGGTTGGACGGACTAACCTCTCTTGGGTTCATCAGCAACTCACTTGAAACAAGCACAGAAGCTCCCCATTAGGATGAGGAAGGGAAAGGGCGGTCTCATTGGCCTGAAATACCTCACAGTTGCTGGTATATCCATTTCTTTGTGAGCCACTGACCTAGCCCACCCCTCTCCATTTTATGGTGAGACTTATTTCCTTATCTTGGGAATGTCTCTGGAGGATGGCACATGGGAGGCCTTTTCCCAGTTCTGTGTTTTAGAGTATAATGGAAACAGACCTTGCCGCAATGAAGCGCTGAGAAAGCTAGACTGAGTTGTCTCTTACTAGGGAATGCAGTGATATCTGGATCTGCATCTTGCTTGGGGCTGTGCTAGGGCAATGTGCTGTTGCAGTGGATGTACGTTCCAGAGTGGGGTGTGGGGATCTCAGGAGTGCAGTATCACCATTTTACTCTTGCTAAACATTGTACATAGTGTCATGAATCTCCATGGTTCTTCAGGAACATAGACACCAAAGGCCTTGCTGTTTAAATAAAACAGCCCATCAGGACGTGTGAGGGACTGCTTCTGATGAGATAAACGTGGAAGAGAGAAATAAAGAAGGATTTGAAGGACCGAAAGTGAGTGGACTTGGTGGGGAGAGTGTTCCGGGAACAGGAGCCATTGTGACGGGAGGTACAAAGTTGTGTGGGAATAGTTAGAGCTGTTAAGAGTAGTAGAGCAACTAAGGGAAATGAGTCGAGATATAGCTGAAGGCGAGATTATGCAGCCTGCTGGGTGAAGGGAAAAATATCTAGTAGTAAGAGACTGGCACCTAATTGACCGCAAAAGGCAGTGGAGAGGATCAGAGCCTGCTACCAAAAACTATGGTATCGCAGTGGAGTAGAACAGCAAGCATCTTGGGGGGCCTCTCTGTGGCATTCCAGTGGCAAAGGGCTCAGGGCCTGCTAGCATTTTGGTAACAAAAATGAACAGCAGCACAGTGTCTGATTTGTAAGGCAGGTGAGTTGATGTAGATGGGCAGGAGGGAGTTGCCGTGGGGTAGGGTGGGGAGGGGGAATCCCAGCCCCTCAAGCACTGAGCAGAATGTGGAAATGACTGAGTTTAGTGTAGTAGGTAATTGTGCGTTGGGTTGAGAGACCCAACCTGAGTCAGAGTGGAGCGTCTTTTAACACAGTCTTGTGATAGCAACACATCCTGTAATTAGTTAGATGGTGAAAGGAGAATAATAACGGATCGATTTTTACTGACACCTTTCAGACTTGCCTGTCTCAGCAGAAGCCATTTAAAGGGATTAGAAAGGAGGCAAGTGAAGAGAAAAACTTTTGTTATTGCAGACTAGAGGTCTTTCCTGCTCCCTCTAGATAATTTTGCAAAGGCTAATGTCCTGGCTTTACAGATGGGTGGTCCACATCTTGAGCATAATCCAGGGATGCAGTTAAAGCACCATCTCTGACGGACCACCCCTCACCCCCCATCTTTACTCTGTAACAATGCCTTTAGCTTATTGCTGGTCCCTGAGCTGCCTGCATTTGGTACTGGTATCGCTGCAAGGAACAGCATTTTGAGAAGAACCAGATTACTATGAGAGTGAAGTCCTAGACCAAATGTGAGAGCTAATTGCAAATCTGGGCAGTGGCCTCTCCATTGCCATGTGAGCTGATCTTCAACTTCTCTTGGCTTGGGAGAAGGTCATATCTGACCCTTCATCCAGATAACCTGGTGGTTAGTATAATTTATATGGCATATCAGGTGTGAACTCTTCTCTGATTATGGGGAGTTCAAGGTCAGGACATAGGTTCCTGCAAGGTCATTTCCTTAGGTCTCCAGGAACCATCTGTTGGCACCCATATAATGATTTTATAATATTTTCTATGCAGGCCTGTCAACATCTTTAGCAGGTAATAATTTAGCCTCCCAACATTCACTGACTGATGGGAAAAATTGTACTTTGAAGAGAAGGGGAACAGTTGCACGGAGAGGCAGAGATCACACAGGAAGTCAGTAGCAGAGCTGCAAGTGATATCCAGCTCACCTAATTCTCACACCTGTTTTTTAACCGCTAGGCTAGCTCATGCTTCCTCTTTGTGACCTTAAAGTCCCAATAATTTTGCCTCTTTCATTTCCTTACACACTGTATAATGTGGAGACATAAAGACATGGCCTGCCATATAAGTATAGCTTACCTTGGTGGAGAACTGGGCGTGTGGATGGGGAATATAGCTATTTTCTGAAAACTCCTTTATTGTGATAAAGAAGCAGCACAGAAGTTTGCATCTTATTTGGACCTCTTGGGTCTACTAAATTAGCCAGGTGATCTCAGGAAAAATGGCCTGTCTTTTGAGGTTTTGAGTATTTCCCACCTTGCTGGATGCAGGACCCAAGGGTTCTGGTGTGGCTTCTGTCGAAGGTTTGATAGTGGGAGACAAAGCTATTCTTACATTTTCCCATCTTCACCCTTAACTGACTAACTCATTTTTTTTTTTTCCTCTGTTTAGCTGGGATATTAGGAAAACCTTCCTAACAGTCAGGGCAGTTTAGCTTTGGAATAAATTGCTTAGAGAGGTTGTGGAATCTCTGTTGTTGGAGATTTTTAACAGCAGGTTGAACAAACACCTTCAGGCTTGTCCAACCTGTGGCCCACGGCCCAGAATCTGGCATGCCAAGGGCTCTTATCCGTCCTGCGGAGCCACCTTATGCAGTTGGGTGGGCTGTGTGGGACTAGGAATGTAACCAAAAATTTGCTCACTGGCTTGAGAAAAGAATTGCAATGTGGCCCCTCATCCAAAAAGGTTAGACATGCCTAGCTACCAGATAATACTTTAGTTCTGCCTTGAGTGCAAGGGACTGGGCTAGGAGACCTCTTGAGGTCCCTTCCCATCCTACATTTATGATTCTTCTATCTTTTTCCCCTTAGTCTGGGGCTATCTCAAGATTTAAGTTGGATTTTTTTTTTTCTATGTTTAAAGTGGCTCTTTTGGGCCTTGTCCTGGTCACACGGAAATCATTGGGAATGTGGGTCAGCATTAGCCATTGAAGTGTGTGTGTGTGTGTGTGTGTGTGTGTGTGTGTGTGTGTGTGTAAAAAGTTCTGGTTCCATAAAGATCTGGAAAATTATTCTTATAGGCCTTGATTTAAGAAAACACTCAAGCACATGCTTAACTTTAAGATCACCCTTAATGCATAAGTGCTGTCCTGAAGAAAGATGCTCTCCTGAATTGAGGTCATGGTGGTGATTTCCCATCTCTGAAATTTTCCAGCTCCCCTGTGATGTCATTTTATTGACCTAAGGACGTGCATTTGCACAGGATCATTTCAAGGGCCAACAAACTTGTTAGTTAAGTTATCATCTCTGGTCCTAAAAGTCTATTATCACTTCTGTATTTAAAGTGCAGAATGTTGATGCAAGACATGTCTTCAAAACCTAATCTAACTTTTGGTGAGCTCCTGAAAGGATTTTTTGCTAGACAAAAGCATTCTTTCTCCCGTGTTTTCCCCCTCAAGGGATGCATCTTTGTTTTCCTAGTTGTTTACTGCTAACATATTATCCAGGTGGATTTACCTCAGCCTGACTAAAACCAGGTATACAGGTATTATGGAGTAGATTGTCACCTACTACTTTGGTTTTACTGTTGTCTTGTTTTGTCTTCTATTTAGACTGTGCCTAGAGCTGCCAGGAACTTGTCCAATCTGAATCCCAAGATGTGTTTTATAGGCTGATACTAAAATATGTATATCTGCACAAGGCCACTTTTATATTATACCCTAGAATCTGTTTGTATCGAGCCTGGTTCCGCACAATGAAAGCCCTGAATTGCTGTTCTGGGTCCCTGTTATCCCTGCAATTTCCTGTACAAACCTTCCATTCAAAGAGCTGAATTCTCAGGTCGAAGCTCCCCTGTTGTATGGGTAGCATAGATCCCTTGTAAAAAGGTTCCACTGAACTGTGCTCAGTACTGGTGTCTGTGGCTGATGTTTCTCTTCCTTTTTCTCTGGATTGAAAAAGAAGTGTTTTTTTTCTAGTGGGTGCTACGTGCAACATGTTTTTTGGGGGATGGAGGGTGAGAGAGGAATGTATTACGGGACAGGGAGGAGCACCTTGGCAGAAGCTGGCTTGGAGGAAGTTGTTTTGGGTTTGGGGGCGGGAGAGAACCAGCTGCTTTGCAGCGAGTCTCATTCAGGAGTGGAGTAAAACAAAACAGCACCAGAGCGGAATAGCATCTGGAACCACAAATAATCATTGTGACAAGCTAAAAGACCCTTTGCTTCCCGTGACAGAACAAGGTTGATCCTTCAACATGAGAGACTCCTACTATGAGGCTTTCAATTTTTGTTCAAGTAACAGAAGGTGCACAGGGCGTGTGCTGTCTGTGTGGGTGCTCTCCACCCTATCCACGCCTCAGGAACAAGTGCAAACACAGGCTATTCTGAATGCAAATTGAATGGCATGTGTAAGGCAAGTACAAGTTGCTGAAGCCTGTTCTGCTTGTTGTCACTCCAGGCTGGCTGCTCATGGGAGAGCACAGCTCTCCATGTCATTTGCATATCCATGGGTCACTGAGTCTGTCTACTTGCGGTGTCTACATCCTGGTTCTGGTACATAGATTCTCCCCAGTGAGTCTTCTTGGCCTCTATCTTGTTTCTGCTTAAGCATCAATATTCTGCACGCACTGACTTCTGTCTTCCTTTTTGTCTCCTCCTAGAAATTCCGGATAGATATGCCAGGATCAGGCAGTGCTTTTATCCCCACCATTAATGCCATTACAACCAGCCAAGACCTGCAGTGGATGGTCCAGCCCACTGTGATCACCTCCATGTCAAGTCCCTACTCTCGCTCACATCCCTACAGCCATCCTCTGCCCAGCCTGTCATCAGTTGGTGGACACACAGCCCTTCAGAGACCTGGTGTCATTAAAACTATTGGGACTACAGTGGGCAGGAGGCGAAGAGATGAGCAGGTAACCATGATGGATAGAACACTGCAAGCTAAGCAGGTTTGGGTATGGTTGGTGTTTGCAGGGACAACAGCAAGAAGAACTTAGGGATGGTGATTGAGTTAGTGGTGCTCTTGTCTGAACCTGACTGATACCCACCCTAGCATGGTACTGTCTTGCTGGAAGGGCCTTCTTTTGGGTGATGCCTAAAAACCAAGGCCCAGAAAACTTGCGGCGATGCAAGGATCCTACGGCACATTTTACAAAAGTAAGAGTGTTTGAATCTCTGAGTAAATTCTAGTTGGCTAATGAGTTTTGTCTCCCTAAAATTCCCCTTCTTTGCATTTTTCAGCTGGGCAGCATATCCTTCACTTTCTGTCCTTCATCTGATGTGGTGTTATGCTGCTGCCAGCTTTCCCCTTTAGAGGTGGCTGCATTTTGCTGGGAGGTGAATTAATTCCTAGGGCCAGATCCTCAGGAGTGCCCGAATACTGCTTAGCATGTGCAGTGGAGATGGGTGGCTTTCAGTCCCTAAGTCTTAGGAATGCTAGTTAGAGCAGCCCTGTGGTTGCAGCGACCCTTTCAGACTGTTCAGAGGCCCTGGATTTCCAGAGTGCAGCACACTCTGATCACACTCCTTTCCATCCTGCCATCCCTGGCTGGCCCTTCTTTTATAGAGGCTTTTCAGGTCCCTCAGGATATTGCACAGAGGAGGAAATTTAATTGCTGGGACGTTGTTCTAAGTTGTAATTCAGCCAAGCTCCCTCAAAGGCTTCACAAGTCTGGGCTGATCTGTGGCTTTGCATCAAAAACCAGATGAAACTCTGTAGTCTAGACTGGGTTTCAGTTTGAATTTGTTTGGCTGCAGCCCCAAATAGAAGAAAACCTCTAAGCAGCTGAGCTTTACACACTCTGCTTAATGAAATACCAGGGCGGGGAGCAGGTAGGTGGGGACTGACCCTGCTGGAGTGCCAGGCCCACCCTGCTCCCCTGGGCCAATTCCTTCCTCTTCCTGTGTGCTCCCCAGCTAGTTGGCCCCACTCTGATTCCAGAGTTGTGTGCTGGAACGGGTGCAAAACTAACCAGAGCTGAGCTGTGGGAGGCTTTCACTGCATAAACATATGCTTATTAAAAAGAGCCGTCTGTGTAGGGGGCGGCTGGAGATCTAAGTCAATTTCCTAGTAGGTAGGTGTCCACACTGCAAAGCCAACAACGTCCTATCCCTCTGAAGCAGTCTCAGCAAGAATTTCAGAGGGACCCTAACGTGGCTGCTATGGGCAATATTAGACTGCCACTGCCCATGCCGTGCCTTTTATGTGGATTTATAGGAGACTTTAGGACTGTCAAAGCAGTGCTTTTCGTTAGAGCCAAATTCACTTCTAAAGAAAATAGAAATAATCTGGATCTCCCTCTGTTGCTCTGAAGCTGCAGTTGTGCAGGTCTTTGCAGAGAAATGCAATGGGATGTTGTGTCTGGCTAGCAGATTAGATGTGTACTGCACAAGGTCTGTTTTTAATAAAACAATAAGCCTTGCTTTTACTTCCACGTCATGTGTTTGGATTTTTCAGTCTGATTATTTTAGCCTGGCCTTTTTTTAGCCCTCACAGGCAGGGAAGGGGTTAACACCACTCATAGTGAAAGCAAATCCCCTTGGTGCAGTTCCATTTGTAAGCCCTTTTTTTTTTTTTTTTTTTTTTTATAAGCATATGTTTGCTCAAGAAGAGCCTGGTCCTCCATTAGGAGAAAACCACTGCATAGCGCTTGTGTTGGCCCTGTGCACTAGGGTAGATTGGACTGCCCTCACTTTCACTGGGCCCAGCATTGCGGTGTCTGAAGTGGAAAAAAGTTGGCACTAGAACTAGAGGAATAATTATCAAGAAATAATTTGTATGACAGACATTACCTCTCTGTTTACAAATTGGCCATGAAGAAATTCCAGTATTTTCCAGTTTGATTGTTGTTTGACTTCATTTCCTGAAGAATGTCTGCCAGTAATTTGGCCTGTGGCTTGTTTGTGAAGGATTCATTGTGGGTCCTTCAGATTCAAACACTGCTGATTAGAGAGAAGCCGTCTTCTACACCTGGTGGGCTGAATGGGATTGCTAGAGTCGGATTTTTGCTGTGGGGGCTCATAAATACAAATTCTGAATTCATCTTCTGAGACTCTTCTTTAATATTTACCAGTTTGGTGAATGTTGCTGCTGGCGAACCCATCTAGTAGCATATTCCAAGAATTAATGCAAAGGGGTATGAACAGCACAGAACTGAACTTTAAAAACACTGAGGACTATTTCTATTTTTACGCCCCAGATAATGTTAAAGATGTGCATTATTCTGTGCCAGTCGTGGCCACACATGAGACTTATTAAAATGGCAACTTGTCAGATCATTAAACAGAATTAAAGTTACTGGGAAGAAACTGTAGGAGCACAAAACTATATCTTACCGGTGCTTTGAAAATCCCATCTGCAGGCCCCAAGTCAGCTGTGAATTCAACAGGTGCTTTAAGGCTCTGCTGGGCAGGGGCCAGATAGGCTGTATTTTTATGTACATGTATACATATGAACATTTTATACACCATGAAAATGTGTGCATTCTAATTAAAAATCACAGAAATGTAACAAAGGAAAAGCCCAGTGGTGTTGGGGGAAATGCCTGAAGCTTAAAGTGCAGTTCCTGAAATGGGAATGATTGCCACCAAATATGTAAATACTTAAAAACGCAGAATGAAGCTAGGCAGAGTGAAAAATAATAAACAAGAACAGATATTGAAAACTATGACTAGTTTGTTCATTGCCCTGAAGGTATTAAAATGGAAAGAGATGATACTTTTAAAAAAGTTTCCATTTTCTTTGGCACTGTACTTTTTAGCACTAGATCAACCTGCACTCCAGCACCAGACTAGTCAGCTTCAGTTGTGGTTGTGATTGGTGGCACTGATCCTAACTGGTTTAAAGCTTTATGGCAACTCTGGAGTTGGTGGAGCTAAGTCCATGCACACCAGTTGAGGATTTGAATCAAAACAATCTAATTAATTTGCTGAAGTAATATGACTTGGTCCTGTGATTACATTTCATTGCATTCATCCCTCCTTCCCAGATTGTAAAATGTTTGAAGATGGGAAGAAAAATACAAAGTGGGATTTTCTCCCATGAAAGATCATGTGATGAATAAATTTTAGTCTTTAATAGTGCTAAAAGACTCCCTGTTTGTTTGGCTGAACTAGAGTGACACGGCTACCCTTTGGACCAAAAAGACTCATTGCTTCTCATGTTTAGCTGTGAACCCTACATGGGGAGAGAATAGCCAAACCAAAATCTGGTTTGCACTGGAATTTAAAAATGCTGGGCCAGCTCCTCGGAGAGTGTAAATCAGGCTAGCAGCATGGGTTTCGTTCAGTGTACTGCTTTACATTTGCTGAGGAACTGGCCTGGTAGAAGCAACCGTGGAAGGATTTCTGTTGCTGAGAGATTTTGCAAACCTTGTCCCAAAGCCTAGATTTTTGAGCCTGACTTGACTGGATGCCATGGGTTGTCTGCTGTCCTTATTTACTCCAGTGTCACTCCAGGGGCTTCTGTGGAGTTACTCTTGATTTACACCTGTGGAAAAAAAATAATCTGCCCCACGGGTCTTTTTATGCTGCTGGCTGGTTCCCTGCTGAGACAGGAAGTACGGTGTGTTATCTTGGCTAGTGCTTGGAAATCTTGGGCCAGATGCTCAGCTGCTGTAAATTAGTATAGCTCTGTTGACGTCAGTAAGATTACTTTGATTTACACCCACTGAGGATCTGGTCCCTGACCTTCAGGTTAATGACTGTGTTTGCGTGGAAAGAAGCAGCTATTTTGTTTCAAGAAAAAGGTTCTTACAACATCTTGCTCTGGTTTTGCTTAATGTGCCACCCAAGTTGTGAAACAATTGAAGCATCTTCTGTTGGCTTGGCCTTGGTTGCAGATTTGCTGTCTTATTGCACAATTCTCCTCTTGCACCCCTTTATGCCTCGACCCCAGCCCTTCATTATGGAGTTAGTCCTATGAGCAGTGTTGAGCCACTTCATCTCCCAGGCTATGACTACATCTAAAACCTTAGTCCGAACGAAGGAGTTCGAAATTAGTTTGAACTAAGTGCAGCTTTTTTAGTTCAAACTAACTTTTTTTAGTTTGAAATAGCTGTGCTTATTTTTAGTTAGAACTAACTTTTTAGTTCTAACTAAAAAGGCAAGGCTAGTTCAAACTAAAAGTTAGTTTGAACTAAAAAAACACAGCTAGTTCAAACTTATTTAGTTCAAACTAACCTGACTACATCAACTAGCAAATTTTTTTTTTTAGTTCGAACTAGCCAAAGGCTTGTGTAGACATAACCCCAGTGACCTCCTGAGGAGTGGAGAGTGTGCAGACCCTTTTTGTTTTTCAGTGAAATGTTCACAAAATGCAAGGAAGCACTTGCTCAGATCTGGCTGTGGTTTGATTTTGGGTTTTTTGGGATATGCCTACAGCTGTCACCTGAGGAGGAGGAGAAGCGAAGGATCCGAAGAGAGAGGAACAAGCTGGCTGCTGCTAAGTGTCGAAACAGGCGCCGAGAGCTAACGGAGAAACTTCAGGCGGTATGTACCCTACATGCATCTCTTCCCAGCTAGTTGTAGCCTCACCCTAAACCATGCCTCTCTTCTTGCTGGTGGGTGATGTAAATACCCTGCAAAGGATGCACCAGGTTCACTTTCAGGGGCTGGTTCACTGTGTTTAAACAGCTTCCTGTTGCTTCCAGCTCATGGCATTGCTCCTTTCGCTCATATGGTAGAAATATGTGCTGTGATGCTCAATGTCCTGAGTTCAAAGCCTCCTGGTAGCCTGTGCGGGAGCAGCGCTACACTTAGACCTGCGTGTCCTCCAAACTCTCTTGTTGTTTGTCCAAGTTATAAGCATATATTGTTGTTTCAATATCACACTCTCCAAACCCAGCCTCTTTTCTGTGTTTGATTGTCAATATAGATTTTCTCTTTGTGATTTTTGTGTGAATTCATGCTTCAGTAATTGAATGGGTTAAAACAATGACATTTCCCCTAGTGCAACTCCCATGTATTCCGAAAGGTTCTTTCTACAGGTCCCCTGGAAAGGCAGGGTGGTCCTGTGGATAGGGCACGAACCTGGCACTTGGGAGACCTCGATTCAATTCCTGTGCCCAGACGCAGACATCCTATGTGACCTTGGAAAGGTCACTTAGTCTCTGTGTGCCTCAGGTCCTAGCTGTATTGCAGGGATGATAGCTCTGCCCTGCCTCCATGGGGAGGAGGGTGAATACCTCAAAGATTTTGAGGAGCTCAGATACTATAATAATGGGGGCCATACAACTATACAAAGAGAGTTCAGTTTTCTGAGGAGGACCAATAGATCACTTGTTCTGACCCAGAACCTAGTTGCCAAACAGCAATGATTAGGGAGGCACCTGGAGTTTCCTCTAGGGTCTCTTCACTTTCCAGGGTGTATGGTGCCTAAGTAATCTGGATGAGACCAAAGGGAGACAGCTGGCTGGTAATGAGTGTCGAAGCTTCGTCTAATGGAATCCCTTTACATTGGGTTGACTTTCCCAGCCCAGGCAGTTGTGAGAGTTTGAAACGTTCCAGGGGAAACTGCAGTAACTTTTTTCCTTAACATGCATTGGCAGATTGGCTCCAACCACTACAGCAATGGTGAAGGAAGGGCCACACTGAGAATGGAATAGGAGCAGGGTTTCCTCTGTCATTCATAACTTGTTCTTCTGCATCCTGGATGTTACTCATCATTTGCGTCTGCATTCCCCTAATGCCCATTCTTTGCTGGACCTCGGCGCTTTCTCTACAGTTCCAGGGGTACACCGTTGGCTGTCTCTGAAAGAGCATGTTGGGCAATGCCAAAGTGGTTGATCCCATGATGTGGCTGACACCATGACTGCCATGTTTCTTCTTGCTTGTAGATGGTCTGTGAGAGGGACATGTAATCTATCTGGTCAGCTTCTCTCTGTGCTTAGCATATTCTGGTAAGGTTCCATCTCTGCCCAGTGTACGCTATCATATTTATTTATTTCTCCTTCATTTGCAGGAAACTGAGGAGCTAGAGGAAGAGAAATCGCTACTGCAGAATGAGATCGCTGAACTCCAGAAAGAGAAGGATAAGCTGGAGTTCATGCTGGTGGCTCATAGTCCCATGTGCAAAATCAGCCCTGAAGACCGTCGCACCCCACCATCTCACAGCCTCCAGACGCTCCGGACTGGAGGAAGTGGAGCAGTGGTGGTGAAGCAGGAGCCGGTGGAGGAAGAGATCCCATCCTCTTCTGTGGGCCTTGACAAAGCTCAGAGGTCTGTCATTAAGCCTATCAGCATTGCAGGGGGGTTTTATGGGGAGGAGCCCCTCAACACTCCCGTTGTGGTGACCTCAGCACCTGCCATCACCCCTGGCACCTCCAACCTGGTCTTCACATACCCCAGTGTGCTGGATCAGGAGTCTCCTCTCTCCCCTTCCGAGTCATGCTCCAAAGCTCACCGGAGAAGCAGCAGCAGTGGTGACCAGTCCTCAGATTCCTTGAACTCTCCAACCCTGTTGGCGTTGTAACCACTTTCCTTCGTGTCCCCCATTTGCTAGTGTGTTACATTCCCACCCAGGACTGTTGGAGGGGAGCTTCCTCAACAGGATTAAAGACAGGCACAAGAGCGTTCAAGCACTAGGACAGCAAGAGCAAAAAAGGAGAAACGCTTTGACTCGGGGAGCTTCCCCTAGCAGGAAAAGTGAGAACAAATGTAAACTCCATGCAAGCAGAAATGGCCATCATGGAAATGACACACCCAGGCCATTTTGGAGAGGGGTATCTTCCTTCCAGAAGAGCTGCCCATGGAAACCTCTTTATGTGTTCAGTGGACATGCGAAACACACTCCTGGCCAGGGCTGGAGGCGAGCTGCAGAAAATCACTAGTCATCCCTTTCCTTGGTGAATTGATCTGATCAGTTACTCTCTGTGTTTAGTTCATTCTGATTCCTTGATCTCACTCAGCTTCTTCCTCCCTCTCTTTGTTTCTGTTATTGATACCATGACATTTCATCCAGTTGATCTGAACTCTAAAGGCTTGTTACAACCTTCTTTAATTGATGATGGTGTTGGGAGAGGCCATTGTAAATCCTTGCTGTTGTCAAGGTGGGCAGTGTTGGGAGGAGATAGAAATGCTCAGTAACAGGATTAGCGCTTATAAGCTCATCTCCCATGAGGTCAGCAGCAAGGACGCCGTGCATAGAGACTGTAGGAGGCTCATTGGATGAGGGGAAGATTTCATTTGGAAGAGACGGATGTTTTATTCCCTCATGTGCTGCAAGGCCAGGATAGCAAAATACCTAGTTCTGTGGCCTGGAGTTATGCCACAGCAGCTGATGAGATACCATAGCCCATTTCTACTAGCCGGTGTCTTTGGCAGCATTTCTCTTGTAATTAGCGTTTGTTGACTCTGCTGCTGGACTCTTCGTTTCCTTCACCCTGGCTACCTGCCACCTGCCTGGGTGTAAAGCATCCTCCTCATCTTCAGAGTGCCTGACTCATGCCGATTCTACTCCATGAGCAAACCCTTCCATCCATCCGTCAGCCTATATCTCTGAAACGTGTCACAGAAGAGGAAGTGCTATTCCAGCCAATCCAGGAGAGAGATTTACAAAGAATGAAGGGGTGAAGCTGCCTGGATGTTCCCATGGCAGCTTCCTCTTTGCACCCATGCCATAGAGCATTTTGCTTTGCTGTCGTCTTTCCTTGTCTGTATCATTGCACCTTGATCCCTAGCCCTTGTTATGTTTTGCAACTTGCTGGATTTGGGATTTTTAATTCTGGTACTCAAGGTGAGCGGAGGCCTCTGTCCCTAATGCTGAGTACTCTGTCTTCTCCTACACAGGGTCTTGACTGACAGTGCCAAGCACCCACAATGGGCGTGGCCATTTACAATTAATGTTCACTACTGAAAAGAGTGGCAGGCTTAACCTCAACTCTCTGGGGGCAAGTTTGACTCCTACTGACGTCGGTGGCACTTAGACACCATGCTCAGGTGAACCATGGTTTTTTCAAGACAGTGTGCATTGATGTTGGGTGAGGCCCCTGCTGTAGTAGTTGAGCAGGCATTTACAGGAATTCAAAGAGTATGTCCTTTAGTCCAAGCCTATTGATGCTCTGTGTCAGCCTATCTAACCTATTTAGTTGTGAGTGGTAGCTTCTTTGGTTTATCAACTGAAACAGGGGTATATTCTGAATTAGGCTGGACTGTGGAGGAATATTTGATGAAGTAGTCTATTTTGGGGCCCAATCCTCTGAGATACAGAGCACCTTTGCATCCTACTGCCTCCATTAGAATTTGACGGTGCTCAGCATCTCAGAGGATTAGGCTTTTATACAGCAATCCTGGATTCTGTCAAACCCAATCATTGTTGCTCAGTTGCTTGTATCAGTTTTAAAGGGATACTGTCTGAATGTAGGTTTTCTTAAAAACCAAACCCAAATATTTATAAAATTTGCCATGAATGGAAAAGTTTTGTGAATTGTTTATGAAGCTGAAATTAATTGATTCTGCTTTCTCTTAATTAATTAAACATTCCATGCTGTATGCTAGTGCCAGAGACTCAAAACTGACTATAAACTGAAAGTAAAACTAACTAGTTAATTTCATTGGCCTTAGTTGAAGTGCAAAACTTAACTGATTAATAGAAATTATTTTAAACCTCTTTCAATAAGTAGCCCCGAAAAGAGTCTATTTTTTAATAAGATTTTTAGCCAGAAAGTGTCAGTTCAAGATGAACGGTGGCTTCCTTTTTTTCCTTAGTTTACCGGATGCTCAGTTAGGCTGATCTATACGACAAACCTGGGGACAGTGAGTAAAATGTCTCCTGTGTTTTATTTCCACTCCTGTGGGGCAATAGATAATATTAACAAGAAGAGATTCCTGAACATACGTAACTTCTCCCTGGACCAGTTGACTTACTACTGTTTCTGCAAGGAAACCCTAGAAATTAGAGGTTGAGTTAGTACATGATTAGCATTCCCATTAGGAACTGAGTAGGTACCTTTTTCCCAGCTTCTGGAATAGTCCAAAATGACAGCATGATAGCGAAAGGCTCTTTTGAAGTCTCATTGGTTCTTAACTGAATCTATGGTGTCTTGAGAAATAATTGACTAGTCCCTTCTTCTAAAGTAACTTCAGGGGATGCTCATGATCAGACTAACCTTTTCATTATTTTGGAGGTGTGGTGGGAAAGCTGTCTGAGAGTGGAAGACCAGGCCAGCTTTTGTAATAAAGTAGATTAAAAAATAAAATAGATTTCTGGAAGAAATCTTCAAGTGTCCTTTCTCCTGCTTATAAAACCCACTTTTGCTAGCCAGCAAGAGAGAGTCCCGGGAATTAAAGATTGCCCTTTTTTTTTTCTTTTTTTCCTCCATATGATCCATTCCCATTTTAACCATGCATTACTTTCTAAAAGATTATTTCCCCTGCACATATCAGATCTTCTGCTTAATTGGGCAAGTTTGGATCCAGATTTAATTGGGCTTTCCTTTGCAGCATGGGGCATGGGCCACTTGCAGATTTAAACTAGTATAAATGGTGGATTTTCTGTAACTTGAAGACTTTAAATGGGGTGTCAAATTCATGGCCCATGGGCTGTTATCAGGATCAATTTTTTTGGTTGTGATCAGAAAATAGACTGCAAAATGACACTTTCTTGCTTTGAATATAGAGCGGGGAATGATTAGGGAATGTGTGCCGTCGCAAGGCCCACAACTGGCATCCTGCCTTCCAGCGTGGCCCCACACATTGAATGAATTTGATATCCCTGCACATTTAAATCGTGACTTACAGATTCATAAACTCAAAGGTCTGAAGGGACCAATATGACCATCCAATCTGACCTTCTGTCAATGCAAGCCACTAAACCTCACCTACCCACCAATGTCATAAACCTCTAACCTATTATTTGATGACTTCAGTAACTCAGCTGAGGTTAGGGGTCTATTACAAGAGTGGCTGGGTAAGGTTCTATGGCCCACAGTCTAAAGGAGGTCAGACTAGATGATCATGATGATAGATTTCAGGGCACAAATACTAGTCTGTCTCTTTTACAAACCACAGAGCCCTCCATCTCTGTGACATGGGCCTATATCCAAGGGAGAACCAGGCTTCTCTTCACATCTGTTTCATAGGATGTTGCCTGGAGGAGCGCCAGCCACCTCCCTGGTGCTCACTTCCTTCTTTCTGCCTTCACTGTGCCCCTTGCTTTACTCTTTCAGTAAATGCTTCAGAACTAAACTTGAAGTAGCAGCAACCCTGCTGAGGGTAACCTCAGAGGCAGTTTGTTGCTGGCAGTCTGAAACAGGATCTCTTTTCTAATATCTGAAAATATCTTGGACTGACAGCTGTCAGTGCAGACTGACAGGTTTTAAAGTTTTGTATCTTTTTTCAATTAAAAAAAAAAAAAAAAGCAGAGAGGAAAATCCAGATGCTCTGCAGTCTTCTCTAACTGCCTGCTTCACCTCCTAAGGCCCTCCTAGTTTAAGCACTTCTGCTGTGAGACCACAGGACTTATGCGTTCTGCTTGAGTGGAGGTTTCTTAAGGCAGGTATCCTTGGTTTTGCTTACTCATTGCAAGTCAGATGTCGCATGGTCTCTTCCCATTGCTGTGAGTTGCCTCTGGATTCGTCTTTTACCAGTGTCCGTTTCACTCACCCTCTTTTAGCAATGCCATTCTCTATCATTTTGCACCCAGTATTCTCCATGCCCACCTTTGTCATGGTGATTCCAAAGTGTGGAGTGTCTTTAGATGTTTCCCTTGTAGCTGGGGAGATATGGAACTAGAGTCTGATCCAAGGGCTGTGTAAATCCACGGGCATCTTTCCACCAACTTTAACAGGCTTTCTTTTTGCATCTGGTCACAGTTCAGTAAAGCACCTAAGAACATGTTTAAAGTAAATACTCCTATATTGGGGGAGCAGCAGCAGCTAAATCAAAGAAAGCATTAATTCAACTTCAGAGTGCTTTTTCTCATGCTGATTTTTCACACTCCCCACCATTCCCCACCCTCACAGTTCTGGGATTGCTGGCCTCTATTCCTTCTTGTTTGAGGGGGCTAATTAAGTCTGAAAAGTGAGGTATGCTAGGCCTGGGACCAACCTGCTGGGGTCAATAGTTTGGGGGTATTTTTGTTTTTTGTTTTTTTTAAATATTATTTAAGTGCTCTATTAAGTTCATCTGAACCCTTATTTTGCTGCTTTCTGTATATATGATTTACCTGGCCTTCATCCTAAAAAAATCTAGTATCTCATTATTTATTGGCAGGCAAACACTTTGTGCCTGCTCCAGCAGATCTACCCACCATTAACATCCTCCCAACTCATGTTCCTGGGTTTTTTCCAGTTCTAAAGCTGAATTCTGAAATGTTTAAAATAAAAATTTCCACAATGACAGTTACATGATCATTCTCATAAGAAAGGCCAGGGCAAACATTTTAAGAGAGGAGGGAACAATTTACATTTTATTTCTTATTTATTTATCATGTTTACATCTCTTTCTCTGTTCTAGACCTGGATAAAATGAGAGCATTAAAAATACTTCAGTTGTCTAGTTTTGCAGATTAATAATGCCTTTTTCTTTACTTAAGAAAAAAATTCATGATTTTATTTTTTCTGGTCTGTATAAAATGTATAAAGAGACATTTGTTTCTAAAGATGCATTTTCATTCCTTTGTGAACAGTAGTTGGGGCTGGGGACAAATCTCAGAATACAAGATAATAAAATCCTATCCTGTTCTACTTCGTTGTTCTCCTCCCATACTGTATGATTAAAGGGTTATTCCACTTCCTTGTTTGTGGTTACTTGATATTAAAAAAAAAAAAATGTGTAGAAAATAAGTATCTGATTGTTTTTGCTCAATGAAAGGTTAAAATGTTGTGTGTATATATTTAGATATACTGTGTAGTTCAAAGTAACATCAGTAAAGGATAGTGCATCTTTATTAGAGCGATATGTTACTAGTCTCAACTGAAGTTTATTAAGATCGTTGAACAAAATGGCCTGATTCTGATTCCATTTACATATGTGTAAATCAGGAGTAACTCCTGAAATAGGAATCAGTGGAGTTATATTGGTGTAAAATGGATGTGAGCAGTGCTTTTTTTCTTTTCTTAATGTACAAAAAAAGTGCCAGTACTTTCCTTTCCCCTGCTGTCCCAGTCTCCCCCCCCCCCCCCCCCCAAAACCCCAGCTGGGCAGCAGAGCTGGCAAAAAAGGGTGCTGGCATGCCATACCCCTGCGTACCATCACAAAAAAGCACTGGGTGTGTGAGAAATTGGAATCAGGTCCCAAACATTCATACAAATCTATAAAGATCCATGACAGAGATCGGTGACAGTTTGAAGCACCATTATCCTTCCCTTTCCCCTTTCAAAAAATTTAGATTTTTTTCAAAGATGAAATAATTCCTATCAAGTAAGTTCTTAAGGATAATTGCTAAATTGGGACCCTTTGCTCATTTTGATCTTTGTATAGTTTTTGCAATCATGGAGAATCTTGGCTCTGAAGCAATCTCTCTTGTGTTGTCTCTTTTCTATCCTGGTTATTTTACTGTAATACAGGCCTACAGTATTTGCACTAAAACGAAAAGCTTGTTAGAGAAAACTTGCTGCTATGAAAGAAAACATATTAAAACAGTTTTGCTTTTACCATTTTAATTGAGTAGCATTTTATAGAATAAAATCAATTTAGATTGGAAAAGAATGAAGTTTCCTTTTTGGGGGGGGTCCCCATTGCCCCTTTTCTCCTCCTTTCTTTTCTTTCCGTGCTTTCATGGTTTTTTCCTCCTCTCCTTTTGGTGCTCAGTTGTAATGATTGCCTCTGTTGTTGACTATGCTGCTGGGAATTATGACACTTGTAAATCCTGTTTTAATGACATTGTGGACACACTTTTTTGTATAGCGAGAGCTAACTTCTTTCTGTTAATTGAAGTAATTAAAAGGCTCTCTTTGCTATGAACAATTAAAAGCTTGCATGTTCCTTCAATCCAAACAAATGGCTACAGATGCCTGTCTGTAAAGTATTTCAGGGCTTCTTTCATCAAAGGGCTGCAATCCAGGCAGCTGTTCAGCAGCAACAATGGTAAATGGGGCAGAAGCTAATGAGTGAACCACATGGGCTAAAAGGCAAATATTGCATTAATTCCTTTATCTTGCCTTCAAAAAGAGGGGCTGAAACCAGAAACTGCAAGATGTGATGCTTTTACCATCTTTCAGGCAGAAGGATTCAAAGGTTCTACTGTTACAACCTGGAGTAAATTTTGTTGCTGGGTATCTAGCTAGTCTATGAGAGTAGCCCATGTTTCCTTGGGGACTGATACAGGAATAACTTCACTCATCTGTGAAAAGCAAGAGTGTCATCTGTTTACCTGCACACAACAACACTATACTACAGTTTAGGACAGGAACTGAAGGATCCTGTATCTAGCTGAAAATACAAAAGCAATTTTTGTTAGGCAACGTATTATTAGTTGTGCTGGCATCAGCCTCAACTCCTACAAAGCAGCCCTATTCCTATGGTGGCACTGGACGCTTTATGAATATATACAGGCAGTACTTTTAGCTTTGCTTCTCCTTTGAGAGACTGGCACTGCTTCCATGAAGGAAGCTCTTTTCCCTGGTGCACCTGAAATTACCCAGCAAAGCGAAGCATCTCCCAGTAACCTTGCTTTCTGTGGAAGGCTAAATTCTACCATATTTACATGACAAACAAGGAGTCTGGTGGCACTTTTAAAGACTGCAATAAATAAATTTGTTAACCTTTAAAAATGCCACCAGACTCCTTGTTTTGCTGGATTAGACTAACATGGCTACCTCTTTGGAACTAGGCATACTTACATGGGAACTCTGGTTTCTATAGTGGGGTTTTCTTTTTCTTTTTTCTTTTCTTTGTTTTTTATTTTTGTTTTAAACCCTCTGGTTCCTGTAGGAGAAACTTTCACCTCTGATACTCCGGTGCCTCAGGCTTACTGTGGAACCAGAGGACATCATGTTCCCAGAAAATGTGGTATCCTGAAACAGGAAAGTCAGCAGCAAATGGGCCCCATCCATTTTACAGGGACAGACTAACAGAATTCTGATTTATTAACCATTTTCTAGTAGGATCATTTTGACTTACTGACTGCCACTTTCATTTTGTCTGGTCTTCCATGAGTGATACCAGGGTCACCTCATAGATCCATTATTGCAGCCATTACTGGTGTACAAAGACAGCTTCGCCTTCCCTGACAGTCAATGTACAATAGTGTAGCCAACTCTTAGGAGCCCAGAGGTCTCTCTTCTTGAGGCCAAGGCATAGTTAGCTTGTGCTCTCTGCTGATGTTCAACTCACAAGGGACTTTACCTTGAGTAACACTTTAGTATATGGAACAGGGCTCCACCCTAAAGTTAAGGGTGACTTGATTGACATCAGCAGCTCTGATTTTATGTTTGTAGGAGCAGATATGGGCTGCAGATACACTGAAGTTGATGGAAAGTATGAGTTCCACTATGCTACAGTTCAAGAATGCTAAGTGGCAAGAAGAGATGGGGGTTGAGGGGGGAGTAGAGTGTGTGTGGGGGGGGAGAAGCATCCAGGATGCTGTTTAAAGTGATGTTTCCATTGCCACATGGAAAGGATGTTACAGAGGGAAAATGTGATGTGTTGATCATATACACTGAAGTAGGACAACTGATGCACTGTTGAACTTAATGCCTTATGGTCTTGGTCCTGTTGAAGTCACTGGCTCATTTCCCATTAGTTTTGACATCAGCAGTAGCCCTTTGACTTTAACTGTGACAGTCAATTGGTTACCAAGTTTCCTTCCCCCATTTCTCTATGGCTGGTGACTCAAATGTTGGCCTCATTCAACAATGTAATTTGCCACCTTCAGTACTAGGGAGCAGGCTAATTGGATTGTTGATCGGTGTGGATGTTCTTGGGTCCCTGGTGAAGGGCTGAGATTTAGAGTAGGCTTTCTAGTGGAATGGCCAGTGAAGTGAGCCCCAAAGCCCATCAAGAAAGGCGTTCCTTAACAAACACAGAACGGGGTCTTAAAATTCCTTTGAAACTAGCCAAAATGGACTCTTTTCCCCTTCCAATGCAGCATACTGCACATATACCTCTCTTTCCAACACAAGTAGTGTTATATTTGAGCCATGGAATTCCATCTGTGCTGTAGGCTGAAATCAGCTCCTGTAGGGCTGTCTGAGGTGGAGGAGGACATAATGGTAGACCAGAAGGTAGACTGTTCAACTGCTGGAGGCTGAGCCTGAAGTTGCTCTTTGATTTCACATTTTCCAGATTAGGTAGTGAGACAGGATTTGTAGAGCTGTTGTTTATTCCCATGCTCCTGGAAATGACTAAATGCTTCTATATTAACTGTAGTCAGTCAGCTGCCTCCGTTGTCTATTCAAAGTGGCTCCTTTATGGTCTTCTTTCTACCCTCCTCATTCTGCAGCCAGAACTTGTCCTTCAGTTCCTATGGAGTGGAAGATGAGGAGTGACAGCCAGGGGTACTCTGATCACAATCCAGCAGCTATATATCTCTGAAGTAGCACAGGCAGAACCCACCAAAGGTATCACTAACTCCTCACTCCCTATATGGGACACAAAACTGCTGGCTTCCATGCTCAGGTGCATTCATTAATTCTCATTAATAACATGAGTGTGGGTACTTAAGAAATGAGCTTCCAAAGCAAGCAATTTTCTTTGAAATTGGGTAAAGGAAGGTCTGGATTGCTTCTTTTTCTTCTGGGATACTCAACACCCTCCTTCACAGCTGGGGTGTAGCATGGTATTCTTGCTGGGCCATGAATGTGCTTTCACTTACGTTGCATTTAGGGAGCCTCAGCCATGATACATTCAAGCATGTGAAGCCTGCTTAACTTTGTTTCATGGGGCCAGAGCAGCAGGATCCTGTGTGCTGGGAACAGTCACTGCTTCTAGAATTATAATTAACCTGCATGGGGAGTGAGGTCCTTGTGTCCTATCATGAGGAGGCTCTGGAGCCCCATAGCTCTCTCAAGGTCCACATTAACTATGGGGAAGCCACCAATTTTTGGAGCTGAACCTCCTGCCTATTCCACAGAGCTGGGGGGCAAGTTTCCCTTTGCCTCCTCTGAGGGGATTCTGAAAGCTGAAATGGTGAGAGTTTCTTGTTCCTTTTGTAGGTTTATCATGTGTAGGAGACAATCAGGATCTAAATAACTGGGCCTGTTTCTCCACTCTCAGTAACGTGGATTCTGCCAGCTTCTCTGCAACAAAGAATTCCAGCCTGTCACCGCTCAGCCCAGCTCTGTAGGCATATTTTCTGCTCAAGGTTGTTATAAATGTCTTGTGTTGCTTTTTGTTTGGTTTCCACTCTCTTTATGTCTCAGCTACTGCTGCCTCGCTGTTTCCCAGAAATGTGCAACCAGTCTACAGATAGCTTTCTCATTCAGCTAGTGGTGTCTAGTAATCCCTTCCAATGTGTGACTCTATTGAGAAATGAATTCTGCAACCTGATGCCCTGAGAGGAGGCAAGTCATTGTTAATCACTACATTTCAGCTCACTGCCTGCCCAGCAAGATCCATGGGTCTGAGCTGGTCGAGAACTCAGAGAATTTGGGGAGGAAAGAGCCCTTCTCCATGTGGAGAGGGCACTCACTGTGACTGATTTTGGCTTTTTATCATAAATATGCAGGGCCGGAAGGGACCACCAGTAGATTTCTCTATTCCAGAACTTAACCACTCTTATGGTGCGAAAGGTTTCCCTAGGCCTGGTCTACATTTACTGCGGTTGAAGGGAAAGACACATGCTATGTAAAATAATTTGCATCTCTCCCTTTAACTTTCATAACACCTACTTACCAAGGCATCTTCACTGTACTGAGGTGAAGGGAAATGCCCTCCTTTTGACTCAGAGCTACTCTTTTTCAGGGGGTGGTCTTACTGGATCATCTTAACGATTGACTGAGAGGGTCTTCACTGACCACTCAGTCCATCTGGAAAGACTGAACTGATGCAGTGAATTTGCTGCCATCTGTGTAGACTTACCCTTCGTATTCAGTCTGAAACTCTCTTGCTGGAGATTAAGCCCATTGCTGCTTGTCGTACCTTTAGTGGACACGGAGAACACTCAATCACTGGTGAGCCCTTAACACATTTGAAGACAGTTCTGTTGCTCCTTTCCTCCTGAAGGAGGTTCCTTTTGGGTGCTGTCAGTGAAAAGTCTGGGTGCTGCTCTGAAGGCAGAGTATGCAATTGCTCCCTGAGGGCTGGCAGCTGCCTGTTAGCCACAGGCCTGCAAAAGAGTAAGTTTGTGTGTGGTACTGCATAACCCAAGTGAGGGGATTAGGAGGGGGCCATGCTGCAGCCATACACACTCCCTCCCTGAGCTCCGTGGTGCACTGGAAGAGGCGAAGAGACCATCCTCTGCCGCACCGCTTAGTGCCATGTACGCTGTCCTTTGTGGCCAGCTGTTTCTGCTGGCAGTTGTAGGCTGGGGGAATGCCCGCAGACCCACTTCCTCCTCACTCCTTTCCTGCTGTCTCACATCAGTAGCAGGGAGCAGACCCTGTGCTCAGGAAGCTACAAGGGCTGCTGCTATGCATAGGGATACAAGGGGGAAAAGACTCTTTGTTGCCCCCCATCTCACTGCTTCATATTTACGTGTGGCATTCAAAGGGGTGCTGTCAATACAACTACTAAGCATGTCAGTCTTCTCCTTTGCTATTGAATATCTAAAATCACCCGTTTAAGGCATTCTTGGATTTTGAGACAACTGACTGGTCTATGGCCACTGAATTTGCAGCTCTAAAGGGGAATGGTTCACTTTCCCCCACCATTTTTTCAGCCCTCTTGTTTTCATCATGTCATGAGAGGGAGCCTCCTAAAGGGCAGGTGATGCCAAGGTGCAAATACCCAGCTGGATGATGCTGAAGAACCAGTTCCTGCATATAGGCAGGTCCCTCTCTGGTAAGGGCTTTACACGCATACAGGGCTGGCTTAAATATATTATTTCAACAGCCTATGGCAATAGGTGGAATGAGGCTACATACTGGGTGTTGACTTATGTGTATTGGCTGAGCTGTCCAGTGTTTATGAACATAAAAAATTAATAGCATCTGCTGCGCTCCTGATGTTGTGTCACTAAGCTCATGGAGGCTGTGTGTTTATATATACCATTAAGGCAATAATTTTCCAGCCAGATGATGTCAATACTAGCAAATAGAGGGTTATGTCCCCTTTCCTTAGAAAGATGTTGCTGTCATGTTTTACACCTTGAGCGAATCAAGACATGGATAATATATCTTCCTGGGATGTTCATTACAGAAAGGAGGTGGACAAACTAGGGAGAGTCTGGTGGAGGGCACTGCAAATGATTAGGCGGCTGGGGCACACGACTTGAGAGTAGAGACTGAGGGAATGGGGCTTATTTAGTCTGAAGAAGAAAAAGGTGAGGGGAGCTTTGATAGCAGCCTTTGACTACCTGAAGAGGGGTTCCAGGGAAGATGGAGCTTGGCTGTTCTCAGTGGTGGCTGATGACGGGACAAGGAGCAATGGTGTCATGTTGCAGCATGGGGGGGGGTCTAGGTTAGCTATTAAGAAAACCTTTTTCATTAGGTGGGTTGTGAAGCACTGGAATGGGTTATCTAAGGATGTTATAGCATCTCCATCTTTTAATGATTTTAAGGTGTGACTTGACAGAGCCCTGGTTGAGATGATTTAGTTGGGGTTGGTCCTGCATTGAGCAGGGTATTGGATTAGATAACCTTCTGATGTCCCTGCCAACCTTCATCTTCTATGATTCTCTGTGTTCAGAAAGGATTAGAACGCTTTGACTGACAATGCAATCTAAATGTTAAATCTTTTCTTCACACACCTTCCATAACAAACATGGCAGGGATCCTAAGTCAACAGCCGCCTTCACTACCTAACTCTGAGTCATTCCTCAGACCATGGTCCATCCTGGACGGTGAATGAGGCTATGGTCCTGTGCAAAAAGAGTGTGTGACCCTGTAATTAAAGACTGTATCATAATGCCTGATTAGGCTGACTGGGAGAATTTGGCTGAGAAAGGCAGAGTTGGTGTGTTTGCCAGTCCAAAGCTCTTCAACAGTAATTAATCCCTAAATGTCCAATTGTTCAGAGTTCAAGGAAACACCTCCTTCCACTGTACTTTGTGTTCCTGTTAAGCAAGGAGAGACGGCAGGGCGTGTGCCCTCATTCCATAAGAGCGACACACCTGGCGTGTAGTTAGGAACTAGACTGAAGGTTGAGTATAATTATTAACCACCTAAGTGGCCCAGTGTTGCACAATAACCCATGTCTCAGAATGCCTTGTTGCAATTGTACATTTGCTTTATATTTTTAAAGCTAAATACAGAAACCTTTTTAATATGTACATTCTGAGAGTGAGCTGTTTGTTCCTCTGCCCCAGGTAGCTCACGACATCAGGCTGAAAGCCATTAGTAAAAGGTGAAAGAACTTAAATATATAGATCCAGCTTCTTAGCTGGAATCAATCTGTGTAGCTCCATCAAAGTCCATAGACCTATGCTTAGTTACACCAGCTGTGGCACTGGTCCATGGGTTTTTCTTTTGTCCTGCTGTTGGTAAAAATGATTGCTGTGTCCATTTTAAAGGTTTACTCATTTACTGGTTATTTTCATTTGTTTGGGTGTGTCTTAAAAAGGCCTGGTGGGGGAAAAATAGGGTTAGAATTTCAAATGCGCTCGTATGGCTTATCTGTTTTACGTCATTTGTCAGTTGCCACTGCAGAGCCTTTTTCTGTGAACCCTTTTGGAGAGCAGCACTGGGGAGATGAGCAAGTCTGAATCAGGCCACGCTGATGTGTATGGATGGTTTTGAACAGGCAGGTAGTTGGAAAGTTCAGGTAAGATGCACCACCAGGTGCCATTTAGTGGGGAGGGGCATTATGTCTCATCTTTTATTCCCGCAGCACTAGCACCAGGTTTTAAGTGAGATTTCTGGGTATTGTTACCCAGCTTTTCAGCTAAATTGTGGCAGAGGCTGGACCCTGGGGAGATGGAGGGACTTCAAAGCTTGAGCTCCACCCAGAACTGTAACTTTAAAGCGCTGTCTACACATTTAGTTTTAGAACTCCTGCTAACCTGAGTCTGTCAGCCTAGGCTGGAAAGCTGGCTGCCGTGGTGGGCATTACCAAGGTATCACCAAAGGGAGTAAAATGTTCACAAAAATGAAAAGTAATTATAATGGGCACAGGCCTGAAATGCCTTGATGGACAAGTTATTTGTAATGATGTTCATTAACTGACACTGGATTCTAGTGAAATACTGATTCTCATCACTTGCTTAGAGTAGTGGTTGTTAAACTACGGGTTGGGACCCAGTTCTGGGTCGCAGACCCTCAGGTACTAGATTGCGACATTCCCTGCTGCCACCGCCCAAAGCCTGTAGTACGTTGCTCAAAGAGGTAATTGTTGGGTCGCACATGTAAACGACTTTTTTTTTTCAACTGGGTCCTGAGGAAAAATGTTCGAAAATCACTGACTTAGAGCAAAACTATCCCCCTGTTGCAGAGTCTGGATAGCCAAGCAGGTTCCTTGGGAATGACAGGAGCCCGGGAATGAAGGAGGGGGCCCCACATGTTCCCTCTAATTTTTCATAGGTGGTGTGCATAAAATATTTCTTTTTGTGTGCACTCTAATGTTAGCGCTGTTGAATTTTTTTGTGCACTCTTTATTTTGTTGTGTGTGTGGGTTTCACGACCTGTGTGCATGCACACAGCTTAGTGGGAACATGGCATAGCCACTGCTAGCATTTCAGAACTAAAATATCATCATTAATGTATTAGTGGTGTTCTAGTATACCTAGATGCCCCAACCAAGAGCAGAATGCCTTATGGAACTGTCCAACTACATAGTGAGAACCAGGCCTTCCTCTAAAAGGCTTACAATTTAAATAGCGAAGGCCAGGTCTACACTGGTGACAATATTCAGTGGCAATGGGAGTTACGCAAGCTACTCTCTGTAGCGTGTTCCAAAGGAGCAGCTGTTTTAGTCTAGTTCAGCAAAGCAAATGAGGAGTTCTATGCACTTTTAAAGACTTTATTTATTTATAAACTCCCTGTTTGTTTCTCTGTAGCTTGGGTAACTCCCATCGACTTCGTAACTCCCCTTCAGTGCAGTCACTTCATTGTGCTGCACAGATGGGAAATGCATTCTCATTGACATAGCATTATGCCACTTGAAGGGGTGGCTTTGTTAGGTCTATGTCCAGACTAACTTAATGGTTCTTAACTGATTACTAAGTCAATATGGGAAGATTGATTTGACCGCAGTCTATTTGTCACCATCAGTGTAGGCGTAGCCCAAGACAGACAAAGGATGTGAAGGGAAACCCAAGAGGAAGGAATTTTTCAACAGTCACACAACAACCCAGTAACAGAGAGGAACAGAACATACTGTGGGCCTCCTTAGTTGTACTCTAGTTCCTCACTGTCTTCCCATGGTGTTTTCATGAGTAACTGAATTGCCTCCCCTATAGACAATGAAGGAGAAGAATGAGCAGCCATGCATTTTAATGTACTCTTTGGGCTTACCCCAGAGACTCTCAGTCTACTGGGGTACAGTGACACTCTGCCAATATCTAAATCCAGGGCCAAATTTGAGCTAATGATCCAGTTCATAACTAAGAACTACTGTGTAATTCTTAAAGTTGTTTATTGGGAGATTGCAAATGTGTCAGGGCCTCCCAGCTGAATCACAACTTCCTGGCCAGAAGCACCTCACTCTACTTCTACGGAAGGGCTAAGGTCCAAAAGCTAGCTAAAAGGTTCTGGTATATGTGCAGGACAGCGACACAGAAAACCATGACTAGGGACTTCCACTCACTTCGATCCAGATTCTAGACAGGCCCGTGGTTTTCCTGGCTGGGCTGGAGTCTACGCTCTCAGGACTGTTCAGAGGGGAAGAAAGGCAGCTGAGTCCATTAAGTGGCTCATCACCAAAACAGGCCCATTTAGGTTATACCAGGGGTCTCAAATGCAAATCACCACAAGGGCCACATGAGGACTAGAATGTTAGCCTGAGGGCTGCACCATTGAAACCTTTTCATACAGTGATACTGCAAATATTAATAATGATAGTGTTGCTGTGGGCCTCAGGAAATAACGTTAGGGGCCTCATGCAGCCTGCGAGCTGCAAGTTTGAGACCCCTGGGTTATACAAATAGTAGTTTTCATGAAAAGTGGAGTAGCTAGGAGGAGTTTTTCTGAGAGGGCCCTCAAAGAACCAGAGCTGCCCTCAGTCTAAGGGTAGACAGAGAGGTGGCTGTCTGCAGTTCGCCTTTGCTTACATGTAGGAGTGTGACAAAGTGTATCAGTGAGGTGCATCTAAAAGTCCATGTGCTGGCGTGAAGAGTCCCTGATTGGAAGAAGGGCCACATCTCCCTAAAAACACCAACCAGTGTCCAAGACAAAAACTAATATGACAATCCATAGCACAGTCATCAGGAACTGGATGGAATGTAAGGTGCTGAACGTATCCTTTAGCCTAGTACAAAAAGCAAGTCACCATCTCATTTCACACAGGTCATTTAATGGTCATGGGTGGGGGTTACAAACTGCTGCTGATCTAGAGGGATTTTGCTTATATTTCTTCCTAAAAGCAAATTAATGTGTCATGCAAAATGTAAATCAAGCTGGAGAGGTCTGTATGCTGGACTAAGACCCTAGAAAACCTGAATTCTAACTTAAGCTGTGCTACTGACCTATTGTGTTAATACAAACATATCACTTAACTTGCTGTAACTCAGTTTCCCCCTCTATAAACGGGACAGTTATGAGGTTTAATTACTGCCTGTCAAATGCTTTGAGATCTTTGCCCGAAAGATGTTGCAAATGCATAGAGTAATACTAAAATGACAAAGAATTTTTAAAGCTCTGGAGCAAAAAGAAAGAGAGTTAGAGGAAGCACCAGCTGTGTCTGCTTAGTCTCAGATACACACATCTCATTTTGATGGCAAACTTGATGTTATCTGTGGACAAGTGAACTCAGTCACCCTTTCTTGTAGCAGACTGGCTGTGACAAGCCTCTTACTCATGAATTGGTCATCAGTCATTTTTCCAGAAGTATGAGCAATAAGGGGGTAAATATTCCACCAAAAGGGGAAGTGTCAGCAAGAAAGCTGGGATGTACAGTCTTTTATCATTACTTCTGAACTGCAGCTCTGCCTAACTAACAGGAACATATCTAATCTGTCCCTAGACAGATGTGCCCTTGGGCAGGGAGAGCAGCTAAGCTACTGCAGAAGAGAGGAAGTGGAAGGGTTTTGTGATGTGAGGAGTTTCAATGTAAGTTTCATTTAAGTGGAGTCAGGGAAGAGTGTTTGAGTTGGACTAGGGAGTGTGAGCTTTTTGTTTTTTTAAACCACAGGGCTCTGTTCAGCAATGCACTTACACGCTTGCTGAAAATTAAGCAGGTGCTTCAGCACTTGCTGAACAGGGATGTGCCTAAGCACACGTTTAAATGCTTTGATGAATTAGGGCCTAAGTGAATGTAGTGCTAGTGAAAGATACAAAATTGAAGACCACAAGTATGCCAGAAACAATACCACAGGAACAGCAGCAAAGTACCAATGGGATGGGATTGATTTTGAGGGTAAGAAGGATGTTCAGCGCCCATGCTCTATTTAGTCCTTAGTTCATGGGATGGCAAACTCTTTTGAATTAGTAAGTGTGCTGGGAGTGAATGCCAGGGCATGCCATGCTGCTGCATCTGGAGGACCATTCAGGACTTGGGAGCACTATGTCAGGCTGTCATTTTGAGTCTCATCAGATCTATCAGAGGGTCCTCCCCAGATTTTCTCTAGCTGACGGCTTTCTCTACCATTAAAAGAAACATGGAGGCTCCATTCAGAAGGGACCCAAATCTAAATCATTGCTGGGTTTGGTGTCCCAACCCAGTTGTCATGAAGATGGGACTGTGTGTGTCTGTCTCATGCCCTGTGCCTGAAACCAGATTGCTGTGAATGGTTTTCTCAATCTATTGCTGGCAGCATAGAGAGGTGTGGGGTGGAGAATGAGGAAATTCTGGAAAAGCATCAACTTCCTTGGGTAACAAATCCGTAACATACAGGTGGATTGCTACAAAAATCACATGCACGGGCATTTTGCACACATACCAAAGGTCTCTCTACCACATGAGCTAAAAGAGGACTTCTTCAAATGAGGAAAAAAGAATGCTTAGCCTTCTTCTGTGTCACACCCCTTGAAGGCAATTATCACCAGTCACCCAGAGTCAATACATTATTCCAGTATGTTCCCAGCCAACTGGAGCGTTGTGTGAAGTTTCCCAAAAGCTTGTATATTCTGCTTGCAGGCCCAGCTTCCCATTTGAGTGCCACCACATATCTTAAAATGGGCTCCAGTAGACAGCTAACTTTATATCTCATTGGTGTTTTCCATTCCTGGCTTTGGCCTACCCCATAATCTGTCCTTTTGCTAATGACGACTTTGCTTGACAACTTGCTTGACCAGCGGCAATGCATATGACTTTCCCACGGAGCTGCTTAGCTTTCCTTCTGCTACAATATTTTTACCGCTGTGGCCTGGTAATTGCTGTGCGCCAGACATCATGAACTGATCACTCATGGTGGCTTTCTTTAAAATAAGACCAGGCAGCTATTTTTAAGTAAATTTCATGCTAGTGGATGGAGCTGGCTTGGCAACCCTGGGAACCCCTCTGGTTTTTCAACTGTGAGCTATTTGGATAGGGACTGTCTCTTTTTTGTGGGTGGAACAGGCCTTGCACAGCATCTGTATAGTGAGAGAGGATGTCGGTCTCCATGGCTCATTTAGTCCTAGGTGTGTCTGCTATGATTGCCAAGAAAGCAAAGGAGCTGGACGGTATTAGCTTTGATTCTTCTTGTGTAACAGAGACATCTTTCCAGTTCCACCAGAAGTCAGACTCAGAGCTTCAGTTCATTTCACTGACCGGTGCCAGTGAACAACAGCTTTCAGTCTCTGCTAATCCAAGCTGGATTTGAATTGGTGACATGGTGCGCTGTGTCCTTCTAGCCTTGAATCAAGTCCCAACAGACCTGGGGATCTAGGCTTCAGGTTGTGAAGGGGAATATTGGACTGAAGTGCTCTAAATAAGCTCAGATGGAACTAATCAGTTTGGGTTCCCATGTGAACACAAACCAGTCAGTTAGATTCACCCAGCGCTTGCCTCCCTGAGCCAAAGTGTTAAGAGTTTGTCTACAATAAAAGGGGTTTGCAGTATAGGTAAAAGCACTAGTGAAGATGTAGTTTCTATCGGCAAGATTTCTTTTGCTCATACAACTTTTAGCCGCTGAACAAAATAAACTATACCAGCAAAATTAATTTCTTTGCCAGAACAACTGTGTCTCTTTTAGATGATTTTTTCTTTGTCAGCATAAATATGACATGAAGAATCACACTTCCTAATCCAGTGGTTTTCAAATTTAGGGTCGGGACCCAGTACTGCGTCGTGGACCCTCAGCTACTGGTTCATGGCACCCCCTGCTGCCCCCACCAAAAGACTGGAATGCACGGCTCAAAGATGTAATTGTTGAGTCACAGGCATACATGATATTTTTAAACTGGGGCCTCAGGAAAAAAAGTCTGAAGACCACTGCCCTAATCCACACTATTACACTGCAAAAGTTTCTAGAGTATACTTGATGTGGGTTTCACATTCTGAGGGTGGTTTTTGCCATTTTGTTATGAAAGTTTCACCCCTTTCGAGCAGCACTTCTGTCCAATTATCATTGATAGTTACATTAAATGATGATGCAGTGATAATCTGGTGCCCTCCAGTGGCAAATCTGAAAGTCACAATGGTCACAGCAATTTAGGTAACTAATAAGGTGCCCTTAACAAGAATCCAGTAATAATTGTGACGGGTGAAATCACAGGTAGAATTCAGGCCAGCAGCTGATGTTACTAATGGCTGGGTACTTAAGGCAATCTCCAACTGCTCACTCCTTCCAAACTGTGCATTCTAAAAGTCTGCTTCCAACGTGGGCTTTCATGGCTTTGCTGTTTTATCCCTCACTCTTGTGAATGGCTCACGCCCCTGGTGACTTTGATCCTCTCCCTTGTGTGCCAGTGAGTTTGAGGCTTCACATGATTGGCCACATTTATGCTCAGTGATTGTGATGATCTATCTCGCTGGCAGAATGGAAATATAGCTTTAGTAAGCACTTCTACCCTGGTGTGCATGAAGTAGTCATGCTAGTTTGAAGTAGTGGTTAGTTCAAACTAACTGCATTTTTTTAGTTCAAACTACCTTTTAGTTCCATCTAGCCACGCTTTTTTTTAGTTTGAAATAATACGTTAGTTTGAACTAAAAAAAAAAAAAAAAAAGTGCAACCAGTTTGAACTAAAAAGTTAATTCGACCTAAAAAAACGCCATTAGTTTGAAATAACTTCACACTGCTTACCTCTGGAATGGCGTCTGTCGGCGTAGGTCTTAGCAGAGAACCCCCAGAAATTCTCAATGCAACGGGCGGGCAATAATGTCAACTCCAGTTATTTAGGGCCCTTCAAGGAGGGCAAAGCTGGGCATACATGGATGCCTCCATCCATTTGTTTTTCACCAGATTCATACTGCCACCTGGCCAGCATACCAAGGTGGAGGATCAACACTCTCAAGCAGGTTATTTGTGCCCTGAGCCCAGGACATGGGTGGCCCGTCTGACCCTTCCCTGGATGTACTTTCAGCCCAAACATCCAGGGACCCCGCACGCAGCATGCTGTGTGGGCCTCTCCGCAGGTTGCCAATGGGCAGAGCCTATGCGAGAGGTTCCTCCCAACGGGATGCAAGCCACAGAGCCCGTGGGAGAGGACAGCAGAGCCTCATTGGTCAACTCCATGTAGGAGCCGTCCAGCAAGCATCCCAGTAAGTTTGTTATGCTTACTCCAAATAAAACAGTCAGCTGTGAAAAGGGAAATGCACATTCCTGGTTGCATACTTTCTGGGAGGTCATTCATCATAATGGAAAACAAAGTGTGGCTCCTGCTAGTTCCTTGTGGATCTCCATTTGTAAGCTTGTAGGTTTTTGATTAAGCTGTTCTGTCACTTAAAAAGTCCCTTATCCACCCTTTTTATTTCAATTTGTCTAGTTTGGTTTATATAGGAAGTCTTTCCCCTACAGCCAGTCATCTACTTTTTCAGTGTCCAGGAAGATTATCAGAAAGTTGTTAATCCTGAGGCTATTTTTAATACCTCCATTTCTAGTTTCACTATACAGTTAGTTGTGTATCTTTCTTTTCTAAAACTATCTTGTACCTCAGTGATAGTACTTTTTCCAGGTATTCCATTCATCTCACATTTATCATTTTTGTTCATGATTTTCTGCACACATGATGTGAGGCACATATGCATCAACTCTTGTATATATGTTGTCTAGTTTGCTAATTGATCCCACCTACTGTATGCCTGTTCCCATAGTTATTTCTATTGGCAGCAATCTTTTTTCCCCACATATCCTTATATTATTGCAACAAAATCTTTATACTCCCTCTGATAAGTGTTGAAGCATTTTATTGCTTATATTATCTTTACTGCAGTTGTATTTGTTTTCCCTAATCAGTGCATTAAACTCCTGCGTGCTAAATTTTTTGTTTAATGCACCATCAGCATGCTTCAGCCATGTAATAATCCACAGGTGTCTTTAATAATGCCTTTATTCCATCACTAAACTCATTGTTTTGATTCAGACCACTACTGACTTTTGGAATTCTTTTCTAAACTGTCTGCCTTTTCTCAAATTAATTGATTACAATATGACCAGAAATACATTTGCTTTTCCTTTTGAATTCCAGTCATTCTTTGAATTGATTGTGTTTCTGAAAGCTGTGAATTTTTCTTCAATTTTTCAGACATTTCTCCTACTTTTTTGAGATCTTTGATAAGCCTTATGCCTTTTATAGTTCATTAAGACTTTACAATTCATTGTAAGTTTTGTTTGCTTATTTCTTTTCTTGATTGCTAATTTGCAACCTTCATTCCAACAGGGAACCAGATTTCTAAATTGAGGTCAATTTGATGTTTTGTGGACAGCCAGATTAGCTGATGCTATTATTCCTTTTTGTTATATTGTTATAGAATTTTCCTAGATTGTCACTCATACAGCTACTGCCTAACCATTCATCATATTTAAGATTGTGATTAAGATCATCTTTTTGAAAATCCCAGGTAAGAAATCTTTTTGTGTTTTTTTTGATATTTTCTCAGCCTTGGTACTTAGGATCACCCACTGAATTGAATCTAGGAGGTGCTCCTGTATTCTATATTACTAGGTTATTCACATCAAAACATTGTTTTGAGCATTTACCATTTAGATCAATTTTACTTCCCCATAGCTCATGTCTGTAGAAGTCTCTGGAAATTATGAATGGGTTTTTGACATTATTAACTAATTTTTCTAGTTCTAAAAACCTCATTTTTACTTGGCTTATAAACATTATAAATCAATATATCAGTGATTTGTTGGTATGGGATTCTCAGTAGTATTATATTCAAAACCTAGTTTCTACACATCCATTTTGATATAGGTAAGCATCTTTCACATTAATATAAAGATCCCTTCCTCCTCCTCTCCTGTTCTCCCAGTTTTGCCAGAACTGGAAGACTGAACCAAACTTTACTTATTTACCATGTTTCTTGCATACATATAACACCAGCCTTTTAAGCCCACTTCAAAGATGGCTTTCTTAAATTCCTGCCCATGCATTCTTAAACTATATGTTTACCATCTGAGGATTATTAAGATGATGTTATTTAAATAGTGTTATTGCCTTCATCTAAAATTGCTTGAATGCAATCTGTGGAGAGGTTGTATCTGTAGATATGTTTTCTGCTGCATTTGCTATGATTTTAATCCCTTCAGCAGAGCCATAACTATGGCGGGGCGAACGGGATTGTCCCGGGCACCCCACAGTGGCTCCATTGAGCCACTGTATCAAAGGGCATGTTCTGCACTGCTTGCTCCAGGCACTGATCATTGTAAGGGGTGCATTCGTAGTGGAACGCGCCCCAGGCTCCGAAATGAATAGTTTTGGCTCTGCCCTTCAGTTTTATCATCTGTCTGCAAGGTGAAGTTAAGCACTTTATAATGAATACTGTAAACACCTCTTTACCTAGTTCCAAAGGGGTAGCTATGTTAGTCTAGTTCAGCAAAACAAAGAGTCCTGTGGCACTTAAAGTCTAACACATTTATTTGTTCCATGAGCTTTTGTGGGGAAAAAATCCCACTTCATGAGACCCCACAAAAGCTCACACGATAAATAAAATTTGTTAGTCTTTCAGTGCCACAGGATTCTTTGTTTGTCTCTTTATGTACAAGCAACACATAATCTCCCATTCCTCTCGCTGACCTGAGATGTGTGCTGCTGCCTTTCTATATCTTGTGTGTTTCTTGTACCTACTGCAAAAGATAGAAAATTTTGATAGCCTCCACATACAATATTTTTGTATTTCTCTAATTTGTTCAGCTGGATGTCAGGGCAGGGCAAACGATATCTCAAAGACAGCACTCCCCTGTGCCACCCCCGCAGATGGGAATTCCAGGCAAGCTGGGCTCCTTCTAGTCATGTAAATTGAGGGCACAATTTCATCCATTGACATTTTCAGTATTTGTTTGTCTCTGAAGGGGTCTCTGTGCCCCTCTGTGCATCTCGATGTGCATTGTGGGGTAAGGGGAGGCCACAGGTCAGATATGTCAAATCCACAGTGTTTGACCTACTGCTCTAACTGGGCCCAAACTCCTGAAGCCCTGCCTTTCTTCATGTACCACAGGAAGAATTATCCATGGTTCCACAAAGGGAAAAGAGGGATCAGAGAGGAGAGAATGAATTAACTCCCTATTAACTGAAATCTGCCTGACCCTCTTATTTCCCTGTTGGAGCATGTTGGGGGGTGCTGTTTTTGTTGCCTCTCACAAGGGACTGCTTCCAGGACTGGGGAGGGCTCCTGACACAGCATGTCTTCTTATTCCCAGTGACTATGTCTACACTTGCAAATTAATTCAAATCGATGAGAATCAATTTGAATTAAATAATGCATAGCCACACTGGCTTTCATTAATTTGAAATAAGGAGTGCCTTAGTTCAAATTGATGAAAGCTAACTTTGAAGTTATAAAACCTGGTTTACCTTCAAAGTGATGGTTAATTCAAACTCATTAGTTCAAATTCACCCAATGTAGCCATATTAATTTGAACTAACTGTTAGTTCAAATTAGCCATGGCTTGATTTTCCCTATGCAATAGCTCCCCCTACCTAATTCGAACTAGCAAGTCCTGTGCGTGGACATGTTAGTTCGAATTAGGGTTTCAAGCGTGGCCATGTTAATGCAAATTAACTTAATTTGAATTAATTATTAGCTTGAATTGATTAGTTTGAATTCAGTTAATTCAAACTAACCTTCTAAATGTAGATATACCCAGTGAGTTTAGTATAAACTGTCTTGGCTGTCCTCCACCTGAATCTTTGAAGATTCAGATTATTTTTTTGTTCTTGGTAAGTTTTCCTCTGGGACAAAAATTGCTGAAGGGAGCACGTAAACTGGCCCATCACTGGCAGCAGTTCCCACAGAAAGCAAAGGAAGGCAGACGTGTATCCAGTGGGCGAAGGAGGACACTTTCTCTGAAACAGCACCTGGTACACCACATAAAAGGGTGCAGCATGCATTCCTCCAGGGCTATCCTCACTCCTCAGATCAGTATTTTAGGGTGTGGGGCCCAAGCTAAAGCAGCAGACTTCCATGTGTGAGGGTTTTTGGTTTTTTTTGTTTGTTTGTTTAGTTTCACTTGCTCATTAAAACTGGCACTGAGGATTGAGCTTAATTGTGCCAAGCTAATGACAGGTAGATGTGGAGGTCTTGAGAGGAGGAGAGCATTAGTGCCTTCTGAATAACACACAAATAATGGTAGCGAGGGCTTTTTTTCCATGGCAACTGGAAAGTGCTGCTGTATGACCAACCCCAAGTGTTCAAAAGTCATGAATCAAGCCCTCAGAAATCACAAACCTTTAAAAATAATAAAGTTGAATTCTTTTTCTTTACCTTTGGATTTTTGAGCCTTTCCAAGATGTTCTCTGCAGCCATGAGCATTAGAAACTTTTTTTCTTTTCAACAGTCACTGAATCATGTAGGCAATTAATTCTGGGGACTGGGGTTTAACCAGAACACCTAATATTGTTAGACTCATGATAAAATCATGAGAGTTGGCAGCAGGCTGAGTGGTTCTAGTCTCCCCATTCTGTAGTGGCTGGGACAACTCATGGCTCAATCTGTTCTTGTAGAGCATTCCCATTACCTCCAGCAGATGGTAGCAGTATCCTTTGAAATCTTATTTCTCCTATGGAAATTATTAGCCACCCCTGTTTTCTGGCTGTTGCTGAAAGATTCATGCATGAGGCTGAATACCTTCCTCTTTCCTTGGATCTAACACAGGGATCAGCAGCCTTTACAGAACACTGTGCCGGCCCCTCCTCCTTGACTGTCAGTCAGTGCCAGTGGCTCCCTCCACAGAAATAAAAATGGCGGCTCCCTGAAAATTTGGTAGCAGCCATGGCTGGAGGTTGGTGGTGCAGAAAGAAGTTGCCCCCAATACTCCTCTTGGCAGCGTGCCTGGGTCCCCAGGAAGGCCGTGGAAAGAAGCTGCCTGGAGCAGCAACTCTTGGGGGTGTCCCCAGGCATGCTGAGGAAAGAAGCTACCCAGAGTGGCTCCTTGGCAGCTGCACACCATGAAAAGAAGCCATTCCAAGCATCTTCTTTCAGGGCCGTAACTACAAATTCTGGCACCGGGGACAAGCTGCCCAATATGCCCTCCCATGGCCTGATCCATCCCCTACCACCACTGGTTGGAGCTACCAAGCACCTGATGGCCAGATGAGGTGGCTTGGGGTGCGGAAAAAAGGATCAGAAATGCCAGGTGTTGAGGTGCAGTGGGAGGACAGATTAGGCACTAGTGAAGGCACAGACTTGGAGAGGGCAGCAAAGGAGGCAAAGGAGCAGAGCCTCATGCCTCCTTCCTTCCCACATGTAGGTGTGGGCACTGAAGGGTTAATGCCAGTGCTAGGGAGGGAGGGAGGTGGCTGGTTCAGAGCCCAGAGCAGAATCAGTAGAAAAATAAACATCCCAGGATAGTAGGCAAGTTAATCACGCAAATGTGTTTAGATATTTTAATTTGCAAAGGCTATGTTGTACAGCCTCCAGTTTCCCAAAACATTTGTTGATATTTATTTCCTTATAATTCAGAAAAATGTGACAGTTCAGGTGACTGGGAATAAGGCAACTCTCTTAACTAGTGATATGTCAAGCCTCATACAACACAGTGAAACAGTTTGTATCAGAAGACCATACCATGTGACATAGCATTCAAGAATGATTAAAAACTCAACACACACAGATTCCTGTATCTATAGCTGAGTCATTCACATACTGATTTCCTTACAATATCAATCCTTTCATGATAATGGATGGAATCGGTAGCAGTGTATCACAGTAACATTCACTAATCTTTAAGGGACACCATCAAGTCTCATTCATCCCCAAAGGTAGATTTTGTAAGATTTAGAGAAACTTAGAACAAAAACAAAAAAATCCATGATACCTCATTACATTTCCAAAAGAAATTAAGCAAACAGTCTCCCTTGTGTTATCAAGTCACACCTTATATCAATGTCAGCCTGGGTGACTCAGAGAGCAGGTTTCTCGCTTTGCCCACTGCTCCTCTGAACTCCCTCAATGGGTCATTACGGAGACAAGGATTACAGACACGCTGTCTGAATGTTTTACAGAATCACACAGGACTGCTTACTGGCCAGGCTTGCTCAGGGTAGGAGATTTAAAACTCCCCCAACCTGGCCCCAGCAGTTTAGAGGGAACATTGGCTCCAAAATACAGTGCCTGGGGCTTTGCCCCAGTTGCCTCACCCTAGTTACGGCCCTGTGTTCTTTCCACACCATCCCAGGAACATGGGCATGATAGGGATCCTCCACATCCCAGCTGCCCGTGAAAGAAGCTGCCAAGGGTGGCTTTCAGTGGCAGGAGCCACATTTTCTATGGCACTGCAGAGGGTGCCACATGCTGCTCCAAATGGGCTTTTATGCCACTGTCGGCACACATGCTGGGGGTTGCCTACTCCTGATCTAACAGGACGGCTTAGCCCTTGTCTGGCATCTCTGACTCCTGGCTTTTGCTCTTTACAAATCATCCACAGACACATTATAGTCACTGGATTTACCCCACTATGAAGCATCACATTTTCGGTCACTAACACAATGTAGTGATGAAAATGTTGCTGTGTTGAGACAGGGTGATTGTTGTCCTCAGGGGTGTCGCTGGTGCCGGGCACATGGGGCACGTGCCCCGAATCCTGGCGCCAGTGCTCCGGGTCTGGCGGGGCCCCGCCTCTCCCAGTCTGCAGCCCAATCGAGCTGGACATCCGGGGCCCAGCCGCCCGCTGCCATGGCAACCCCATCCCTGCAGCTGCAGCGTCCCCATCCCCAGCTGGGGATCTGAGGCTCAGCCACCCACGGCCGTGGAGGCCACGCCTGCCCCCCTGCCCCGCCAGGGATCTGGGGCTCAGCCCCTCACAGCTGCCCCCAGCCCCATCCCCAGCCGGAGGTGTGGCCTGCGGCCAGGGGTCGTGGCCTGGGCTGGTGCCCCAGGTCTTTCCCCGGGGCAGCAACGCCCCTGGTTGTCCTGTGAGTGGATCGCAGTGTTGTAGCACTTAAGCCAGGGGTAAGCAACCCCTGGCACATGTGCCAACAGTGGCACAAGAGCTCATTTGGAGTGGCGTGCAGCAACCTCTGTAGTGCCACAGAAAATGAGGCTCTTGCCACTGAAAGCCACTCTTGGCAGCTTTTTTCAGGGGCAGCTGGGGTGTGGAGGGTCTCTACCATGCCCATGTTCCAGGCATGGTGTGGAAAGACGATACTTGGAATGGCTTCTCTCCATGGTGTGCAGCTGCCAAGCAACCACTCTGGGTAGCTTCTTTCTTCAGCATGCCTCGGGACCCCCCAAAAGGAGCTGCTCCAGGCAGCTTCTTTCCATGGCCTTCCTGGGGACCCCTGTCCCCAGACATGTCACCAAGAGGAGCCACTGTAAGCAGCTTCTTTCCACACTATGAGCCTCCAGCTATAGCTGCCACCAAATTTTCAGGGAGCTGCTGCTTTTATTTCTGTGGAGGGAGCCACTGGTACTGACTGACAGTCAAGGAGAAAGGGCCAGCACAGCGGTCAGTAAAGGTTGCTGCCTCTTGACTTAAGTCATTCTCGGTGTTAGTGCTACAGACAGAATAATAATAAAGAGAGAGGTGTTCTTAATAAAACAGTAGAGGATTCCTAGTCAGAAGATGGTTGCCGCAGGGGCCAAACTACAGGTGGGCCTGAGTGGGCCCTGCCCCACCCACTTTGAAAGCAGGCCTACCCAATGTGTTGCTGCTTCTGCCAACACTCTGCTTATGCTTGGAGTGTCAGGTAGTTTTGGCTAGTTGCTACAAAAACTTCTTGGTAGTGGCCACATAACCAAAAGCAGGAAGTTTATGTAGCAACCGGCCAACAATCACTAATTTGCCAACACTCCAGTTGCCAATGCCAAGGTAATTGGAGCCTCCCACAGCTTGAATTCTCTGTCCAACTGCTTCTTGAATGTCTTGCTTCCATTCAAATGAAGTGGCCCAGGACCACCCAGCTGAATGACAGGCCGTGCCAGAAAATCGCTTCTGGCTACGTGTCTGGACAATAGGCTTTGTAGCAGCCAAAGAACACACCCAGACCACTTATGTCTGCAAAACAGGTACACAATGAGCCTACCATCTGCTTTTGCAATAACTGCCCTGTTGCAGTGATATAATACACTGGCTTTGTGCACGCTGTTATGGAGGTTCCTGGTAGGTGGGCCCAGCAAGGATCCCAGAAAGCCTATTACTTACTCATGACTAAAGCTGGTTGAAACTTCAAATTTCCTTTTAGGAGGCAGTGTCAATGGTTTAAAAAAATTTTTTTATTTTTTTTTTTGGTTTTTGTTCTGATTCAGAACAAAAGCAATTTTTTTTAAAATTTCCTGAGAAATGGAATGTCTGAAAAAGGTTGAGTTTTGGACCATTTTTTCCCAGGAATTTAAGTACTTTTTTTAAAAAAAAATTGTTATGAGTTTTTTTTCCTTGTTATATATTTACAGTATTTTATGACTTGTCATTAGTAGTAGTGCATAATATGACATGATCGTTGAAATATTCTAATTTTATTTTAGTTTTGGCACTTTTTAAATTTGACATTTTTGCAGTGTTATACTACTTCGTTACAATGCAAACAGGGAACACTGCTCTGGGAAAAAAAGATAAGATCATCTATCAGTACAAAATAGCAGCTGCCATTAATGATTTTACAAATAAAGTAAAATAAAAATAATATAATAGTAGTAGTAATTAATATTATGCTTGTGTTTCAAAATATATATTTTTCAAGAACATTTCAGTTTTGACCAACCTGGCCATTTTTCATCCAAAAAAAAAATACTTTCCATGAAAACTTTCTCAACAACTCTACTCACAGCCAAAGAAGCTACTTCATTAGGTCATAGAATAAAGGCTTGTGCTTTTGAGAGTGAAGATCCCAAATTCGATTCCAGCTGATGGGTTGTGTTCATAAGTATGCAACTATGGATTTTTACGTAGGACTTCAAAAATTTGCCATATATGTTCAGAAAATAAACAAAGATGGACCTTAACCAGCTCCTACACGCTGAGCTCTGATCTGTATTTGGATCAGAGTTCACAGCCCAAGGTTACCTGCCAAGCCTTAAATTCAATATTTCAGGCCTAACTGCCAAAGCTTATCTACAACATAAACCAAAGCAATACCTAAGAATATCTCAGAAATCTAGCTGATGCATGAAGACGCTGCCACCACTACTGAGCAGTCTGATAACACTGTAAGACTAATTGTTGCTAAAGGTTATCCATGAATCTCTTGTGCAGTCACTTCCACAAGTTTTTAATCCACGCCAGTATTTACAAAGGCCTTGTATGATGACACTAGTACAGCTGTTCAAAACTCAGAATTTCTGTTTCATGGCAAATTCAACCTTACAAAATTTTGCTTTAGTTCTAAATTAAAACACCATATATTTGCATTAAAGTTAGATTTAAAATTTAGATTTTTAATTGAATAAAGATTTTAAATTTAGATTAAAATTTCTTGTTTCAAGTTTTTTCCCAGAAAATTTTGTCAAAATCAATAAGATTTTATGGAAGTTCAGTTTTGTCAAAAAAATGAATTTTCTGACAAATAAAAATTCTGTTGTAAATTTTCTGACCAGCTCAAGATACAAGGCAACATGGAGATTGTTAGTCAGTCTATGAGCTGGAGAGACAGCAAGAGCAACAGTGTCAATCTGGCTGTCTGCGTCCATCAACCTCAATAAACAACAGATGTTTATTACAACCAAATCCTGTTTCTTATCTGGTGCAAGAGACATCACACTGCCAGGAAGCACTTTACACAACAGATTTAGATCAGATATTTTGACTAGTGGCTTAGTGACTAGAGCATAAGATAGCAGTCCCGTGAAACCCTAACTCTGCCATGGATTCACTTTATGCCTTTGGCCACATTTCTCCACCAGTGAAATGGATCTGCTAGTCCTTCCCTACTTCACAAGGGCACAGGCATAATTTATGAATGACTGTAAAGCACTTTCAGATCCCTGGATAAGAGATAATACATATGCAAAGTTTTTTTTTTTAATTTGTATCTTTTGAGACATTAGAAAGCTTATATTGAGATATATTTGGTACCTGGTGATGTTGTGTTTGTACTTAATAGCACGATGGATAAATTCCAATGAACCTAATGATGTATCATATTGGTATTGAATGTTAACCATAACAGCTCAGCAAGATTTAACCCTTAAGAAGGATGAGAGCATTTGTGTGAGATTCAAGCCATTTGTTTATGAATAAAATGCGTGGAGATAGCAGTTTGGTCTACTGGGCTACGTCTACACTTACAAAATTAATTTGAAGTAGTTAATTCAAAATAACTACTTCAAATTTAAATTGAAGTTATTATTTTGAATAGTCACTACTTAGAAGTTATTATTTCAAATTAGGAGTCCAGTGAAGACTCTCTAATTCAAAATAAAGTGGGCTTTATTAATTCTAAGTAGAGAGTCTTCACTAGATTCTCTAATTCGAAATGGGGGAAGACAGACAAAAGACTAGGGACATTAGTTTGAATTAAGCCTATTTTGTGGCTTAAAATGGCTTAATTCAAATTACCATAATAACTTTGAAGTAAGTGGTACTTCAAAGTAAAAGGAGGTTTTATTATATTGAATTAGCGGTTCCTTATTTCAAATTAAGTAGCTGCTTAATTCGATATAATAAAATGCCTTCTTGGACAGGCAATGTTATTTCAAATTAAGTCTCCTTAATACAAAATAACTTGAAATGTAAACAACCTTGAAGAATGTACAGTACAAATTAAGACAGTGAGATTATTAAGCGCAGCTTGTCTAGACAAAGGGAAGTTGTTTTGCAGGCCAAACTGTGCTTACACCTTAAGCAAGGTGTAACCTGAGATAATGAAAAGCTCATTTACATGCAAGATAAACAAAACCATCAGGCAGGCAAGTGGAGGAAGATGACCACTTAACGCTCTTACCTGAAGGATGGAGACTGCAGCCCTAGAAGCCTTCAGGTGGTCAAAACTACAGTCAAGAACAGAATATCAGAGTCACAGATGAATATGATTTGTGGTACAAGATTCAACATGGTTTTTGTAAAGAGAACTCATGCCTCACCAATCTACTAGAATTCTTAGACGTCAACAAGCACGTGGACAAGAGCGATCCAATGGCTGTAGTGTACTTAGATTTTCATAAAAACTTTTGACAAACGCTCCTCTCCAATGACTCTTTACCAAAGTAAGTGGTCATGGAATAAGAGAAAACGTCTTCTCCTGGATTAGCAATAGGCTAAAAGATAAAAAACAAAGGGTAGGAATAAATGGTCAGTTTTCAGAATGGATAGAGGTAAAGAGTGGTGTCCCTCAGCAGGCCTGTACAGGGACCAGTTCTGTTAAGCATATTCATAAATTATCCAGCAAAAAGGATAAACAGGGAAGCAGCAAAATTTACAGATGATAGAAATCTACTCAAGATAGTTAAGGCCAAATAGACTGCAAAGAATTACAAAGGCATTTCACAAAACTGGGTGACTGGGAAACAAAATGGCAGATGAAATTCCAAGTTGCAAAGTAATGCACATCGGAAAACATAATTCCAACTATACATATAAAATGATGGGGTCTAAATTAGCTGTTACTGCTCCAAAAAGACATCTTGGAGTCATTGAGTATGATGTTTTCAGAGAACTATTCACAATGTACAATGGCAGTCAAAAAAGCTAACAGAATGTTGGGTTTCATTAGGAAAGGAATGCATAATAAGATGGAAAATAGCATATTGCCTCTTTATAAATCCATGGTAAGCCCACATCTTGAATACTACATGTAGATCTGATTGCCCCATTTAAGAAAAAAGATATATCAGAATTGGAAAAGGTACAGAAAGGGACAAGTAAAATCATTAATGGTCTGGAACAGCTGCCATGTGAGGAGAGATTAATAAGTCTGGAGCTTTTCAGCTTGAAAAAGAGATGACAAAGTAGGTGGGGGAGCAGTGATAGAGATCTGTAAAATCATGTCTAGCATGGAGAAAGTAAATAAAGAGTGTTAGCTATTCCTTCTCATAACACAAGAGCTATGGGCCACCAAACAAAATTAATATGCAGCTCATTTTAAATGAACAAAAGGAAGTATTTCTTCACACAGTGCACAGTCAACCCGTGGAACTTTTAATCAAAGGATGTTGTGAAGGCCAAGACAATAATAGGGATAAAACATGAACAAGATAAATTCATGGAAGATAGGTGCATCAGTGGCTATTACTCAAGATGGGCATGGATGTAAACCCATGCTCTGAAGTATCTCTAGTTTCCATTAGCCAGAAGGTGGGAATGGGTGACAGGGGGTGGGATTACTTGCTTATTGTCCTGTTTTCTTTATTCCCTTTTGAAGCTCTTGATACTGGTCATTGTTGGAAGACCAGATACAGGGCTAGGTGGACCATTGGTCTGATCCAGTATGACTGTTCTTATTACCCTGCCTCTTGAAACACAATCAATAAAATTTTGGAAAATACATTCAGAGACAAAAAGCCATTTTTGTCATTCTTTACCTGAAGAGACAAAGAATCTAAGTGCTTTGCCCTCTGTGTTGGATCCTGGCTAAAGACCAGGCAGCCATGCTGGAAGAATGACTGGTGAGGAAACTATTTTGAACAACAACAACAACAAAAACCCACAACCCCACCCTAGTTAAGTTAGATTTTAGTATTAGAAGCATATTTTGACTTTTGTGTGTTTGTAATCATCTGTGATGGGTGTATAAACCGGACACTAGTAAAGCAAGGGTTAAGGAATTGCTCTGGACACAGGAGGCCATGCCCTGTTGCCCAGCTTCTGGGCATGCTCACAGTGTTGGAAGAGTTCAAAAGAGAGAAGCAGTCCTCCTCTCTCCAGTGGCGTCGCTGGCGCTGGGCACCTGGGGCACGAGCCCCGAGTCTATTTTGGACCCCCAGTTTTGGCGCTGGGAGCTGGGACCCCGGAAGAGCTCTGTGACTGGGAGCTGCAGCTTCCCCTCCCCTGCCAGGTGCTGCAGCCAGGTGTGTGACCAGCCAGGGGAGGGGCGGAGGGAGAAAGGGAGCCACTTTCAAACAAGCAGCTTCTCTGGCATGGGCTTCTCTCTGCAGGACGGAGGAGGTAGGAGTTGGGGGCTGGAGGCAGGGCCGTCCTTAAGGGGGGGCAGGGGGCGCAACCACCCTGGGCCCTGCACTTTGGGGGGCCTCATGCTTTTGGGGGATCCCACGCAGCCAGCTGGAGTAAGGAAGCAGGGAGCTTTTTCAAGCTGTGGGACTAGGGAGCAGCTCTGGCTGGTCAGGGAAGGGGGAAGGGAATTGGGACGGGGGAGTTTGGTTACAGGAACTCTTAAGTAGCCACCTTCCCACAACTGCTCCCTGAGGGGAAGAGAAAGGGCAAGTGTTGAGGTAAAACTTATGGAGCTAGCCTCCGTCAAGCCAACGGGGACAAAGCCAGGAGACTGTCACATCCCCAACCTTTACAAAACAGGACCTTCTCTTTGAATTTACATCAGCATCTCCAGAAAGTGTTCTCAGATATTAAAGAACTTTTTTCCTTCTACATTTAACAAGAGTTTTCAGTCTTCAGGGATGTCTTTTTGAGCAAACTTCTCTGTTCAGATAATGATCTATTATACCTGTGAGAGAAGACCCCAGGCTAGCACTCATATGGAAATACTGGGTTTTTAGATTAATGGCCATCAATCAACACATTAAAGTAGTTTTTTGTCCTTCCTTCTGCACTGTAAGTAAAGCCCCATTATCATTGATTGCAGTCAGACCACCAGTCCCAAAGCATGGCAAAGAGAAAAGCAACTGTGGCCCTGTGGGTCTAGTTTAGCAAAACAAACAAGGAATCCTGTGGCACTTTTAAAGACTAACAAATTTATTTATTTGTTAGCTATTAAAAGTGCCACAAGACTCCTCCTTTGATTTACATCAGGGTATCTAAGAAGAGGCCAAAAGTCCCTTGTGTCTTACTCTCATCCTCAAACAGTACCTGACTTTCATGACTTAGATCACCTGCAAAGCAATGAGGAATGTGTGAATACATATATTAAAATAAGATGGAAGAGGAAAGAGTCAGGCAGCATAAAGGAAATAACATACATTAGACAATTGGAATCCAGTGCCTTAAGGTGAGAGAGGACCTGAATTTATTTCTTATCATCCAAAAATAGCATCTCTCTCTGGCTCTCTCTGAATTTTCAATTTAAGAAAAACTTGATCTAAGAAAAATTATTAAACTTGTAAAATTGTGTGCCCATCTTGAACAGAAAACCAGAACCACAAAGAGTACATCCAGATGCTCCTGTCCACTTGGCTGTGAGGTTGATGGAACATCACCATGACACATTCAGTATTGCCTACCCTAAACATCAAAAATAGTCACAAGTCTGGCTTAAATATATCATTAAAACTCACTTAAAAATAAAGAGATGTTTAAGGAAATAATAAATGGAGGGAACTATTTTCTCTGACTTCTGGGTTTTGAGCATTTAGGATAAAGTCAGGTCATGTTTTTCTGCTTCTCTCTGCAACTTTTTAACCTGAGGGCTAGAAATTTATGATTTTATTAAAGAAAAATTATGACACTGCCCAGTGTTCCCTCTAAGCTGATGATGCAGCTGAACAAGTTACGAATGCACAAGTTATTGGGGAGCCAGTGGGCAGCAGGGAAGAAGCCCGTTGGGGCCTGGAGAACCAGCAGGGAACTTGCTCAGCTGCATCATCAGCTTAGAGCAGTGGTTCCCAACCTTTCTCAGGCTGGGGACCCCTGTGTAACAAAATAAAAAAAACAACTTTGCGGACCCCCCTCAGCTGTTTATGTAATCTGGCCTGCATGGGCAGACTCTGACCCGCACCAGTGGGACAGCTGGTGAGCAGCACTGCCACCACCATTGCCCGCACCACCAGGGAGCTGAGCCCTAGCAGCTGTGGTCCCCTGCCCTTGCCCCTGCTGGGGAGCTGCTGTGGCTCCATCCCCTGCCAGGATACAGCCACAGACGGGGAGAGGCAGCCCTGGCAGGGAGCATCAGGGCTGTGGCTGGGTTCCAGCCCTGGGTAGGGAGAGGCTCCGCAGGCCCCCTGCAATGTGTCTGTGGACCTCTGGGGGGGTCCCTGGACCACAGGTTGGGAACCAACTGGCTTAGAGGGAACATTGCGCTGCAAAGTTTCAAATGGGGGGGGCCCACACAAACTGATTTGCCCTGGGCCCTGCCCCCCCCAGGCATGGCCCTGGCTGGAGGCCCTGGTCAGGCGAGGGGGGGAGAGGAGGGGCTGCCTGGGGCCGAGGAGGGCTTCCCTGCATGGGCTCCAGCCCCTGGGTGGAAGCAGGGGATTAGTCCCTGGCCTCTGGGTCCCAGGTGGAGTGGGGTCAGGGGATTGTCCCAGGCCTTTGGGCCCTGGGTGTGGCTGTGGGGGTGCCAATAGGCATCCAGACCCTGGGTGGGATGGGCAGGGGTGCCCTGAAATCTCTGGGGCCCATGTTGGGACTGGTGGGGGTGTCCCCAGATCTCTGTGGCCCAGGTGGGACTCAGGGGGCTACCCCTAGGCTTCTGGGCCCTGGGTGAGACCGGGGGGGTGCCCATAAACCTCTGGGGCCCAGCTGGAATTGGCAGGGGTACCCCTGGGCTGGAGGCATTCTCCCCATGGCCTCTAGGTCCCAGCTGGGTCCATGAGCATTTCCCCAGTGCCTGCAGGGGGGACCCCCACATGGCCTAGGGGCCTCCGGGGGGGTGGCCTGGAAATAGAGCTCCTCACCTGAGCACCAGGTGGCCCAAGGGATGTTTCTAAGCCTCTGTCCAGGCCAGGGTCAGTCCAGCAGAAGGCTGGTGAGCCAGGGACCATCCCTCAGCCATGGGTCCCTGGGGATCAGGTTGGTGGCCAGGCTGCTGCGATGCAGCCCTGACCAGGCAGCCCCCCACAGCTCAGGGGGCAAGGCTTGGGTGCCAACCCAGAGTCTCCTGCCCTCAGCCCATGCCCATGGGTCAGGGCTGGCCTGGCCTGGGGTCCCCAGCCCTCACCACATGCCCAGGTGGTGGAGCTGCCTGGTCTGACCACAGGGTCTCACATGGCAGTGGGTCTGGCCTGGCACAACTGTGGGGTCTCCTGCCCCTTGCCTTGTTGTCTCAGTTGTGAGGCTGGGGCAGCAGGTGGTCTGGGAAGGTAACCTCATCAACAGTGCTATTATTTGTAAAGGTGAACTCTGCTGAACACCACCATATGCTGTGCCTAGTATTTATCCTGTGCTTGAAATTGTTCTCTTGTGTGAGAGATTGTTCTACATTAAGCAGGAAGAGACTGGAGGTGTGGGACAGGGACAGATAATATGGAGGGTCAGAGATAATTAATTGTGTTTACCTTTAAAGTACATGTTAATTAATGTTGGATATATGTCCTTTAGTGTCATAAGTGAAATAATTCTGTAACCCTGAGACAAGACTCCATATTGCCAGTTTGGAATTCCTGCTTAAACACTGCTACCTTCCCTATGGCTCCAGTCCCTCCTGCACCCTTAACTGCCCCATACCACCCCCCAGATTTGTTGTTTGTTTTGCTGAACCAAACTAATATGATTATCCCTCTGGAACTCGTAAATTATTCTTGGCTATGGTATTTTTAAAGATCTTCCCATCGTGAAGCTTGTACGTTGATCATCATTCACTTAACATAAAGCAGCTAATGCTGAACTACAAAGTTGAAGTGAACATTTTAATTTTTTTTTTAAAAAGTGTGAGCATTAATTAATAAATAAGAAGTGGTAACATTAATGATGACTCAAAAATAACTAAAATACCACATTTAAAATTTTGGCCGTCAAATCTTACAAATTTTTCTTACGGGCTTGGGTTTATGTGCACTAGAGATAGAATCATAGAATCATAGGGTTGGAAGGGACCCCACGAGTTCATCTAGTCCAACCCCCTGCCAAAAAAAAGCAGGACCACTCCCATTAGATCATCCCAGTCAGTGTTTTGTCCAGCTGTATTATTTAATACAAATAATAATAATAATAATAAATAAAAATAAGTGAAATGAAAAACACCAAATTTCAATGAAATTCTCTGATGTACTCAAGTTTATAAGACTCTGGCCCCCTCAAAATATTAAATAGTTAAGTACAAAGGAAGCTAAAGAATTGCTTATCAAAAGAAAGACATACTGCACAGACATCACACAGAGATGTAATGATTGCCAAAGGAAAGCACTGTATTTAGATGTAGCAGCCTATATGGACCTACGTGGTAACCTGAGCTAAAAAAAGTCAAAGTAAAAATTTCCACAAAGTCAAAGGAAAATGCAGAAATACAGGTAAAAAAGAAAAGAAAAGGGCAGTATTTCAAAAAATTAAAAAATGGCAAAATAAATGGCCATACTGAGGAATTAAAAGCTGAGGCCACTGTAAAAGTTCCTGTCTGTTGCTTGCTCCTGCTTTTTAGCATGTCAATGTCAAGGTGATGGGCAGATAATGGTGAAATCTGCACTTCAGATGAAGCACAGATCCTAATGATAGCTTGCCTTGATGAACCAAGAGTGAAAAGTGCTTAGGCTTCCAGTCCTACTAGCTCTGCTATATGAGAAAAATTTCTATATTTTTCTATGTTTTCATTTCTGTCTATGAGATTGAAAATGGGGCCCCTTATTGTTTGGGGCCCTAGGCAGCCACCTGCTTCGCCTACCCCAAAAGCCACCACTGATTGTGGCTACAGAAGACTGAGCAAATATTAGCAGACTGGGCCTGGGGAAAAAATTCCTGAGATTTGAGAGTTCTGTTGGGAGATCATGAGTGAGGCTTGACCTACCAATAATGTTGCTACTTAATATCACTATTTATTCTGCTCTTTAGTTTTGCCCTCCTATGACCTCACAACATAAGTACACATCAGGCAGCATGCCACAAAGTTAACTATCCTTTTACTGAAAAGTTCCGGGGGGTGGGGGGGGGGGGTAGCCATGTTAGTCTAATCCAGTAAAAATAGAAAAAAGTCCTGTGGTACTTTTCAAGAGTAACGCATTTATTTATCACATGAGCGAAATCCTATTTGGAAACCATTTTCAAGTGTCTGACAAAGTGGGATTTCACCCACAAAAGCTCTAGCAATAAATAAACTTGTTACTCTTTGAACGTGCCTTTCTTGTTTTACAATTGTTGTACTTCATTGTGAATTCCTGTAATGTTGTCTGTCTTGCATTGGATAGAGTGATCCCAGTAATGCTGTATTTTTGGTTTGGACTCACTCTTTCCTGTAAGAGTGGGCTTACTTAGTTTTTGCTGCTAAATCCTCTCTGCTTTGTTTCCCCAGAAGGGGGATTGGGAGTCTGGCAGGAGCTAAGGGCAGGGTGGGAGGAATACTGCAGGAGGCTTCTCTGCCACCTTCTCAGTTCACTTTGTTGTCCTCTCTTTGGCTATTTGCTGGGGAGGCAGAAGGCAGGCAGCCTGGCTGTCTGGCTGGGTCAGCCAGTTTGGTGTGACCCTGCTTATAGCACTGCACTGGCAGCTCCAGCCAGCCTGCCTGCTTGCCTTATGAGCTCCCCAACTTCCCCTACCTGGGTTGCATACACCTGGAAGCTGGGAGGGTCAGAGCCTTTTTAAATTTCTTGCCCCGTGTTATAAGCAGCCCAGCATAGCGAATTGCAGCTGCTGTGCTACCATCCTTCCACTCCCCTGCTCCACAATCTCATGCTGCCCCTCAAAGTGGAGGGCAAGCATTACAGCAGAGTTCAGGAGAGGCGTGGGCTCTATTTTAAAAGCTTGAGAACTGCAGTGGTAGGTGTCTTCAGCATGGGTCAGCAGCATGTCATCTCTCATCTGGGCTCCTAGATGCCATCCACTTCTCCAGTACCTGGAGACCCTAAAGAAGTTGACTGGAAGTCCCAGGGATGGTCTCATGCACCACCCTCCCTCCCAATCCTATTTTCTGATCTCCATGACTCCTGATGTTTAGCAACAGAAACCTATAGGAGATAGGGAAAGATATGCCTTGTCAGCGGAGGAGAATTTTTATATGTCCTCCTCACATGGTCAGTGAGCTTTTAAGAGGATACTGCCAGCACCTTGATTCATTTGTAGGGAACACTGGAGGAGAATGATTGCATTAAAACTAAAATGAGCAAAGGGGTATGAAGGAGGAGTTGTATCACAGCATGGCATGGGGCCTCTATGTGGTGGGAGAGTGGTACAGAGACTAAACACTCTGGACCAGGATAATCCATGGACATCAACATGGTCAGACTGCATTGGTGCCTAGACAGCTGCTGGCTAGAAGCTGACAGCTTCAATTTTAGTCATCAGCTGGCATGGCCCTAGGGACTATATTTCCTTTTACAAACATCACATCTCCATGTTTCCAACATTTCTATTTGATGTGGAACTTCCCCACTTCAAATACTTCATGTGAATTCCAGTTTCAAGTGGGGCCCAGGATAGGGGTAGGGCCTGTTGGGTAATGGGGGGGAGGTTGTCTGTTGTGGGTGTGGCCTTTTGGGGGCGGACCCATGACAGGGGCAGGGTCTAGCACAGGTGGAGCCTGTGGGCCTGTGCCCTGGATCTTTTTGCTATCCAGCAACGCCCCTGCCTCTCTCTAAGCCATCAGCACAGGAGAACAATTGGGTGTTGCAGTCTCCTGTAGCTCCCCTTCAGGTTAGAGTATCTGTTTTGTATTAGGGGTTTGGCTCCTAATTGACTGAGTGGCTTGGAAGCAATCACAGGGCAATGTACAGCTATTAGATTGGATTGTCTTTCTGTAACCCTTCTGCCACAGCGAGCTAGCAGAACAAGGGCCAGGTTCTGTATCTAGGGGTTTCCAAATAATGTTACAGCATCAACTGGCTGGATCCCCCACCCAGTCTTCTGGGAAATCATGCACTTATTCCCTGGGCACCCCAAAGGGGCAATGCTTCCCCGCCGCAAACATAAGTCTGAGTGTAATATACAGAACTTTTAATAGTAATGAAAACAAAACGTAAAAGGCCCAATAACAAAAATCAGCACTGATCTGGAGAAGCAATGCAAAACAGGTTCCCAACATGATCCCACACAGCATAACTGCACATGTGAACTCAATAGCAAACCCAGCACTGATCTGAAGAATCAGTGCAGAACAGGTTCCCAACAAATCCCAGAGTATGTGGGGAGTATCTTTCATGCCAGCTGGCTGCTGGCACCACCCACTGGTCACTCACGCTCCAGTCTCGCCCGCCGCCGCTCTGCCTGCTGTCTACTGGCTCTACCCGCTGGTTGCTCATGCCATCCAGCCCACCGCTGGCCGCTCTCACCATCTGCTGGCTCCACCTGCTGTCTGCCAGCTCTATCCACCAGTCACTCACCCCATCCAGCCCACTGCTGGCTGCTCTCACCAGTCTCTTACAAGTTTCTTTTTTGCTATTAGTAGCTTTTACCTTTTAACTAACCTAATCAGAGTTTGATTAAGCAAGAGAGTAACGTATTACAAAAGACAGTATCTCATGTTTCTCTTCAGTAGAATTACAAATATTGACAGATTTGTAATCAGATCAACCCAAAAACAATTACCCATATTGCCCTGCACCCATAGTGTGGCTATGCAAATATGTTCTCTGTGCTCATGCAAATACAAAACCCATGCAGAATAGTTCCCTCCCCGAAGCTGCTAAGCCTGCATTACATTTCAACTACATCCCATTGCCTTAGGATTCTGGACACTCTCCCCAGAAGTCTGTCTGCAGGAAAGGGCTAGAATTTCTCAGCTGGACCACCCAGGCAAAAAGAGACAGCGATTGTATTTAAGTGGTGAAGGAGTTAATATGAGCAAGGGGACCAAACCAGCACTACGTACAAGAAAACCAGGGTAAGTAGAAGAAGGCTGGAAGGGCTATTTTGCCTGTGAACACTGACCAAAGCAGGGCTCTGAGGTTAGCTCAGACTTAGGATTGTGCTTATGATTTTGTTGTTTTCCACAAGTCTAAAATTCTCAAATGGTTTCATGAATACAGAGTCTGATCATAAGATGTTCCCTTTACTAAGTCTGTGTTCCTTATATTCCTACCATTTTGTCCCTGCAGAGTATAATTAGAAAAGAGAGCTCCCACAGCCAAGCGAATTCTAGGGAATGTATCTAAGGAAGTGGGAGTTTGGGAGGGCTGAGACATTGGCTCAGGTGACTGGGCTGGGCCCAAGGAGGGTGTTGAACACAAGGTCTGCACTGGAAGTATGCCTGAGAGATCCAGAACTAGACACTGTGATCAGCAACTACCGAGACCTAGCTCGGGTAGCATCATATGGGACCCAGCAGCTGGGTCCATTTACAACACACTGGAATCCTTCCAGCAGGTAAGTGGATCAGGAAAACCCTTGCACTACTAGAGTGGTGTAAAGGGACCTTAGTGTAAATAAGCATAAGGCCTAAAATGACACCCAAAAACTAAGTGGGGCATGTGGACTGAAGTGAAAAAAAGAAGTCAAGTGGCTAGGGCTTTAGCCCAGGATTTGGGAGACCTGAGTCAAACTCGCTGTTCCGCCATAGGCTTCTTGTATGACCTTGATAAAGTCCTCAGTTCTCCATTTGGATGCCAGGTGAGGTTCCTATTATTTGAGCTAGCTAGATCAGAGCTCATTTACATCTACATATGCTTCATTCATACTTCTGATTGCAGTGTAGACATAACCTGTATGGTACCTGTTCTGTGGTACACTTCAGTCTCTAAGGAATCTCTCTCACTATCAATAAGTTTCAAGAACAATCTAAAGAGAAAAAATCCAAGATGAGACTGCAAAATTTGCTCACTAACCTTGGAAACAATTGGACCAGAGTAAATAGCATTGTTAAAGTGATGAGCTGTTTCGCATAACTGACAATTCAGCTTACCTCTTGGAAACTTGGCATTTAGTACATTGCTAACCGAACAAATCTTCAACAGGAGGTTTGTATGTCTATCCTTGGCATGCAAAGAGTTAATAATTCATCGACCTTTCTATGGCCTTGTATTTCATTACTCTGACCATTCATGATATCTGGTATATCTGCAGAAGCAGATCTCATAAACTGTAACCACATAGTTTAATATTAACAAAGAGGACATGATAAATTCTAACGCCATGCAACTGTCACTCTGAAAATGACATAGTGACACCCCATTGCAGCAAAGGAATCAAAGCAACATGATCAGAAGGAAGAGACTTGTACAAGATCAAGCAAAGCTTTTACAGCTCCTTATTCCTCTACCTTTTCCCATGTTTGGAATACTCTTCCATTGCCTGCATGCCAATCAGCCATCTTCCCTTACTTCAAACCTCTCCTGAAACCAAAGTTCTTATCAGAGGTATTTCAACAATATAAAATAACATGAACCTCTTTCTTTGGTGGGTTAAGCTCTTGGGGGTCTTTCTTCTCCACACAGAAAAAGTAACAATGTTCTATGAATATAAAGTGACTCATTTTAGATTAAAGACAATCCCACACAAAAGTACAATTTATAGGAGATAGCACCGTTGTTTGTCTCTTTAACATGCTGCAGTAACTCTGAGATCAAAATGACTGCTGGCTCTGCACACAGGCTAAGGACTACAGCTACAAGGGGATGTGGGTGCCTAAATTCAACAAGTATACATCACTGAAATCCTCAGCTCTCCTGCTCAGCTGCTGCCAACTCTGTAGGCAGCTAGATTCCTTAGGCACCTCACTTTCCACAATTGCACATGCACACATCTGATTCTGCTGATAGCTCAGCATCTTATCTCAAGTTGAAGCCCGAGTGGGATTCACAACTTGGGTGTTCGTTCCCTTGCCTGTGGAGTCTGAGCTGGTAGGTGTACACAGTCACTGGGCTCTGCAAAAACTACAGTTGGGAGCAAATGTGTGTGTTTCCTCATACAGCAATAGCCTGGGGAATTAATGCACTACAGAGGGATGTGGGAAACCTAGGTGTGAATCTTTACTTTGCCTAATTTGGAGTAGTCTACTAGGCTGCTGGGCTGACCCCTGCTCCAGAGCCCTAATTAAGGGAGTGAAGCCAGCTGGGAGAGCTGACTGGCCAGGGAACTGATGAGAGCAGTTGGTGGGCTTGTTAGATAGTTTCCAGAAAAGCTCTCAGGGATGATGCAGATGGGGGTGGAACAACTGAGGGAGAATTTGCTTGCAATGGATGTTTAGCTTTCCTGCTCTGAGGTTGGACTGGTGGAGTTCTGGAGGCTGTTAAGCATGTGCTGTTTGTTTATAGTTGGTGGTGGGTGTTGAATGCAGAAAAAGTGCTGGCGATGCTAAACTGGTAGTCTGCACGTGCCTTGTGGGAGACAAGGAGTGGACCAGTGTGGGAGCCTTGTGTGAATTATTTACATGTGGGGGCTTGTCTTGGATCCAGAAGCCAGTGAAAGCAGTTGGTAGTCTGGGATTGAGGAAACCCTGAAACAGATTGCCAAGCAGCAAGAACAGATGCATCAGGCCTTTCAACACCTCCAGCATGCCCACCTGGCTCTGCAGGATTTCATTAGTGAACATGCCACCATGCAGCACCAAATCTTTCAATGAGTGGTGAGCCCTGTGGTGGGGAGGGCAGTCAAGCTGTGGGTCTTGGACTCTGAAAAATGGGCTCTGGAGATGACTCAGGTGCTTTCCAAGGCACTCTCAAGCAGGTGGCTGTTGGTGTGGCCTGGGGCAGTCTACATGGGCATTGCAGCTAGCTCCATTTCTGGCTGGTGAGGCCCAGGTGGCCTAAATGGTCCTCAGAGAAGTTCAACCCAAGAACTTTCAGGCCATTAGTGCGGCACTCCTTGACAGAATGGGGTTATCAGCTGAAAAATATTGGTGAAAGTTCCATGTAGCTCAATGGCGTGGTAGCGTGCAGGACCTGTTGGCTGAGACCAGCTACCTACACTGCGGGTGAGATGCTGGACTTATTAGTGCTTGATTAATTTATTCAGGGGCTGCCCAAGACCCTGTGGATGGGTGGGGGTGTCAGGCGTCAAACTGAGCACTGTAGATCAGGGGTTGGCAATCCCTGCCAGCCCCTGTGCCAACCCTGTCCACTGCATGCTGAACAGATGCCAGGGGTGGGGCCAAATGGGGGTGGAGCCAGGGACTTTGGGTTGGGAGGGGGGAGGTTAGGGTCCCTGGGGGCAGGCAGCCCCTGGTTATGGGGGGCATGGCTGAGCTGCCATGCTCTCCTCCACTGCAGGGACTGACCTTGGGCCCTGGGTTGGCCCCCCCAGCCACACTGAGCTGAGCCGTGCAACTCAACCATCCCCTGCGTGGAGCTGCGCCATACCAGCTCCCAAGCCCCACCAAACTGCTCTGTCCTGTCCCCAAGCTGTGCTGCTCTAGCCCTTGAGATGCACTGTCCCCCTGCGCTAACCTGTGCCATTCCAGCCCCCCATGCTGAGCTGTGCGACACCAGCTGCCAAGCTGCTCTGGCACCCGGCGCTGAGCTGTGCTGGGCTGGCTCCCAAGCCACACTGAGCCACTCTGGGCCACCTGAGCTGCACCAAGCCACCCCCAAGCCGAGCAGAGCTCTGCAGTCACGCCACCCCAGCTTTTGTGGCTCCAACAGGCCAGGTTTGGCACACGTACCGGGGGTTGCCAACCCCTGCTCTAGATGCTGCAGTAAAATTGACTGAGGAGTATGTGGAGGCAGACTTTCCCCAGAGAGATGAGCAGGCCTCCAAGGGACCCCCTGAGGGAAGGGTCAGACCCTTCATGACAGAGCCCAGAAAAGGAAGTCAGCAGCAAGAGAGGTGTTAGATCCCTGAGCCCAGAAATGGTGGGTGAAAATAAAACATGAATCTCCTAGACCAGCATTTTCAAACCACAGATCAGGACCCAGTACTGGGTTGCTATCAAAAGCCTGGAATGAATTGCTCAAAGATGCAGTTGTTGGGTCATAGACATAAATAATTTTTTTCAACTGGGTCCCAAGGAGAAAAGCTTGAAAACTATTGTGCTAGACAATACAGCCCAGAGGGAGGAAAGAAGGAAACAGAAGGGATTGGAGACAGAGCCTGGCTGGACTCCTTGGAGCAGGATAAGGAGGCAGAAGGATCCCGAAAGGTGCAATCCCTTGGCTAGGTGGCCTAGGCCCCACTTAAGGTGGACTGAGACACTAAAATCCTGATGACCCTAGAAGGGGCTGGGACAAAGCCTGGGCCTCCACTCATGGCAGTGCTACACAGGGAGAGCACATGGGAACAAGAATGCTGGCCCTGTGGGCTCAAAGGACACCTCGGGAAGGATAAGGGAGTGCCCCTATGGAGGATAGTCTGGTCCAGAAACTCTTGGTTTTCAAGGGCTAGAAGCTATCTGTTCCCTAGAGATATGGGATATAAGGCCACATAGTGATCTGTAGTGTACCAGCAGCCAAGGAAAGTTTGGGGCTGGAGGAACCAGCATGTTCTTAAGGTGGGGGGGGGGGCGTAGCAGGGTGCTGTGCTGGCCCCTGCTCCAGAGAGCCCTGATTAAAAAGGAAGCGAACCCAGCTGAGTGAACTGGCTGCTGGGGAGCTGATGAGAGCAGCTGATGGGCTCCTTAGTCAGGTTTCTTAGAAGCTCCCAGGGAAGACGTAGAATGGGGCAGTGAGGAAAAAAAACAGTCAGGTGAGGGAGAAGTTGCCTGTATTAGAAGCTTAGCTTTCCTCCTCTGAGGCTGGGCTGATGGAGCTCTGGGGGTTATTAAGCTTATGCTGTTTGTTGCTGAACACAAATAAAGAAGCTCTGATGATGCTAAAACTGGGAGTCTGTGTGTGCTGAGGGTTCGGGGGACAACGAATGGACCAATGTAGGGGAAAGAAACAACAAGGAGTTGTGTGGCACTTTAAGACTAACAGATTTATTTTTCGTATGAGCTTTCATGGGAGAAGATCGCACTTCCTCAGATGCTTCGAAGATGGGTGAACTTACAGAAAGGAATGAAACTAAATGCAAGGAGGTGTAAAACATAGGATCAGGTCATAAAGTAACAGCAAATCAGAGCAGTTTACAGGCTCAAACCATGGGAAGCCTGAAGTCAAATTACCCTTTGTAATGGGAAAAGAACCCATAGTCTCGATTCAGTCCTGCTTTCACAGAATTTAGCTTGCATATTAATTCGAGTTCAGCTGTTTCTCTTTGAAGTCTTGATGTCCCAGATACATCTCTAACGACAGTCGTTAACAAATCCGTCATCGAGTGATTAGGAAGATGGAAGTGCTCAGCAACTGGTTTCTTTGTTCTTTGATTTCTGATATCAGCTCTGTGCTCATTCAGTCTCTTACGGAGCGATCTTCCTGTTTGTCCAATATATAAGGTGTTGGGGCATTTCTTGCACATGATGGCATAGACCACATTAGTAGATGAGCAGGTAAATGAGCCTTTGATGGAGTAGCAGGCTTGATTAGGACCTATGATGGTGTCTGTTGTGTAGATATGTGGGCAGACTTGGCAGCATGGTTTTTTGCAGGGATATGTGCCTGCTTCAGTGTTCCTGTTGTTAGATCTGTAGTTGCTGGTGAGTATCTGTTTAAGATTAGGGGGCTGCCTATAAGCAAGGAGTGGTCTGTCTCCTAATGTTTGAGAGAGAGAGGGATCATCTTTTAGAATAGGGGCCTGTGTGAGGCATTTACACATAGGGACTTAAATTCAGATTTCTCACATTCCTAGAGAGTGCTCTTGCCCCAAGGCTATTGGTAGTAAAGGAGGGAAATGTAATTTTTCTTGAGAAAGGCCTGACCTGGCTTAGGTTCTACTCAACATTGCAATGTGTAAGTCCTCTTTTTGGATCTAGCTCCAAGTTCTTAGGAGATTGTACAACACGATTGTCCTGCCAACATCACTATAAGTCTCAGAAATGTGTCAGATGGTGATGGCAGACAGCATGATTCTGAATGCCCTTCAGCAGTGCTATGAGAAAAAACTTAGGAGCTCAGTGGAGAGTTTGTTTAACCAATGTGGCAGTGTTGCACTGGACTGGTCACTAGACTGTCGACTTAGTCAGACAACTACAGTGGTTTGGCTGTGTCATCAGGCTATCCTGCGGTAGGAGTACAAGCTATGTCTTAGATGGGATTCTTTCTGAAGGGAAAATGTCATGCTGTGTCCTTCTCCACTTGTCACAGGATAACTTAATGGATGCACTCGTCATAGAGATGAACATCTTATCCTGTACAGTCAGCCATGAGAAATGGGTTACCTCATATGCCACTAATCACAGAAGATTCTAAGTCTTGTAGCAGAGACATTGACTTATTTATTTCCCTGTAAAGTGCTTTACACACCTACATTATGGTGCATTATACTAATTTTATCTCTTCTGGCCCATGTGGCAGGGGTTAAAGTAAGCTGGAATGCCCCAGAATGGTATCCAGGGCCCTCTATTCTTAGGGGCCAGCATTCAGGGCCCCATAAAATTAGAGGAATGCACTGGAACACAGTGTTCCGGTACATTTCCCATGGGCTGGCTCAAGGGGCTGCAGGCTGGAGTGAGCCTGGCCACTCCTATCCCCCTTTCCCTAGAGCCTGTGGCAGCCCCACTCCTTCCTGCTGGGCCCAGGTGGCATGCACGGTCCAGACCCAGTCTCAGGTCCATGTCCCCCCTCACCAGCTGGTGCTGCAGCATCCCTCCCCCAGTCCAGCCCATCCAGGCCCAGCTCCTTAGCCACCTTGGTAGTGTAGTTAAAGGGGCTCTGGGGATGTGTGGTTTGGGCATATTAGGGCAGCTGGTGGCCCAGTGGGGGTGGGTGGGAAAAAAGGGTCAGGATAGTGGGCTGGGGAGCAGTGGAGGGGGTTAGGGGGGCTGAAGGAGGTGAAGGGAGGATGGGGGAGCTGGGGGATGGGGCGTTAGGGGGGCTGGAGTGGGGACATGGGGGCAGGGAGCTTAGGGAATGGGGATGGGGCTGAGGAAGACATGGGGAAAGAGTCGTCTGATGGGATAGGTGTTTGGGGGGCAGTAGCTGGGGTGGGGGCAGGCATTTGGGGGCAGTAGCTGGGGTTGATGAAGGGGGCCCAGGCATGCGTGACAGGGACCTGGATGTGTGTGAAGGTGGCCTGGGAAATGAGGAGGGTTCCAGGGCCTGCCAAATTATACTTTAACCCTTGCTGAGTGGTTAGCCAAAACTCTGAGTCTAGTAGGCTGTTTCCGTTGGGAGTAGACATTAGTGGTGGTCAAGTATTTCTTTATTTACACACAGTTCTTTGTATGTTCTTTATGTGTCCGAATACAGAACGACCCAAGAACAAAGGAGGGAGTTTTTAGCTGACTCTGCTTCAACACCAAGAAGTGCGCATTCCTCCACATCGACACCAGAAAAAGGGACTTGGTTCAGGTGATGCTGCTCTGAATCCAGGTCAAGTCTGTAACCTCCCTGAAAGGGGGGCACCTGTACCAACACCTCAGCTTGCCAATGGGTTTCTGCATCCAGCAGACGCTCAAAGACACTGAAGGATATCCTTCAGGATGCTGACAAGATCAGATCCTCAAAGCTGGTATTATGACAAAAGGTCAAAGCTCTAAACATTTTCCTGGTCCCCTTCATCTCATTCATCCTGAGAGGATCTGCTGTGGCAACGATTCCCCTTAATAGGATAGATAAAATCAGGCAGCTGGTGAAGAAATGGCTGTTCCTTCACCAGAGGGCCAGTAATGAGCTGATCTACATCTTTCACAAGCAGGGTAGTGCCAACATTCATCACATGGGAGACCTCTGAGACATCATGGTAATCACCCATGTCTTTTGTCTGCTGACACACCCAGACACTATGGTGAGGGACATCTCAACAGAAGCCATGTGCAATGTCATGAAGAAGCGAAATGGCAGTCACCTCAAGCCAAGACATTGCCACATACCCAAGCAGCTCACCGGATGGTGAATTTGGACAAGATGAGGGTGACATCACTCCATTCTGGACTTGCACTCACAATGCCGCACGATGCCTGGGGAAGTGCATTGGCTGCCACTGGAAGTGGTGTGAGGAGTGTCAGGAATTGGGAGTCCTAATGCTGCAAATCAGGACTGATGACACCACCATTGCCTCGGTAGCCAGAGTGTGCTGGAGATGACCATGAAGGCCACTGTCCACATGCTGTATGTGGAAAATCTAAGTAGAAGCTAGACGAAGGTGAAGCCTTCAAATGGAATGCCAGCAACTACTTCCTCCCTGGGGAGAGTTTTACCCTGTTCACTGACTAGAGGTTTGTCCACTGGGCCCAGTTCAACTGCATCCCCCTGACTGGAGTCACCCACCCTGGGAACTGGGACAAGTATTGCAGAAAGTGCAGCTACAGTAATGAAACCCTGCCCCATGTCCTGTGCAGCTGCAAGCCCCTCTTCAGAGCCTGGCAGCCTTGCCACAGCACCATCCAGAAGCGCCTGGTGAAAGCCATACCCTTCGGAAGGTTGCAGTGAACTCCACCATCCCTGGAACTGATAGGCAGCTATGGCAGGATGTTGTCGACACCAGCAAGGAGCAGAAAAAGATCATCATGCCATTTGAAAACAGGACCCTGGCCTTCCGCAGAGCCTGGGCTCATAAGGAGGTGAAGTTCACCTGCACCCAACCTGGTGGAAACCCTGTGAGCAAAGGGTGTAAGGTAGTGATGGAGGCTTTGATTGTCAGAGTCCTGGGTGCTTGGGACCCCTGAATGGAGCATGTGCTGCTGACCTGCAGAATCAGTTGTCGCTGTTCTCAGCTCATGCTGTTTCATGTCGAATACCATCAGATGGTTGAGAGACACCTACATAGAGCACATCATCAAAAACTGGCAGTATCAAGAAGAACGGGCTGGAATGCCATCATGACAAGATGGGAATTGAAAGCCTTTTTCTAATAGCTTGGATTTACTGAAGGATTATCTATTCCATAATTCTCATTCAGTGAGCATCAACCTGCTTTCATTACTGTATCTACTTTCTACAAACCATATTTAAATATAACTTTAGTATGAACAACCTACCCTCTTACTTGATTGTTTGTACTTTAAATCATCAAACCTGTTAGTCTCCATCTGGGATACCTAAGAGTATGCTTTCCTCATACCCTCCAAGTTCCAATCAAACTCTGTACCTGCTGCTAATCTGTACCTTATTCCTGGATGTCCAGAAACTCTCTTGTTTAAACTGTACCTGATCATTTCTTTAAACATTATTTTTAATGAAAACCTTTAAAGCTGTAAAAATAAAAAATACAAAAGGCGTGTAAGGAACTAGTTCAAGGAAGACTGTGGGTCATACTGAGACGTGCTGTCAGGCTGGAAGGAAGTTACTAGTGGAGTTCCTCAAGATTTGGTTTTGGGACCAATCTTACGAAACCTTTTATTATTAACCTTGGCATAGCAATGGGAATATGCTAATAAAGTTTGTATGTAACACAAAGTTGGGGGGTATTTCCAATACAGAGAAGGACTAGGATATCATACAGGAAGATTGGGATGAGCTTGTAAATGGAAGTAATAAGACTAGGATGAATTTTAATAGTGAAAAGTGCAAGGTCATGCATTTAGGGACTAATAACAAGAAATTTTGCTGTAAGTCAGGGAACACGTCAAGTGGAAGCACCAGACCAGGTGAAGGACCTGGAATATTAGTTGATTACAGGATGATTATGAGCCATGAATGTGACATGGCTGTGAAGAAAGCTAATGTACTCCTATGATGTACCAGACAATGTATTTCCAGTAGAGATAGGGAGGTATTAGTACCATTATATAAGGAGCTGCTGAGACCTCATCTGGAATATAGTATGAAGTTCTGGTCCCCCATGTTTAAGAAAGATGTTTCTGAGTTATTGCAAAGAATTTTTTCCCAGGCATCTGGTTGGTGAATCTTATCCACCTGTTCATGGTTTAGCTTATCACCATATTTGTGGTCGGGAAGGATTTTTTTCCCCATGGTGTATTACCAGACACCCTGTTTTTTTTCCACCTTCCTCTATAGTATGGGACATGTCTCACCTGCTGGTAAATTTTCTGTACCTTAACAACTTTAAAACATGATTTGAGGACTTTAATAACTCAATTATAGGTTGGGGATTTATTACGGGAGTGGGTGGGTGAGCGTCTGTGACCTGCTGTGTGCAGAAGGTCAAGACTAGATGATAACATTGGTCCCTTCTGACCTTTGAAGCTATATGTACCCAAATATTAGAATCAATGACTAAAACACTCAAACTCTACATATTATGATCCTGTCTTTTGGTGGTACATACAACTCTCTTATGATTTTATATTGTCACCAGAAACCTTGCTGGGTAACACAGATAATAGTGTAGTTTATTTCTTGTACTAACAGGATGTGGGATTGAGCTACCTGATGCAATCACTGGCTAAACCAGAGGTAACTGGTGTGGTAGCCACCAATGCACTGGTTTGGGAGGTAGGGGAACTCCAGGAGGAGTGCTGTTTGAAGAGGGTGCCCTTTGTTTTTACTAGGGAAAGTGTAACAGCAGTCTTCTGGTCCTATTCTCCCTTACTTTACCTCCTGTGCTGGATGCAATGATGTATAAAGTGCAGCACTCGTGATTTTTCTTTTTTTTTTTTTTTTTCTTTTCACATACAGCACTGAAATGTTATCACTATCACTTTAATTCTAAACCCGGATTTACAAAGGTGAAGAGGCCAATAAAGTTTATGGCTGCTAACTTAGCAGTTTGCTAAAGCATAAATACAGAAGGAAGAAAAACATCTTTTTTTTTCTTTTGCCGGCAACTGCCCCCCCAACATCTCTCCATAAAGCCCAAGTGACATCTCTCCTAGAATATTCATTCCTCAAAGAGCTAACCATGAAACTGCTTTCAGACCTGCTCTTCCTGTGGCTGCTGTCATTGAAAGGTAAGGCCTTTGGATATGGAAAAGTCTTGTTAGAAAATGTTTGGATGCTCATATTTTTCTGGTGATCAAAATGCTAGGATCAAGCGAAAAGCAGGGACTTTTGAAGCAGGAAGATGAGGGGTGCAATCTGTGTGTGTGATTCTGGATCACATCCATGCCAATGATTATTGTTGATCATCTTAAGATACATGTGCACGCGTACATGGTACTGGATGGTGTACCTTTTTGGAGACTGACTTCTCAGGTCTTGGTCAGCTGGGGCACTGAAGACACCGCCAGATGGTCAGATTATAATTAATCCATATACCTTTGTGAATGTAGGCCTTTAGGTCTCTGGAGTTTGGTTTATGATTTTCAAAATGGGAAGAACAATACTTCCTTTGTCATCTCTACTAAAATTGTAAGCTATTCATAAAAGGGACTGTATCTTACTGTGTGTGACCACAATGCCTAGAATGCCTGATCATTGTTAAGGCACATAGGCAAAAAAAGGGTGTGCGCCACATTTATTAGGGAAAAAAATTATATCCCAATATGTTAGAAAGTGTGGCAAAAATAATGCATGGAGAGAACCAAAAGTGGGTAAAAATATATGAAAACTGCATAAAAGACTGGTGAAAGGCATATACAACTAGAAAAAAACAAGGAGTCCTGTAGCACTTAAAAACTAACACATTTATTTTTCGCAGGAGCATTTGTGGGAGAAAATCCCACTTCATCTCCCACAAAAGCTCATGCGAAAAATAAATCTGTTAGCCTTTAAGTGCCACAGGACTCCTTTGGGTTTTTTTTTTTTTGCTGGACTAGACTAACATGGCTGCCCCTTTGGAACTTGGCAAAATATATAGCTCTCCATGCTTTTATATGTAATGCCCTTATCTTTGTCTAAAAACATAGATGGATGGCCAAACACCAATATTCAGCAGTGCGAGGGAACTCAGAAACTACTACTGGACTCTAATATGCTGTTGTGCCAAACAGATCAATACTGAAAATAGCACCATCCGGGGGCTTGGGCCCTGGATTGGAAGTTCAGACTCCTGACTTCTGTTCCCTACCCTGCTGTCACTTGGACAAATCAATTTTGTGCCTCAGTTTCCCTTTGTAAAATGGGACACTCCTTGATAAAGTACTTGGAGATCTAGGAACGAAAAGCATTATTAAACTTATTATATTAGTGCTTCAAAAGTAGAGGTAGTTCTGAACTCTCTGGAGTGGTTGGGAACTTCAGATGTGGATCCAAATGCACACTTTGTGGCTAACCCCAATCTCGTTAGAGCAAACCAAAACCATGTATTCCATGTAATCTCTTGCCACCTTAATTCTGTGAAATTCTGAATATAAACTATTCTTCATTAAGAAGAGATAATTTAATTTGAAATGAATGCACATGCCATCTGGAGAGAGAGGAATCCAGTTCCTTCCCTGTAGAACCTTCCTCCAGCAAAACTCTCCTGCACCAAACCAAGTTTCAATGGGTGACATCAGCAGAGCAAACTTCGATTGGCTAACCACATGCTCATGGCATGATGCTGCTCCTTGTGACCACAATAGTTTTCTATACATTACTCTTTTCTTAAGAGTTATATCATGTTTCTGTTTGGGGAAAAAAGAAACTAATCTAACTGTTCTGAATGTGTTGAATAAACAATGAAAGACATCGCCTAATGTCACAGAAATTAAAGGCTGACTCAGACGTTGATATGTACTCTGGGGTGCATATTTCGTTCTTATAAGAGAATTATTTATTTATACAGTGCCCTAGGTGCTCATTACATTAAAAAAAAACATATTAAAAAACTCCCTGCCCTGCAGAATTTGTAATTAAATCCAAGCATAACACAACAGGGATGGCAGGGAGTAATCTGCGGTGATTATGGAGAGGACAAGGTATACAGCAGATAATATGATCTGTTATATACACAGATCATGAAGATAAGAGATCAGCTCCTTGGCTGGTGTAAACTGGCTTTCCACCATAGATTTTAATACAGATTTATGTGGATCGCAACCATATGGGTTAATATGTTTAAAAACTGATGAAATATATTTCGTGCGGAGTGACAGACACTGAAGTGAAGGTCAGTTTTGGAAACTATGAGACTGAAGAGGTGAAATTCTTTGCCTTTCAGAAGCAAACACATTTAATTGTATCATCCCCTGAGAGGTTTACACACATTAGCAAAGTGTTACAGAGATTTCATTCATTCCTAATGGATGATTTGATTTTTCTCCTCCCAAGGCACTGCAACTCAACCCCTGATGGAAAGTAACTATCTGAAGGAGCAAAAGATACTAGAGGTAAGTTCCTGACATGAGGAAAGCTTTTATTTTTACCTCAGTAACACACCTGCCACCATTTGATACAACTGCAACATTGTTTTGCTAAAGCAAACAAGGAGTCCTGTGGCACTTAAAGACTAACAAATTTATTGCTTTGATCTAATCTCTCAGTATATGAGAGAGATTCGTTGCCTCATGGGTCTGGATTATTAGTAACTGCAGCATTAAATGCAATACAAATAAATACTCTTACAGCCTTGATGTTACATTAATACTAGATCAGGCCCCTCAAAAATCACAAGGTTTGCCAAGCAATTAATTCTGCCCCTTGTATTCCCATCTGTGCCTCCTGTAACTACCGGGCTGAGGTGGGGTGGGTGTGCAGCTTTAATCGCTTTGCAAATGTGGGGTGTCAGCTCCTGTACCAAGGGCCAAAATCACCCTACTCATTAAATTTGGGAGAGTGGGCAACATAATTGTTAACCCAAGTCTGGGTGGGGCAGTTTCAGTGGAACTACACCCCCTCAACTCTTTCCCAGGCTGGGTGTTTCTGGTAATGGGTTTTTCAGGCAATGGGGAGGAGCAGAGAACCTGTTCCCATTGCTCACAGGGGAAGGAAGAAATGGAGCCGTTCTGAGCTGCAGGACTTTTTCAGCCTCCTCCCTTCCCCTCTCTTCCTGTGAGACTGATGTCAAACCCTCAAGGGAGACAGAGGCAAGTGCTGCCTGTTTCCTTCTGCAGCTTTTAATGGCTGCACTTTCCCAAGAGGTGGGACAGCTGGGAAAGCAGCCAATCAGAGGAGATCCTCCCCCCAAGGCAGGGTTGAAATTTCCAGGAGAGCTGGAGCTTCTCCTATCATTGGGTAAGTGGCTCCAGCTCCTGCCAAAATCACAAGAATTTGTAGCACTGTGGTTGGGCAGGGTGACTGGGATTAGGAACCAGAGCAGGGAGATGTGATGTGGTCTAGAAGCTGGGGAGGGAACAGAAGGACTGGGAGCTAGTGAGTTTTTGGAGTGGGGACACTTGAGATCAGACAAGGAGCTGGAAAAAGACTAGCATTGAGTGGATGAAGTGACTGGGATCAGGAAGCAGTGTAGGAGGGAATGGAGATAGCAGAGACAGATCAGACAAGAACCAGTGGCAGAATTGGGGCAAGATGCCAGGAAGGGGCTGAGAGGGAAATTGAGTTTTCTGGAGTGAGACTGGGCATGAGAGCCACCTGGGGGTTAGGGTAGCATGAAACAGATTGTGCAGGCAACCATAAGTTTGATATTTTCTCATTTTTGAGTACTTGACTTTGCTACCTTAGTGATATACTTCATTTTTGCACAGAATATATTTGTGTTATGTGAAATAGCTTTCAGTGGATGCAGGATTTCTAGTCCGGGATTATGTTTCTGAAAGCCTATAGACTATCTAGAGATGAAATTCAGCTTTGTGCAGAGAGTGGGGCAAAGTCTATGCTCACCCAAATCTACAAATGTGATTTAGGCATTGCACAGAGCTTGGACTGGCCATTTACACAGTGGTGCAGTATTAGAGGAATAGCCTATAATGCTGCTCTGCACTCACTGACTCACTAAGGTGGGGGGCAGACTGGGAGAATCCATGCAATAATGAACTGGGTCAAATCTGTACAAACTCTGTGGTGGTTAGTAAAATCTACAGCTTGAGCCCTTACCACTCCTGATGTACAACTTACCTCAAGGGATGAAACTTATAAGCTTCTATAGAAATTGCTCTAAATAGTTATAGAATTTAATAGAGAAGATCTTGTTTCCATAGGCTGTGTTCACAGGAGGCTTTTAATTTGAAACAAACACCTTTGTTTCGAATTAAAAGTTGACATGTCCAGATGACGTTTCCTTATTTTGAAATAAGGAAAATCATTTTGATATAATAAAACCTGCTTATATATATAAATGAGGGTTATTTTGAAACTGTGGTTTCAAAATAACCATGTCTGGCCCTGTTATATCCATATGCCCCACATATTGATATAACAAAATGACCTTCCTCCAAGGGTACATGGCAGCCTGGGAGAAAGCCCTACCCCCCCCTCAGCACCCTGGCCAGGGAGCGGATCAGCAACCTGGCTAGAGTGCTGAGGGGAGGTGCAGGGGGCGCAGGCACCCACTGCCCCCCTGCCACCCACAAGTGGGAGCAGCGGGCAAAGCCGGCTCCCACACCCGCCGCTCCTCTGGCTTGGGGCAGGGGGAAAAGCTGGCTCCAGCGCCCACTGCCCCCCTGCTGCCGGCTAGCGGGGTAGTGGGCAAAGCCGGCTCTGGCACCCACCGCCCCCCTGCTGCCAGCAAGTGGGAGCAGTGGGCGAAGCCGGCTCCCACGCCCGCTGCCCCCTGGCTGCCAGCAAGCCCCCCTTGCGTGGCCAGCCCACTCCAGGACCCACCGTGGGGACCACAGTCAGCAAGGCCCCCTCGCAGGGCCAGCGGGCTGGGGGACATGCCCCACGGGTGGCAGTCGGTGCCTCATGGTCTCTCCCCCACTGCCCCACCAGCAGCGGGGGACACAAGGGAGGGGGATCCCTGCCCCTGGGGGCTTTTTCCTCTGCTTGGCTCTCCAGATGAGAGCCAGGCAGGGGATTGGCTGGCAACATGACCCTGCCTGGCTCTCATGTTTCCACACCTCCCAGGGTCCCCCTCTCCTCAATTGAAAGAGCAAGTCTTGTGTCTAGACTTGCTATTTTGATTTGGTGGTTTTCCTTAATTTGATTTAAGTTAAATTGAATTAAGGATTTTATTTCAAATTAGCTTATTTCAAAATAATTTTTTTAGAAATAAGCAGCTGCGTGTGAAAATAGCCATAGATTTTTTTTTTTTGAACCATCTAGAATTCTGTATCAGGATCTAACTTTTATCTTAAAAACCCTCTGACAACAAGGGTATATCTATGCTGCAATTAGACATGCATGGCTGGCCCACTTTGGATGACTGGGGCTCAGGTTTAGGGGCTACTTAATTGTGAGGTAGACATTCTGGCTTGGGATGGAGCCTTGGCTCTAGGACCCTGCAAGGTGGGGAGGTCCCAGAGCTCAGGCTGGCACCTGAACCCCAATGTCCACACCACAATTAAGTAGCCCCTTAGCCAGAGCCCCAATTAGCTGGCACAGGCCAGTCGAGGGGGTCTAATTGTAGTGTAGACATACACAAAAGGACAGAGGACTGAATGGGCCATAAAGTCTGTACTAGTTTTATTCCTTTATCGCTAAGGGTGAGGCAAATTGGTGGGACAGTATGAGGAAAGAAGGTACTGCTGCTGCCCATAACCATTTGGTCACTAAAGATCTTCAGGCCTCTTGATCCAACTCTTTACTCCAATTCTAAATTCCCTGGTTAAAAAGAAAAGAACCCAAAACAATATCTATTTGCTGTTACAGACCCTGAGAAGATTCCAATTTTCATGTGAGCCAGAGAAGCTGTCTAATTCTCCTTCGTCTTCAGGTTTGTGTTTAAAAATCATCTTCATAGATTCTTGGTCCCTTCTGAGCTTATATGGTCTCCTGGTCTGATTTCCTGCATGATACAGGCCAGAGAACTTCACCCACCCACTTCTATAATAAACCTAACCTATGACTGAATTATTAAAGTCCTCAAATCATTGTTTAATGACTTTAGGTACAGAGAATTCACCAGCAAGTGAGACATGCCCCATGCTATAGAGAGAGGTGAAAAACGCCTGGAGCCTTTGTCAATCTTCCCTGGAGGAGAATTCCTTCTTGACACCAAAGATGATGATCAGTTAAATCCCGAGCATGAGGGCAAGACCTGTCAGACAGACACCCAAGAAAGAATTCTCTGTAATAACTCAGAACACATCCCATCAAATGTCTCATCCTCTCGGAGGCTTCTCCTGCTCTAAGTTTGTAGGGAGCAATGGGCCTGGTTTACACAACAGTGTTAGGTCGACATAAGCTACCTTGCATTGGCCTATCTGTGGGAGTGTGTTCACTTCAGTTTGGCTCTTGCCAACATAAGAGCCTCTCTCTGCTAATTTTGAGTATAGTAAACGTCCCCCAAGCAGTGTAGAGTCACAATCAATGTAATAAGGTTGAGGCAGTGTTAGTTAGAAGCTGCTATTTATGTCAACAGTTACTGGCCTCCAGGATGCCCCACAATGCCCCACACTGACAATACAGTTGATACGAGTGCTCCTGGAGAAGACCCACACTGGCAATACAAGAAGCAAAGGGTGCACACACATGGGATTTAATAACTGCAGTGGCCATGTGTCGATATAAGTTAAGTTGACATAATTTTGTAGTTTAGACATAGCTATGGGCTGAGGTTGAGCCTGGGAGCTATGAATTCCTGAGTTCTAATCCAGACTGTGTTCCAGATTTGACAAGTCTGCCTCAGTTTCTCCATCCCTGTAGGGATGATGATACCTCTATGTTACCAGCTCACAGGAGTGTGTTGTGGTCTATTATTGTTTGCAAAGTGTTTTGTGGATGATGACTGAAATTTCCAAAGTGTCCTAAGGCTGTCAGGCAACCAGATCTCATTGAAATTCATTGAGAATTGGACTGCTAATTGCCTTTGGTTGCTTTCAAACTCCCAGATGAAAAGTCCCATATAAATGCCAATAATAATTAAAGGTAATTTACTCTGCTGTGCTTTTACATTGGGAAATTCAATTATTTTTCAAAGCTACTGATCTTTCTAACCTGAGGTTCCTGATTTATCTCAACAGTTCATACTTTGAGGCCATCTGACATTAAAGCAATTGCTGCCATAGGAGTTTTGCAAACTGTAAGTATAACAGTGAGATGTGCTCAATAGACTGCTTCCTCTTTAAGAGCTCAGTCCTGTTTCTTCTGAAATCAGTAACAAAATCTAGCTGAGCTGAATGGTGCAGGCTCCCAATTAAGGTCTGTCCTTGTTGCGGGTGTGATCAAGACCATGCTTTTCACAAATGTTAGTTCCTCATGAATAGTGACTGTAGGTACCTGATATAAACTTACTGCAGGGCAGCTCTGATTCTATGAATACCCAGCTGACTTCATGCAAGAGGAAACTCAGTCAGGGTGTATAAGCACTTGCACAGGGGAAGATATTTGAGCAGAGGGCTCTTTAATTTTGCAAACTCAGGCATAACAAAATCCAGTCTAGAATCATAGAAGATTAGGGCTGGCAGGGAGCTCAAGAGGTCATCAAGTCCAAGCCCCAGCTCAAAGCAGGGATGATCCCAACTAAATCATCTCATCCATGGCTTAACAAGTTGCATCGTCAAATAACTCTAAAGGACGGAGATTCCACCTCCTTCCTAGGTAACCCTTTCCAGTGCTTCACCACCATTCTAGTGAAAATGTTTTTCATCCAACCTAGACCTCCCCAACCACAACTTGAGACCATTGGTCTTTGTTCTGTCATCTGCCACCACTGACAGCAGCCTATCTCCATCCTTCCTGGAACTTCCTTTCAGACTGCTATCAGATCTGCTCCTCATTCTCTTCTGCGGGCTGAACAAGCCTAGTTCCTGCAGCCTTTCCTCCTCGGTCATGTTCTCCATATTCTTAATTGTTTTCATTGCCCTTTGTTGGAGTCTCTCAAATATCTCCACTTACTTTCTTTGGGGGGAGGAGGGCCACCAAATTCGGCACACTACTCAAATGTGGCCTCCCCAGTGCCAAACAGAGGGGACTAATCACTTCCCTCAATCTGCTGGCAATTCTCCTACTAATGTAACCCAATATGCTATTAGCCTTCTTGACAATAAGGTCACGCTGTTGACTCACATCCAGCTTCATGTTCAGTGTAGCTGCCAGGTCGTTTCCTGCAGAACTGCTGTCTAGCCAGTTGGTCCCCAGCCTGTAGCAGAGCATGGGATTCTTCCATCCTAAGTGCAGGACTCTGTACTTGTCCTTGTTGAACCTCAGATTTCTTTTAGTCTTCATTTCAATCCTCTGTATCTTATCCCTGCCCTCCAGCATATCTACCACTCTTCCTACCGTAGTGTCATCTGCAAACTTACTGGGCGAGCAGTCCACCCCAGCCTCCAAATCATTAAAGAAGATGTTGAATAAACTGGCTTCAGCACCTGCCCTGGGCCATCTGCTTGTGACCAGCTGCCAACTAGACACTGAACCATTGGTCATTACCCACTGATGATCTAGTCAGCTTTCTATCCACCTCAGTGTCCATTAACTCAAGCCAGACTTTTTTTTTCTGTTGGCAAGAATACTGTGGGAGACCATATAAAAAATGTGTTAAGTTATATCACAGCTACCACTTTTCCCAGAGCCACAGAGTCAGTCATCTCATTATTGTGGGCAATCAGGTTGGTCAGATACAACTTGCCCTTGGTGAATCCGTGCTCACTGTTCCTGATCACTTCCTCTCTTCCAAGTGCTTCAAAATGGATTCCTTAAGGACTTGCTTCATGAGTTTTCCATGTACTGAGGTGAGGTTGGCTGATCTGTAATTGCCAGGTTCCTCCTTCTTCCCCCCCTTTTTTGAAGATGGGCATTCTGTTTACTCTTTTCCAGTCATCCAAGGCATCCCTCAATTGCCATGAGTTTTCAAAGATAATGGTGAATGATTCTGCAATCACATCAGCCAACTCCTTCAGCCATCTCCGATGCATTGCCTCCAGTCCCATGGACTTGTGCATGTTCAGCCTTTCTAACTAGCCCTGAACCTGTTCCTTCGCTAAAGGCTGCTCACCTTCTCCTCATTCTGTACTGCCCAGTGCAGTAGTCAGGGAACTGATCTGCGGAGCCATAAGGCTCTGTTTCAATACTTGGGGTGCATTCCAATCAGAACACACCCCTTGCAATTAGCAGCGCTTGGGGTTTGCAGTGCAAAATGCGCCCTTTAATAGAGTGGCTCTATTGAGCCACTCCAGTGCACCTCGGACAAAGCCCCATTTGCCCCACCATAGTTACGGCCCTGCTGACCTTGTCTGTGAAAACAGAGGCAAACAGAGCTTTGAGTTCTTCAGCTTTTTCCACATCATCTATTAAGAGGTTGTCTTCCCCATTCTGGAAGGGGACCCTCATTTCCCATAACTGCCTTCTTTTTCCTGACATGCCTGCAGAAACCTTCCTTGTTACCTTTTATGTCCCTTGGTAACTGCAATTCCAATTGTGCTTTTAGCCTCTCTGATTTCACTCCTGCATGCTGGAGTAGTATTTTTATATTCCTCCCTAGACATCTGGTCAACCTTCCACTTCTTATAAGCTTCCTTTTAGCTTTTCTGTTCACTAAAGACTTCTGGTTGCCTGCCATATCTCCTGTTTTCTCTGCACTTTGGAATGGCTTGTTCCTGTGCCCGCAGTAAGGTTTCTTTAAAATACAGTCAGCTCTCTTGGACTCCTTTCACCCTCATATTAGCCTCAGAGGGGATCCTTCCCCTGAGGGAGTCAGTCTGCTTTTCTGCTTATTTGGACGTTGAAGCTAGAACTTGAAATTGGAAATGAAGTGCAGTTTTTCACAGTGAAGATAACTAATCATTCTTCCAAGGTTACCAAGAGATGTGATAGATTCTCTATTACTTGAAGTCTTTATATTGAGATTGGATGCCTGTCTAAAAGGGATGCTTAATTCAACTGCACAATTCTTAGCTTTCACTGGGTGAAATTCTCTGTCCTGTGCTATGCACAAACCTGGACTAGATGGTCATAATTGGGCCTTCTGGCCTTAAAAATCTGTGTATCAATGTATGGAAGAATGTTGGACCCAAACAAGAATGTTCCCTCAGAATTCCATTGAGTTTTAGGCAAGTTTGGATCCACATCTACTTCAAAACTTTGTAGCCCAGACCAGTCACTACAAAGTAACAAAATTGCTTGTCATAACTACCACATATTTCCTACTCTGTATTTCTAAATACTGAGGAATCAACAGGGAAGGAATTTGTGCAGGTGATGGTGGTGGTGGTTGTGACTTCATTTGTTTGTTTTTATTTTTTACTTTGCTTCAGAATAAGATTGAAATCTCAGTTGCTGAAGGAGGGAACCCTTCTGGGTAATCACTTTTCTTTTTGATTTGAGATGCACAATACAGTAATGCTGTATCCCTAACAACTGGAAATCCATTAATTTCTTTGTGGTTCTGTCCTAATGAGCCTGAAGCTGATACTGAATGTATTTTGTGGGATGACTGGAGATAAGCAAAATACGGATCAGAGAAAACAGAGATACGTGGGAATTTCAAGGTTCTCAAAGTTTAACAAATAATTTAATATTTTTTGGCCTAATCCTGTGAGGTGCTAGGCATCCTCAACTCCTATTATAGCTTATGTGTTTTTAGCCCCTGGTAGCAAATACTTAGAACCTCACAGTGTTGAGATGTATAATTGTAAAACCTATCAGGATTACCTATTTATCTACTGTAATATCCTCTAAGGCAGTGGTTCCCAAACTTTTTAAGGTTGGGGAGCCCTTCTGCAGGGGGAAGGAAGCCCATGGCCCCCTTGCGACGGCACCTCTACACAGGAAATGTGGCCTGTGCGGGGGCAGAATGTGACCCGCTGCTCCCTGCGGCCATGGCCCCCTGCCCTTGCTGGGGGAGCTGGGAGCTGCCATGGCTGTGGCCCCCCTCTCCAGCCCTTCCTACAGTCCCTTCCGCCCCCTTATCTGGCCACTGCAGCTGGGGGCACCTGGCCACCCTCCAGGCTACTCCAAGCATGCTGTGCATGCTCAGGGTGGGGGTTTTAAAAACTCCCTGCCTGAGGGAAGCTCCCTGCTGGATGGAAGCCAGGGTCTCCATTGACCCTGGCAGCATCTGGCCCCAGCTCCCTGCCTCTCCACGGACCCCCTGGAGCCACACTGTGGCTCACCAGAGGTCCGCAGCCCACAGGTTGGGAACCACTGCTCTAAGGCTTTTGGTCGCAGAATTCAGGAAGGACACAGTAATTCTGACAGATAGAAGTTCAAGGGTTCTTCCTTTTGGAGAGAAAATAATGGCATTTGGCCTGCCCCAATTCTTGAGTTTCCTTTACCCACACTAAGAATCTTTTTGCTCTCCTTCGTATCTCTACACATGGTCCTCTATCTGAAAAAGACTTTTCTTATGTTAATGCCTTCACTGGCATGGATGAGATGCTATAGAAAGAACTGTACCCATAGTTTGCATTTAAAACATGCAGCCTTTAGGAAAGGGGACGTCTCTCTGTCCAATCCAAAGCTCATTGACATCAGTGGAAGTCTGTCTGCCTATTTTAGGATTACACACTGCTGCTCGTCATTGTAGTACTTGGGCACCTTCCATGGAAAGTCTGCCAATAATTATGTACCTAGAGGACTTCATAGAGTCTTATGCTGTGTTGGGAAGAAAGTGTTGAAAAGAGATTGGGCCAACAGAGACTTTGGCATAGGTTTAAAAAAGCAGTTCATTCATCTATTAGAAACATAATATTCCAACTTTTAAAATTCTTTTGGTAGACAGGTTGGACCATTAGAATGTACCAAAGAAGTGGTCTCCAAAGTGTAAGCAAATGGTGCAGTAAGAAAACCCTAATTATGTGTTGTAATTTAAAAGACAATGGAGAAAAAGGCTATTTACTACAGTGATAATCTGAAATATAAACCCAGAGTATGACAGTTTTAGTCTACTATTTGCTTTATTACTAGCACTTTTACTGTTCCATGCTTATTTACAGATCCCAGATTCTAGGATGGATCGTGAAGATTTAACCCAAAGGTAACAGTGAACTTTCATGGATTTGCCCTCACAACTGCTATGTCAGTTTACACAGCACCATATGATAGGAATGAGGATCAGATTCTAAATGCTGCAGTACCTGGTTTTCAGCCCACCCACAAAATAATGCTTTTGCATGGTTGTACAAGCTCAGCATAGAACAGGGGTTAAAGTAAGGCAGAACGCCCCAGAACACTGTTTTGGGGCCCACTATTTTTAGGGTCTCAGCATTCTGGGGCCCCTAAAAATAGAACATGGAGCCAGAATGCTGCATCCTGGGGCCCACCATTTAAAAATAGCAGGTCCCAGAATGTGGCGTTTTGGTTCGTTCTGGCGGGCAGGGGTCAGGGGCATGCTGGGGACTCAAGCTCTGCCTCAAACCCCTTGCCTTACACACCCCACCCCATTTCTGGGGACTGCAGCCTTGTCCCCAGCCACACTGCCGCCCCTATCTGGGGCCTACCAACCCCACATCCTCAGCAGCGCTGCCATCAGTAAGTGCGGGGGCAGCCTGGCTCATGCTGGTGAGTATTGGGGGCAGGGGGGGCGCTGGCATGTGCAGGGAGAAGGAGCTGCCCACCCATGCAGGGTGGCCACCTGTGCAGGACTGTTCTGGGGTCCCCCAAATTATACTTTAACCCCTGGTGTAGAGGTCATTTTTGAAATCTTAAAATTTGAGCTATTGTGTCCCTAGTCATCATTAGATAATAGTTTTTACATAAAGAGCACCCTTTTTTACCCAAACAAACAAGGAGTCCTGTGGCACTTTTAAAGACTAACAAATTTATTTCTTACATGAGTTTTGGGGGAGAAAATCCCACTTGTTCAACTCTAAGTTCACCATCTTCAAGTATCTGATGAAGTGGGATTTTGCCCCCAAAAGCTCATATGGTAAATAAATTTTTAGTCTTTAACAGTGCCCAAATACTGCTTGTTTGGTTTGCTGAACTAGACTAACATGGCTACCCCTTTGGAAACATTTTTTATCCACAGATGTCAAAAGCTTTATAAGTGTTGATTAAGCCTCATAAAAACTATGATATAGCCTGTGTAGTATGTCGTATTACCCATAGACAAATCAGCTAATGACTTGCCTAAAGGAATACAGGGAACCATTAACAGAGTGAATAATAGAATCCATGACTTCTGATGCCTTGTTCTCTGCTCCAATCCTTAGACCACATTCCTTGGATACTGGAATGATACTAAGTGGTCCTGTTGTATTCCTTGTTTTATTACTGACTTAACGATTCTGACTAGTATGGTCTGAGCCTCGGCCAGTGCGAAACTGCTTAACTCAATTGCAGTCAATAGAACTATGCCAGTTTACACCAACTAAAGTTTTGGCCCTAAGTAAAAGCAGACTACAGTTTTAAAATGATGTTTCTGTGTATACACAAATATCCATGCCCACTCGGCTGTGTATGCCATGGCAGGGCCACGTGTATTTACTAGCCACTGAAATGTTTTGCATGCATAAATGCAAATAATTACGCCAACACAGTATTTATGTAAGTGTTTAGCAGTGAGGTATAGGTTACATGGGAATAAGTTTGCTAAATTACAGCCAAACACAGTTTGGAAAGAGTTGTCAGTTACTACGTTCTTTATTGATGAAATGGGTTGCGGCCACAAAAGCTTATGCCTGAGGAAATTTATTAGTCTTCACAGGGCTCTTGTTTTATTTCCTTTGCCTTTAAGTTAAGGCTTGAAATCAGTGTTGTGTTTTGGTTCAGCAACAGATAATCGCATTACTTAAATCTAGGGAAAGTAGGTGAGACAGAACCCGCTGTGGTGGGGCAAAGCATTTATGCAATTTCAGCAGCTGTTGGAAGAAACACAGCACTCTGAACTCCAGCTTTCTTACGTTAAGAAATAACAAGTAGTGTACTGTAACATGATTTTGCTTTTCAACTAAGTTTTTTGTTTTTCTTCTATTTATAGTCCAGAAAGAACACTCATTCAGGTGACTATGGAAACACTAGCAGGTATGTCTTCCCATGCTGTTCTAAACTGAACTCTAAGCAAACCTATTGCCAGGTTTCATGAAAAATGTGGCTGGTCCAGGAGTTTTGCTGGGCCCTTTAGAGAGGGTGCAGCATCACTGCATTGCACAGCCAGAGGTGAGGACTCAGAGTTCAGGATCTAAGTAAGGACCACTCTGGAGGCAGAATGCTCATCCCCTGGAGAGGAAGGGAATCACAGAGAATCCCTCTGCAGAGACCTCTCCAGTTGACGTTTGGACAGGACTTGCATGATTTGTAGTCATCACTCCTCCAGTACAGAAAGGATCACCAGATTGCTGGGATTAGGTAGGGTACTCTTTCAGTCACCCAGAATCTTGGTTGTAGCATGTTAATGTCTCCTTCATTTTCCATGAATGCAAATAGGGTTCTTCTTTTAATCTTGGAAATCCTTTCAGTGCTGGGGAAGCTGGTTGTATGTGTTCCCTGTAAATATCCTGTGTTCCATGTAATGCCCATGGCTGCCTAAATCCAGCTACACACACAGCTCTCGTTGCTGGAAGCAGAAGATATGCCCATCTAAGTGAAATCTGTTTGTGACTTCCCACATACTATCCAGGCAGCTTCAGGGCTAGAACAGATAATTCCCACTTCATCCCATTGTTTCAAAACTTGCAACATTCAGAATAACTTCATTGATTAGAGTGCAGGGTCCCTGATGTAGCATCTAGAATACCTACCAGAAGCTTGAGATCCTAGACGTTTGTGGCTGATTGAGTCAGTTAACGAGACATGGCAGAGCAGTAGTTCCCAGTAGCTGGGAATGTACTGATACTGTTTGTTTGATTTGATGTAACTGTTTAACCTGATCTTATGACCCACGCTCCCCTGCATTTATTTTGCTCCCATTCTGTAAGTTTCCCATCTTTAAGCACCTAACAAAGTGGGATTTTGTTCCACAAAAGCTCATGCAAGAAATAAATTTGTTAGTCTTTTAAGAGACACCAGATTTCTTGTTTATTTTGTTGACCTAGACTAACAGAGCTACCTCTTTGATACTGTTTGTATTGTTCAGCTTTCGTCAGCAAGTTTAATCCCTCTGTCCTGCATCAGCCACTTCCTCTCAACACTATCAGAGCAGCATCAGGAACCAAAGCTGCGTAAGTTCTCTTTTAGTTGAATAATGGATGTAGTGTTGGTGAAAGGTACAGGGCTGAAAGCCATATGGGACTGAAATCCTCTAAATGTACATAGAACGTGTACAGCGTGGGTGGGGACAGGACAAGTTTCCTTAACATCAGATCCTGCCAATGTGATGCAATTTTCTCCTATCTGGAACAGGAGTAAGAAGTGGCTCTGGATCATTTAATACATCAATGGTCATATCTTTTGATTTAAGATCAGCCCTAGCTTTTTGATCAGCAAAATAATTTTATGGGCTCAAATGAGGGTAAACTGCTAGCAAATAATCTGACTGTGTCTTCAGATTTGTTCCTAAATCCTGTGCTGTTCTTTTCGATGACTAAACAAGCCAAAGCATTCTTTCAAAATGACCTGACAATTTCTGTTTTCCTTTTGTTCAGCAGAGGCATATTGGATCAAGCTAAAGAAATGGTGGAAAGCATGAAAGAGAACCAGGTGCGTTTAAAACACTCAGCACTTCAAGGAGCCCAACAGTGATCACCAGTGCTTTGGAGGAAGAGAGGGAGAAAAGAAGTGAGGAAAAAGTAGTCAATTTTCAGAACATTTTGAACTTCAAAATGTTGATGAAATTTTGAATATTTTCAAGTTCAAGGTATTTTTGACCTGTCGTATTGAGTAATACAAAGGATCTGTTAGATATGGAAAATGCTGCCTTTCAAAAACAGGGTTAATGAATTCTAGTTTTTCTCCTGAAAACAAAACCAGACTTACCAAAGTACCTAGTGTTGGATTTTGATGTTTTGGAGATGTTTTGCCCTATTTGTCATGTCTTCAAAATACTTGGTTAAAGTTAATCCTGGTTTGCCTCCCCACTGATCAAGGATGCCAGATCCCAATAATGGCATATGGCCTGCTTAGGAGTCCCACTGGCATATCACAGAGCTCAGTATGTCCCTTCCATTTCTTCACAGCATGAGAGGGTGGAGTTTTCACAAACACTCAATGAAGCTTCCATGGAATCTGCTCCCACTAACATCAGTGCTTGACTTCAATGAGGGCCATTAGGCCAGCGCTGGGTGCTCTGAAAATCCTATTGTGAAGTCTCATGCACTAATTTCCCTTGTATCCTGCCCAACTGTTTGGGTCTAAACAGCTGGAGATCTATGACTTGACAAAAGTGTCTTAGCCTAACTGGCAAATGTGGTTACACAACTGACTCTTTCTCATTTGCCATTTTCTGTGCTGGAAGCCTCTGGTACTACGTGAGCTTTAATACTATGGGGGGTTGGCTAGCAGATGTTTAGGGTTAGCTTTAGCATAATTTGAATTCAAATCTCCTGGCCAGCTATGCTTGAGTGCATCTTGGGGAGCACAAGGCTAATGTGGATTGGCAGGCCACATTACACCCATGTTCTCAGGTCTCATGGCTTCTGAATCACAAGTGTTCAGCTGATTTGACATCAACTGATTTTGGAGGCTTCAAATTTCTGCTAGAAGCTTCACCTAAACCCACAGGAAATGGTTGATGGGGAATGAAAGTGATGAGCAGGGCTCTTATTTTCTCCCCAGGGCACTGGTACAGTCTTCTGCTCTTTCTTTTCAGATGATAGATTTCCAAAATGACTGGAAGCTAATCTCAGTTTTCTTTAGTGCTGAAAATACATGTTCTGTCTGTGCCTCGACACACCAGGTAAGCTGCCCAGGGAGAGTGTCATCTAAATCTGAGCAGGGAATCCCAGCTCTGACCGTGGGATTTGGGGATTATTATGAGCACTGACCTCAAACGTCAGCACTCTCAGAATGAATAATGCATTTTGAATTTGTAATTGTGAGTACGAGATCTGGAACTCGAATCTAAGACTAACTCTTCCAGTTGGGAAACAAACATACCATATGACTTAAAACAATTTGAATTAAGAATATCATACAAACTGCAGAGCAAGAATTATCTGCAGAAGCTAGCAGGTGAATAATTTCAAATAATGAAAAAGAAAATACCACATATAAGAACTAAATAAATTCTGTGAGAAGAAGCAGCATAAATTAATTCAATAAGTTATTTGTTATGAATTTTTTGTCCACTTCACTGAAGGAAAAATGCTACTCACTGAATCTCCAAGAGCACTTCTTAGTGGTCTCCCATCTTGACCAACTTGACCTAGGCTGTTAGAGCTGACAAAATCAGCAGAATGGTATTGCTGAATCTGATTGGCATAGCTAATCATTTGCTCGGGCAACAGTGTCTCAGGTCAGAATCAAACAAGATGTTTTGTGTGGCTTAGAGTATGACTGAGGTGCAGGAAGGAGCGTGCCTCCTAGCCCTGGTAGACAGATATGCACTAAGTTCGAAAGGGGTAGCCATGTTAGTCTAGTTCAGCAAAACAAGTAAGGAGTCATGTGGCACTTACAGACTAACAACACTAACTCTGCTTGAGCTAGCATGCTAGAAATATCTGTGTGGACTTTCTGGCATGGACCAGCCACCTCAGCATGTGCTGCATTGGCCTTACAATACAAGGTTAAGGTTTGGTCTCAAGCTGAGAGCAGAAAGAGAATACAAAAACTTCCAAAACCAATCAAACAAAAAAGTCACCTTAAAACTGTAATAGGGTTTGGGTTTTTTTGCCCCCATCAGGGGCCACCTGTTACCGTCTTGCTTCTCTTTTTTCAATGTCTCTTTTCTTTGCGGGTTGTTACTACCCTTTTGTCCATAGTGTCTGAGCACCTTCTAACAGTGGATAAAGTGATGCAACAATTCACAGCTAATGTCAGCTATATCTTCTTCATCCTTTTGAAAAATTTAACCATTTTGGGGTATTCTGTCCACTACCACTTTACTTTTGAGCATGTATATATTATTACCCATCAGTAAACACATTCTCATTTGCCCAGAAAAATTCAGCTGATGATCAGAGAAAGAGGTCAAATTCAAACTGGAGACAAGAATGAGTGGCAATTCTCTGACCTCTGGTCTCACTTGCCTCTTTGCTGAACCTCCCTGGTTATCAAGAACTTTTATCTTGGGCTAATAAAGATCCTCAGATGGAGCAATTTCTCTGTGCCTTTGGTGTGCAATGAATCATATTGGTGGGGTTTTTTTGTTAGAATAAATCCAATGAGATGATAAAGCTTGGATCATCTTATCTCACGAGAACTTTAATCAACCCTCTGAAAATTACTCTGTTCAATGAGTAGAGGGAGATAACTGTCTATAAGTTTGGGAGACAGTAACACTAAAGGAAAGAAGGAATCATTGAAAATGGATATGGGGGCATACTAAGTGAGCTGAAAAGGGGAAATTTAACCATGAGGTCAATTAGACACAATGGGACATATTACAGGAAAGTCACAGAAAGAGTAAATTGAAAGAGGCATTTAAGAAGTTAACATGGGGCAATCTCCATCCTACACGAGGAGTGAATAATATATAATTTAACTGTCTTTCTTCACAGAAGAACATATCTATATGAAGATCATTTTGTGTTAGTAGTGGCCTTATTGAGATAATCTGCTCCCGGAATGACATAATAGGTGTCTTCCATTTCTAATCTATAGAAAGTTTTTCCATCACTCTGAATCTGAGACTCTTATATGTTTAAATTGCCCAATCATACCAAGTTCAAATTGTATTATCAGACCTCAGATTCCTCTTGCCTCAGGTGCTGGGCAAACCTGAATCCATGGTGTGACCATTACCATCAGTATCTCTGATACATTAGTTAAATGAATGGAGCTCATCACTTCTGACAAACGTGTAACTTCACTGCTTTTTCTGCTGGTCTTTATGGAGGCTTGAATTGTCTTGCCCAGCTCTATTCCAAGCACATATGTGTGTTTCCCTACCTCCATGCTAAACTATTGCTCTCTTAACAGGAGAATCACTCGCTGGACAGCATGGAAAGACTTAACTCAGTCTTGGACTTCTTATATCAAAAAGTAAGATTTCCTCAGCTTTAAGCCGGTGATTGGAACTGACTCATTTGCCAGGTTACGCCAGATTCTCTCACGGAGCTACACCTGCAAAGCTCTGGGTTGGATTTTCCAAAGTGCCTAAGCCACCTTAGAGCACAAGTCCCATTGAATTTAATGGGATTTGTGCTTCCAACTCAGTCCCTTTTGAAAATCCCAACTATGATGGGAAATGATTTATTCGCATGGCTGTTATAGAAAAAAAGCCATTTAAAAAAATGATGATATCTACAAAAGTGACAGCTAAATGGTTGAGTGTCCAGCTGAAGCCTTTGTACCACTAAGTGGTACATTAATCTTGTGACTTCTCTCCTCAGGAGTAAATTTCATTCCTGTTGAACATATGAAAATATCCTATGTTTATTCATTACTGTAGAATACAGGGCTTTTGGGAGCCAGTCAAATATCAGACTAGCAAACACACATGATGCTAATGCTCTATCAATGACCTGAGCAGACCAATGGTGGGCATCAACCATTTAAAAAAGAACTGTTGGGTTTTTTCCCCATTTCTCAAGTCATCTTAAGTTCTCAGTGCAATTCATTTCCTAAGAGTTTCTGATTGGTTGATCCATGGGCCATCCATTGTTTCAGGCAGACCTAGACCTTATTGGTTTATTAATCTACCTAACATTCACAAGTACATACTAATGGTAAAATAGAACCTTTCTGTATTTACTGATAATCCTAACTAAGGTATTTGTATAGCACCCACCAAGAATTTTGTTTTTTCTCTAACTAAAGTCTAATATGCATGCAAAAACTATCACATTTTAAACATATTGGGCTAGACTCTGAAACTTTAAATAATTTTTACTAAAATCTCACTCTACAGCTCTGCTGTCACCCTCTTCAGTGAGTTTTGCCTAAATCTCATTGACACATTCTCATCAGAATCTTCCCCTTCCCTTATTGTGTTTCAGTTGATGTCACTCATGCTCATACCCATGAGACATCTTTATGCACACACATTAGGAAAGCTGCATCTTGATTTGGTAGAGAGGAGGTGTGTAGTTAGGAATATTTCACCACTAGGCCTTGCATACTTGCATTGCTATATGGAAGGTAGGTCACCTATTTGCTTGCAGTCTAGGTCAGTTGTAAATGACCACAGTCATTATTAGGTGGTCTTTCAATAATGCAGTAGAACCTCAGAGTTACAAACACCTTGGGAATGGTGGTGGTTCATAACTCCAAAATGTTCGTATCTTTGAACAAAACATAAGTGTTCTTAGAAAAGTTTACAACTGAACATTGACTTAATACAGGTATGAAACTTTACTATGCAGAAGAAAAATGCCTCGTTTTAGTAGTTCATGTTTAACACAAAACAAGCAAGGAGTTCTATCGCACTTAAAGACTAACAAATTTATTTTTTGCACGAGCTTTTGTGCAGAAAATCCCACATTTAACATAGTACTGTGCTGAATTTTCTCTATGTATGTATGTATTTATTTATTTATTTATTGGTCTCTATTGCTATTTGACTGTATTTCTGGTTCCAAATGAGGTATGTACGGATGACTGGTCAGTTTTTAACTTTGAGATTCTACTGTATAAAATGTAAAATGAGTTGACTGGCCTGAGTTCAGGAAGAAGCCCATCTCAAAACCAGTCTTTACAAATTAATATTACCATCTCTGGCAGTCACAGGAGGAGGGCCAAGGACTGAATCAGTTATGACTGAGATCACTGATTCCTTGAGTGGGTCTCTCCTGGTCAGGGGTGATACACACTGATAGCACAGTTTGAAGGAAGCTGTACCAGTTCTGTGGATAAGTAAGAATCTTCATAGGCAGCAGAAGAGTGTTATTTTAAAAATGAATAAAAATTTCTAGCTGCCAACATGGCAAGTTCATTTTCTACCTTTGTTGCTATAGGTCCCCAAAGCCTTTGTAAATCTGGTGGATTTCACTGAGATCAGAATGTTCTCTCTTTCACACACAGATCAGAATAAAATCAGGTAAGATGTTCTTTGAATTACATAAGGGACATCATCTCTCTCTCTAGTATTCCTCATCGTGTACTGCACTCCCCCACCCCCCGCCTCCTCTACGCCGGACATGACAAGAATGACTACGTATTCACTATCCTGTATGTAGAGTCTTGTGAGAAGTGCATTTTAAGTTTTTTCAGATTCCTTTCCTACCTAGCAAAATGGAAGTCCACATGTTAATGCTCAGTGCATTTTTTCCCCAGAGAATATCTATAAATAATGGCAAATGAATTCTAGATCCCAGAAATCATGAAACTCTACAAGACTTCATGATTCTAGAAACCACAATGTTCAAAAAGGATTAAATTTTGGATTAAAATGTTTTATAAATAGCTGTAACTACTAGTAGAGCCATCTTGAAACACTTCGAAAGTTTGCACTGGAGACATTCTACCTATCAGTGAAATGCTCCGTACCACAGGCAGCTATGTAACTGCTTAGGGCAATGCTACACAGAAGTTTAGATCAAGAGCAACACTATTTAGATAAGAAGAGAAAGATGCCTTATCCAACAGATATTGCAGAAGGATTTTAAGAAGGCAAAATTTAATGATCAATATCTGAATTTAGCCAGTACACAAAAAGTGCCATGTGATAGAAGAAGGGACCATGAGAGGTCATTGAGTCCAGTCCCCTGCACTCATGGCAAGACCAAGTACCCTCTTAAACCATCCCTGACAGGTGCTTGTCTAACGTGTTCTTAAAAACTTCCAATGATGGACATTCCATAACTTGCCTAGGCAACTTATTCCAGTGGTTAATCACCCTTACAGTTAGGATTTTTTTTTCCTAACGTCCAAACTAACCCTCCCTTGCTGTAATTTAAGCCCATTGCTTTAATAACTATAGCTACTCGGACATCAATTTTACATTTCACTTGAAAGATGTGATTCAACAGCCAGTGCACAGAAATAGCTGGATAGAGAAGCTGGATGTGCCTGCACTGGCCACCAATGAAACTTCATTGAGTTGTGTATTTGAGTTTGGCCCAGCAGGTCACACACAATAATTACTGTAGTATAATGTTCTGTGTGAGAATAACTCTACTGATCATGTAACTATAAAATGTGTATTGATATGGGAGACTATGAAATGAATTTTGTTGTTCTTAGCAAGAATGTCAGTGCATGTTAATGTATCCGTTATCTTTACTTATTTGGCTCAGCTGGAAGCCAAATGAGTGGTGCACCTAGGAGTAAGATGACTGGTGGGATGCTTAAAATATCTGAAGAGGCAAGGGGTAGTCCCTGGTTCCCAGCAAACAGGAGGGGGGTGACAAAATCTCCCCTACCTTGCCTAGTTACTCAGAGGAAGGGCGTAAGAGTGGCTGATTGGGGGGCATGAAGGGGAATGGATTTAGGAAGGTTGGGTACCAGACCCCAGGCTCATAAGACTGATTTGAACCTCTATCCAGGGAGTCTTTTGTGTTTTGTCAGTTCATGGTAAGTTACTTTGTTTTCTGGCGATCAACATTAAGCTGCAGCTGTGTATTTTCCTGCAGAATCATTCTATCATTTTACACACCTCACTTTGGAGTTTTACTGTTTGGTCACTGTTGTACTCAGCAAAGCTCTCATAGCAGAGTGGGGGTCCACAAATGCAAGCACAGTGCATTGGAAAAGTTATGTTTCTCAAAGAACAAGTTACATAGGTGAATTGGAGCATCCTTGAACCCCTCCATACATATGGAGGGCTGGATGCTGCTGGAACTGCCACCTGCATCTCCCTTGCTTGGAACTGCACCATTGCTCTAATAGTGTTTATGGACTCACAAGTCCCATGAGATCTTCCATTTATGACAGCTGAGAAATTTTTCAGATGGCCACTGCAACACTGTCTTCCGTTGCCCTCATTTGACTACAAGGTTGGAAGTGTTACAAACTTCTTTATTAGTGCATTCACAGACCAGTTTTATGCCACAGATGCAATCAGAGGTCTGTAGAAGAGGTGAGGGGACTGATCCTGAGAGGTTCTGGGCACCTATACATGCAACTACTCTGAAATCACCTCTCACAGTCAGGTCTATCAACAATTTCCAAATGAGCTCAGCCTGGCTAGAGCAAGAGCGACTTGGTGGTCACTGAAATTGCTGCTGTTTACAGCCATCGAAGAGGCTCAGTTTTCAAGTCAACTGTAGGTATTGCTAATATACATCCAGATACCATATGGGAAATTCAGCTGATCAGTTAATTCTCTTCTAGTGCCTGGCCACCTCTTAGTACACACGAGCTTTTGCAGCTTTGAGACTTCCATTCACATCTATAGCTTGAGTGCTGCTGCCAAAATATTAAGGTAAAAGTTTCTATGCAAAGAATTGCAAGAGAGTTCAAGTTTTCTAATGTGATTGAAAATGGAAGTGATTGAAAGCTAATGCTGAATTATCTGGAGCAGCGAATTCAAGTATGAGATTGATGCCCACCTGAGAAACCTTGAACTAAATCAAGCCCCAGTGTATTTACCAGCTGAATGGATTCAGAAACCAAGAAGCTGTCTAAGCATTGGACATGAAAACCAATACACTTCTGGGATAAAATGGAAGATCAAGGTGTACCTTGTGATCTCCAGTCTTTGTCTACACACAGCCTTCTGTATTAATGCCTGATAAGCCTTCAAATATGTCCTTACACATGATTGTCAGTGGTGTCTCAGAGCTCCAGCCATATTTTAATCAAGGACAAATTGTTACCTGAAAATAACCTAAAGGCATTGTTTGTTTGTTTTTTTAATGCTCTAGTAATGTATCCAGGAAGCCCTGTAACTGTGTTGGCAAAGACTCCAAACTTGATGACATCATACTGAAATGGTCCAGCCAGGTATGGTTCTTTTCCATGTTTCTTATGTGTTCATTTTGTTTTAGGGTTGGTAAAGATAATGCTATGCTCAAGTTCAAGGTTAGGGAGATCATGGGTTATCTGTCTTGTACAAATTACCCCATAAACACAGCTATGCTGACCTCTATTCTGACTTCAGTAGCATGGGAGTGTAATATAATATTTATAATAAAGCAATCTCAGCACATCTTGAAGATGCTAATGATTTTATAACTCATAAGAACATAGGATTTGCTGTATCTAATTAAAGCACTGGTCCATCTAGTCCAATATCTTATCTCTGGTCCTAACAAAAGCCAGATGATTAAGAGGATGCTGAAAACTTCCTATAATAAAAGTGGCTCAGTGTAGTGCTGTCTTGTGTCTGTGATTCCTTCTAAAAGCTGCAGGGCACCAGTTTACATCCATAAGCGTCAGAATGGATTATCTTAGTTAGCTGCTATGCTTTCAAAGAAAATAATGTTAATCCAATGCCAGTCTCTCAGAGCCACAGGGAGAATTATAATTGCTGCAAAAAATGTTTTTATTAAATTATTGTTTTTCTCTTTGGCTACATAATTTGATTATTGTGGTTTATTAGAGGTAGAGATGGCCTTAAATAAATTTAAATCAGGGATAAATTGAACTATGGTCTCTTCAGTCACATGATGATGGTACTGATTCTGTTAAATTGTTATCTATCATTCAGAACAACTGGGAAAAGCTGCTGAAATCTGGGAGATATGATTTAAGGGATGATTTCACAGTTGTTCTGCAACCTTTTCTCCAAGAAATAAATCTGCCTCATAGAATGGTGAGTGAATATCAATCATTCCATCCTTTCTGAGTCGTCTTTGGTGACAATGACAGAAATATTCGGCTACTCTGTTCCTTTCTAGAGGCGTGTCACTCCAGTTAAAGTCAGTGGGTGTCAGGTGTACAGAACACATCTCAGGATTAGCCACTAAGGGCCTGATTGTTGATTTCACTTATAACGGTCAGTGTCGACCCAAAGTAACTCTGTTGAAGTCACTAAAACAGGTGAAAGTGCTAGCATAGAATGCCCCAGAGACTTGATTTTTTAGAGGTGTTGAGCACTTAGAGCATCATGGCATTTCTACAATTATACCATAATTGTCTGGAAACTGGATCAGGGAACGTGTCTGTAATAACACTTCTTTTCACTGACACTCAAGCACACATTGCACACTCTCTCTTTCACATGCAGATGACAGAGCGCAATGCCCAGGTTAGAAGATGACCTCTATATCAAGGGAGGCTAAGCATTATAAACCACCCTACAGTTGTCCCATTGGGTGCTGTTCCACCATGAGTTATCTGCAGTGCTGCCCCACAGAGAGTGGAGAGGAAATCCAGGCTGAGTCAGTGCATAGTTGTGGTAACTCTGGATGAGCCAGAGAGTAGCTTGTTGAGTCTGGTCCAAGATCTACAATCAAGTAGACAAGGAGGCAGGTGCAATGATGGACTCCTGAATTTACTTAGCATGTTAGACTCTCTTTCTGCCGATGTTTCCACTTTCCCTTGAGTTGTTGATCATCTGTGCAGGGCCATAGCACTTTTGTCCAACAATGTGTGAGCTGCTATGTCAATGGGATGTTAAGAGACCAGCTGTGGTGCATCATCCTACTCTGCAGGGTCAGGATTTCTTCCCCAGATATAAGCAGACATTCAAGTTGGCACTTGATTTGTGTATTGTTTCCTATCTGAAGACGGGGCATAAATCACAGATGTAATAGGTTAGTTTCATTTGTCACTTCTTTCCTGGAAAACTTAATGGTAATGACATACTTTCAGAGATCTGGGGAGCTGTGTGGTGGTGTTTGGATATTGATCTCAAGGGTCCAAAAAGTTAAAGGTATTCATAACCTCTCTCACTGTCCGACATTAAACAGTGATAGATAGATTCAGGTTATTCTTAAACAGAGCCTTGGTTTTATTCAGTTACTTGACAAGCAGCACAAATCACCCATTCATATAAAAAGTTTATTGGAAAGAACAAGAAATTAAATCACACATTTATTCTGAAACTGTGGCAGAGTGCTTATGCAAAGCGACTTAGTCAGATCTTATCAAAATCTTTGTTTTCACAATCAAAATATTAGTCTCTTATTTTCAAAGCAACATTCTTTGTTGAAAAGGAGAAGATTAATCTCACTTTCAGTTCTGATGCGAAAGGTACTCACTCATCCTGTTCTTAACAAAGAGACAGGAGAAAAAAATCGGGTGAAATGTGGCTTTGTTGATGTTTTTTGGAGTACTTACTTACTGGTTAGTTATGAGAGTAATGATCATGAGGGTTCATTAAAAATGATACTACAGAATGAGTAAGGAACAGAACTTTAATCATACAGACAGGTATCCAGGTGTGTACCTGGGAGCAGCCATGTTAAATCTACTCTGGGACACATCTCCCAATTTACACAACAATGGCCCATGCTAGGGAGTCTCTAAATTCACAACCTTCTACAAGCATATCACTACATCTTCCCCCCTAAGGAGAAGAAGCAAACAGTTAGATACATATAAAAGCTAGCTAATAATACATGCACTAACATCTAACAACACATAACAGCTATCTAAAAAAAAACATGCAGAAGGACAGTCCATAAATCCAGAATCTGAACTACCTAGAGAGGAGAGGTTACTAGCACATCACTCTCAAGTGAGTCTTTACCACCCACTTCCCTTACATATCCTAACAAGTCTCTATGAGTCTTTCTGGACGTTTGATGACTTGATTAGATCTTCTCAGTACTGGTCCTTCATTCAGGTCTGAATTCTCTTGTTCCCTGATGGTTTCATTACCATGTGTTGAAGATATCGGATCAGTAAGGGGAGGCATGCCAGAATCTACCTCAACTTCCACGGTGTTGGAACTTTCTGGAATAAGTCGTAGATCCTGTCGATTACGTCGAAATGTGTCCCCTTGATCTGTGTGGACCACGTAAGACCGTGGATGCAGCTGTTTTTTAATAATACCTCTTTGTCCCCAGGTATTAGAAGAGTGATTCCTCAGGCACACTCTATCACCTGGGTTAAGGGATGGAAGATGCCCTTCTATCAAAATAATATTTCTGCTTCCACTTCTGGTTTTCTTTCATCTTCCGAATGTTAGCATGGTTCTTAGATTGCAGCAATTTATCAGTAATAGGTAAGTTAGATCTGATCCTTCTTCCCATTAACAGCTGAGCTGGAGAAAAGCTATTCTCCAGGGGTGTACTTTGGTAGACCAGCAATGCTGTATACAGATCACCTCCACTTTCAAAAGTCTTTTTCATCAGGTTCTTTACTGTCTGTATAGACCTTTCCACCAGTCCGTTTGATTGGGGATAATTGGGACTGGAAGTTTCATGATGAAAATCCCAATCTAAGGCAAACTGCCTGAATTCTGCACTTGAAAATTGTGGCCCATTGTTGCTGAAGACCTCATCAGGAATTCCATGTCTGGAGAAAATTTCTTTCATGCCAGTGATCACTGAATTACTATTAGTACTGTTCAGTGTGCAAATTTCTGGATATAAAGAGTAATAATCAGTGACTATTAAGTAATCCTTAGAACGCCAGGTAAATAAATCCACACCTACCTTCTCATAAGGTCTCTGTGGAACAGGATGGAGTCTCAGTGTCTCTGCCTGTTGGCATGGCCTGTATTTCAAGCATGAAAAGCAGTTTTTTACCACATTGGTAATGTTGTGATTGATCCGCGGCCAATACATGACCTCTCGTGCTTGTTCTTTGCACTTCTCAATTCCTAAGTGACCTTCATGAATCTTCTGTAACATTTCTTTTCGGAGGCTCCGTGGAATTACAACCTTACCACCTTTGAAAATCACCCCAGCTACCACAGTCAGTTCATGCCTGCAGTTCCAATAGTCTCTTATACTTAGAGAGCAACTGCTTATTATTTCAGGCCATCCTTTAATTATCACCTCTTTGAGGAGTCCCAATGATTCATCTTTCTCAGTCTCTTCTCTTATGCGTTGCAGTCTTCTGTTAGTTATGGGACTTGCACTCACAATCATATCTACATAGGCTTGCACTTCTGTTTCCAGTGTCTTCTCGGGTACCATAGTTGGTACTGCTCTGGAAAGTGCATCTGCAGTGAACATAAATTTGCCTGGTGTGTAGGTCACCAGTAAATTGTATTTCTGCAATTTGATCATCGCTGTTTGAGTCCTTAAGGTACAGTCATTTAGTGGTTTGTTAAATAATGCAATCAAGGGCTTGTGATCTGTTTCAACTTCCACTCTCTGTCCATAAATATACTGATTGAATCTCTCACAGGCAAACAAGATTCCTAAAAGCTCCTTCTCAATCTGTGCATATCTAGTCTCTGCATCAGTCAGTGATTTGGATGCATATGCCACAGGTTGCTAGCAATCTTCATGTTTTTGTAAAATCACGGCACCCAACCCCAACTGTGTGATGCATCCGCTGAAATTTTAATGGGCTTCTCTGGAGCAAAAAATTTCAATACTGGTTCCTGTATCAAGTCTTGTTTTAAACTCCTCCATGATTCCTCCAAGTCTTTTTAGTTTCCAAACTCATTCCCCATCTTCTGACACCAAGTAATGATCTTGAGGGTTCATTAAAGATGATACTACAGAATGAGTAAGGAATAGAACTTTAATCATACAGACAGGTATCCAGGTGTGTACCTGGGAGCAGCCATGTTAAATCTACTCTGGGGCACGTCTCCCAATTTACACAACAATGGCCCATGCTAGGGAGTCTCTAAATTCACAACCTTCTAAAAGCATATCACTACAATGAGTGAATGCTTTGACTGGCAAATTGATCACATCATTTGCTGTTTGAACTGTGATTAGTTACAATCTGGGCAGGGATATCATCTGGTTGGATTCTTTCTCCTTAGAGAAGGCAAGTTTGGATGGATGTAATATGATTTGAGTACAGGATTCAATGAAAAGACGAGAGAATGAGGTAGAAATAGTGGAGCAGAAAATAAAACAATAGGGAAAGTGAATACCATACAGGATCATTCATTCCTTTCGGGTGCTGAAAATTAGGTATATGGATGCATAGGATGAGGACTGGATGTCATGATAATGTGGTGGCATTTAGCACTCACAGGTGAAAGCAAAGTGCCTTAAAAAAGAGAGATGCTAGCTGGCAGGGCCGTAACTATGGCAGGGCCAATGTGGCTGTGCCCCAGGTGCGCCATCGTGGCTCAATAGAGCCACTCTATTTAAAGGCGAGTTTCGCAGCGCCGGGCCGAAGCACTGCTAATTGCAAGGGGTGCTGAAATAGCACATTACAGCTCTGCTAGCTGGAAATGAGTTGCAGTGTTGGCAGGCTGGAGGATGATCCTGTAGTGCAATGTGGGACAGCAGATGGGAAACAGAGTTGAACTACATTGATTTTGGTTTTCTCAAAGGTTTTTAAGAAACCAAAAAAGGAGGAAAATAGGTGATATAGTTCATCCAACTCACCTATTAGGCCTAAAGTCTGGCACACCAATTCTGGTCTCCTCATTTTTGGTTCCACATCTTCTGTTTTTACTGTGCATAACTTCAGCAGTCCTGGGATTTTAGCTGAGACTAATCCAGCTTCTTTTTCTGATTCTCTTGCACTTGTTACAACAGACAGCATCATAAACAACTTGGCCTATTTTTCATGGTTATTGTATGTGGAAGTTCATAAGATGTTACTTTTTACATTGAGTTCACAATATGGGTACAATTTATAGCCTGAATAGTCACCAGAATGTGCCAGCACATACAGACTGAGCGCTGCTGTATAATTCAAGCAGCCATTAATAATACAAGTAGCTAATCTCAGCTGCATGTTGACAAACTCAGGATGGTAGCTGCAGTCCCAGGTCACAGAGCCATATTCGGTTGGAGCACATGGCAGGGTTAATACTGATGTATGGAGCCCTGAAAGGTCTGCTCCCCTCCCCAGAAGGTTCCTGATAGGTTTTGTACCAAGGCAGTATGGGAAGGTGTTCCAAGTGAGAACAGTATATACCAGGCTTCAGCTGAGTTTTACTCTGAAGTATGTGACCACTGATTGAAGTGGCAGTGGCTGTCCTTGGACATTGATTGAGGTGAGTTGATTAGCAAGATGATTGTTGAGAGGGAAAGGAGTTGTTTCAGTCTTGGTTTCACTGAGCATTCTGGAAGTAAATGGACAGAATGGCTGAGATTTCCTGCAATTCTGTGGAAGTTGTATCCAATGTTACCAATGCAGATGTCACCAGCATAGACATACTTCTCTGCAAGAAGGTTGTATTTGCATATATTAAGCAAAAAGGGAGCCAAAACTAATCTCCATGGAAGGTTATTGTGGAGAAGTTGAAGGGAGCTAATTTTCTTCCTGACCTCAGGAATGAAGCTTTGGTTACTAACATTTTCTTGAATGAACCATATTATTGTCCTACAAGGAATCACTTGCAGCAGTTTGGTTGTTAAGCTGATATGCCATTTAGTGTCGTAGCTGTCATCAGATCAGTAAGTCCTATGTTAACTTCCTTTCCTGACTCAAATGCATGTTCCATGTTTTGAGTCAAAGAACTCTTCTTGGGTGTATCACCCACTCCTGAATCCAGCCTGAATGTGAGAGAGACTACCTCATTAATCTCAGGATTAGGCTCTCCATTACCTTGTAGGTATCAAACAACAGAAGACATAAATTGGTAGTGCTCTGGGCTTGTCAGTGAGTTCCCTGACTTGGGAACAGCCATGAACTGTGGTCTGCACCACTTTTGGGGTTTTATATTGTGATCAGAAAATGAAGCAGCCAGCTTTTGATGATTGGCCGAAAGTGGGGGAGAAACTCATTCTGTATGTTATCTGGATCAGAAGACTCGTTAGGTTGAAGCTGAGGTGCAGCCAGGTCATCCTCGTGAGGAGTAAAATAAGCCTTGCAGATTCTGAGAGAAGACATGAAACTGAATCTCTCAGCAACAATTATTTCAACTGTATAGCTGAAGGCTTCATCTTAGTTAGCAGCTCTGCCATTGGCAACAGCTGAAAAGAAATGGAATTTTTTGTGATTCGCTATACTAGAAACTCTGCTGTTTATAATTTGGCAGGCTTTTGACCACAACTCACGAAGTTTAGTTGGCAAACAGTTCCCTTCTACTGCTATAATCTGTTTAATCTATATTCTAGAAGATGAAAAAGATCTCTACTTTTATAATCTCAAGTTCATTTGTAGGGAATTTAAAGTCCTAGTATAATCTGACTGCAGTGGGTGACCATCTAGGAATAATTGTTGACAAAATCCCTGAGGTATAGATTTCTTTGCAGCAGCAAGAACTTTATTGTAGAAAAGCTGGTAAGAGAGAGGCCGTAGAATCCCTGTCATTGTCATTTAAAAACAGGTTGAACAAAAACCTGTCAGGGATGGTCTAGATCAGGGTCTGGAACCTGTGGCTCTGGAGCTGTGTGTGGCTCCTTGGCTGTCCCCTTGTGGCTCTGGGCCCACACACCACCACTGGGAGACGGTGTATGCAGTTGCTCCAGAGTCCAGGACCCCTGCCACCCAGGGCACCTGTGGGCATCTCATTCCTGGCTCTGGATCCCTCCCACCTCCCAAGACACCCCGGCCAAGCTCCCTTCACCAGGAGGATTCACCCATTGCGGGTGTCAAAACACTTCATTATTGAAGGAATTTTTTAAAATAGCTTTTTATCTTTTGAGCTGCTGACCCCTGGTCTAGATATATTTGCTTCTGCCTCTGTGCAGAAGAGGTGGAGTAGCTGATTTCTTGTTCCCGTCCCACCCTGTATCTCTATGATTCCATTACAGGGGTTTGTGGTCTGTCACTATCTAGTTTTTAAGTTTTCAACCACTTTCAGCTTTTTGTCAAACATGATTTTAAGAATTACACTGTGACAGCACAGGTTTTACACTACTAGTTGTTTTTTAAATGTAAAGCTACATAGCACTGTATTTCTTTGTTTGCTTTGATACACAGAAGATCTGCCTAGAGTGTGACTGCAGGATGTTGTGGATGACATCCCGAACTGTTTCAACATTGCGGCTTTTACTTAAACATGTTTTCATTATATGTGCTATCAAAGGGTCATGATCAAGATCTTTTAGGCCAGTGTTTTAAGATACCATAAAACATCAGATGGAGAAATAGCTCATGATTTCAAATTAGGCTCTGTGAATCCTATTGACATATTCTCCCTCAACCCACATGTGACTCTCATTGTCCTTATGTGCCTTGGTTGTTATGCTAATCTTTCTGCTATGTGGTAGAACTACTGCCCTTTTAGAGCTGCCTGCTAGTACCAAGTATATTTGTTTCTTCTAAGAACAGCATGCTGTTCTTTCTCTACTTGGAGGATGCAGTGAAGGCCAGCTTTTTGTTCGTGTTTACTTATTTAGATTATTTTATAAGTGGATCTTTCCAGAGCTGAGTTTCATTTTCTCCTCCAGGAACTTGTTCTAGGCCTTATGGATAAACAAGGCAACACTGTTTCACCATATCATATTCTAAAATGGTTTCTCTTCCAGGGCAGGCAGGTTGATGGAAATTCAATACCAAAGACAGCAGTGGAAATCACTGAAGAGGAGTGTTCTGTCTTGGGCGTGGGTCTCTGGAACAACATGGTAAGAGGTGCTGAAGATCTTGGGGCTGAATGGGCTTAGCACAAATGTGTGGAACCTCAAACCCAATCAATCCTTAAGCAGGTTCTCTCATCAGCAGTGCTGCGACGAATGGGGGAAGCTGAAGAAAGCTCCCTCATAGCTGTCACCTTCAAACAGGTAGAAAGACTAATCTAGATATAAATGTGTAGTACACAGTCCAGAGTGACATCTTCTTCTGGATACAAGACTATGTATAGTGCAGTAAGAATTTTGAAAAGTCCCTGAAATGTCCTTCTTTCAACAACTGAGTCTCCTAAATATGGAACAGGCACAAAGACACAGAATGGTATAGAAAAGTAAAAAGAAACCCCTTCTGCTGGTGAGTCTTGCTTCTCTTAGAAGGTCTCAGCTCAGCTACATAGAACCTCTGTCAAGCCAAGTCGTCAAGGTCTTGGCCTGGCTTTTCAGTTGCTAAACAGAGGTTTTTAACAGTCATAGCACTGGAGCGCCTCATCCATGACTGGGCGCCTGGGTACTAGAGCAATACAAATAACTATATACTCCTTTTATAAAGTTTTGCCAAAATTTTCCTATTTTAAGGGGATACGTGTTCTGGAGGCTTGAATTGAATCAATGACAGATGGACTCCTTAACAGCTGAGGAAGGGTAAAAGTGTCTCTCTCAGGGGACCCGTGCTTCAAAGAAACATGGACACTCCTAATCCCAGAACATAAGGGCCAAAAGGCAATTCTTATTCACAATAGTTGTACATACTTTCATCTCTAACTTGCTGATGCTCAGTGCAAATCATTCAGTTAGATGGCCGCAGTGCTCTGAATCATGGCTGCAGTTCATTTCATTGGGTGGGGCAAAAATGCAGACACTAATTTTGCACCTGTCTGAAGTGTAATTGGGTTCCTGGTGTTTGAAAATGCCCCCTTTTTGCATATTTGATGTTTAGATGTATATGTTCTGTTACCAGAATTTCAGTTTAAGACATTTGGTTTTTTCTCTTTTTATTTAGAAGTTTACCTCTTTTCAAAATTTTTCCATGTTGTTGTTGTTGATGTTTTTTCCCTAGTGATGTCTGCAGCCATATTTCAGCACACGTGTATATGTTTTTGAAGGATTAAATTAAAGTGAATATGTAAATAGTGACTAGTGAGACTTGCTAAAGAAAAACACAGGAATTTTTTCTTTTTCCTTTTTTCCCAAGGAGATATGAATGAAAAAACAAAAAATGTAGAAGATTTTTTTTTAAACTGAGGACTGGGAAAGCCCAACTGGTGTGGAAGAACACAGGAGGAGACATTCCCTTAGGGATGAATTTATTAAAGTGAGAAGCTCTATACCCTAGTAAAAGGGATAGAAAAGACATTAGTAAAGTACAGATAGAAAATAGTGATGCATAAGAGTCCCATGTAAAAATAAAACATGAAGATAAGCAACTAAATGTTAACAAAATGTAAAAGTTTAACCACTAAGTCAGGTAAAATAGAGTGTGTGCCATAAAAAAACTATTTGGATATAACAGGCAGAAACTTAGTGAAATAAAGATAAATATTGGGGCTTGGCATTACTAGGGTACACTGTATGTAGGGATGACAGAGTAGGTTGTGCTGTTCGGAAGTGGCACTTTATATGAAAGAAAGCATAACTAAAAATCTTGAATAAATCCAACTGTACCATGGAATCTCTATGGAAAGAAATTTTCATGCTGGAAAAATAAGATACTAGATGTAAGGATTTATAATGGCTACCTGCCCAGCAAGGTGACACAGACTGGGAAATGTTCCCAGAAGACTAGAGATGGTACAAAGGCAAAAAATGTAATTATAACGAGGAATTTCAATTATCTGCCTGTTGACTGGGTATGTGTCACCTCAGGAAGGGGTATAAAGAAAATTTTTAGGCACCATAAATGAATACTTCTTGAGCAGCTTTTCATGGAACCAACAAGGGAGAGGCAATACTTTAACAAAAGCTCAGATTAACTGTATACCCCAAATAAAAGCACAACTATACGAGAACAAAGGAAAAAAAACATTGTATCTAAATAGAGGAGTAAAAGAGGCAGTTTGAGGGGAAGAAAGCAGCCTTCAAAAATTGGAAGTCAAATACTCATAAGGAAAATAGGAAATAGTATAAATTTTGGAAAGCCTAGTGTAGAAGTATAATTAGGTAGGCTAACAAAGAATTTGAAGAACAACTAGTTTAGGACACACAAATTCAGAGCATTTTTTTAAAGTACGTCAGAAACAGAAAGCTTGCCAAACAATCAGTGGGGCCAGTGGATGATCGTGGTGCTAAAAGAGTACTTGAGGAAGATCAAGCTGTTAGGGAGAAACTAAATGAATTCTTTGCATTAGTCTTTGCTGTAGATGATACTGCAGAGATTCCCACACGTTTTTGGTAGCAAATCTGAAGAATTGTCCCTGAATGAGGTGTTAATAGAGAAGGGTTTGAAACAGTTTGATAAATTAGACATTAATAAGTAACCAGATACAGGTGATATTCATCCAAGAGTTCTGAAGGAATTCCAATATGAAATTGCAGCTCTAACTATGGCATGTAACTGATCACTTAAATCAGCCTCTAGACCAGATAATGATTTAAATAAAAAAAGGCTTCTGAAATGATCCTGGCACTTATAGTGATTAAGCCTAATTTCAGTACTAGGCAAATTGGTTAAAACTATAGTCAAGAGCAGAATTATCAGACACATAGGTGAACATGATATGTTGGGAAGAGACAAAACAAATTTTGCTAGGGGAAATCATGCTTCATCAGCCTGCTAGAATTCATTGAGGGAGCCTTCAGACGTGTGGCTAAGAGTGGCCCAGTGGATATAGTGTATTTGGACTTTCAGAAGCCTTTGACAAGATCCCTCGCCAAAGGGTCTTAAACATAATAAGAAGTCGTGGGTAAGAGGGGAGGTCTCACCTCAATCAGTAAATGGTTAAAAGACAGGGAAGAAAGGGTAGGAATAAATAGTCTTCAAAATGGAATTTTTCCAAACTCCTGATCCAAGCAGGACCAATCTCAACTAAATCATTCCGGCTAGGGCTTTGTCAAGCCAGGCCTCATAAACTTCTAAAGATGGAGATTCTACCAGTGCCCTAGATAACCCATTTCAGTGCTTCACCACCGTCCTAATGAAAAAGTTCTCCTAATATCCAGCCTGGACCTCCTCCCTTGCAACTTGATACCATTTCTCCTTGTTCTGTCATCTGCCACCATTGAGAACAGCCTAGTTTCATCTTCTTTGGAACCCCTTTCAAGTACTTGAAGGCTGCTGTCAAATGTCCCCTCACTCTTCTCTTACGAGGATCTAAATAAGCCTAGTTCCCTAAGCCTTTCCTCATTTCATGTTCCTTCCCCCCCCCACAATCATTGTCACTGCCTTCTGCTGCACTCTCTCCAGCTTGTCCGTATCCTTTCTGCAATGGGGGACCCAAAAACTGGATCCATTACTCCAGATTTGACCTAACCAGTGCTAAACAGAGATAGTTAAGTCCAAAGCTGATTGCACTAGCTTGGGTGACTTGGCGACAAAAGCCAGATGAGATTCAGTGTTGATAAATGCAAAGTGATGCACTTTTGAAAAACACTCCCAAAGTGATGCACTTTTGAAAAAATACTCCCAACTATGCATATAAAATAATGGGAACTAAATTAGCAGTTCCCACTCAATGAAAGAGTCCTCATGGATAGTTCTGTGAAAACGTATGTTCAGTGTGCAACAGTTATCATCAAAGCTAACAGAATGTTAGAAACTATTAGCAAAGGGATCACCTGTATCCAACCTGTCATCGATTTGCTACATCCTTGTTTGAAGGACGCCATAATCACAGGTTGATCTCAAGCCACTTATCTCTGTCACGAGCAATCTGCTTCCACTTCTGTACGAGAACTTTTACCATTGGATCTGCCCATCTCATCCGTGGCCAACCAAGAGGCCATTTACAGTCATAGGGAATCCAATGAGTAAGTTGAGATGTCCACCTGTTGTCTTAAAGGCAGACGACATGTCCCGCCCATCGTTTTTTAGCTTCGTAGATATATTCAATGACGTCTTTCAATTTCATCTGTTGACGCAGTTCCTGGTTTGTTATGTGGTCTCTATGGGAAATTCTACACATTCTTCTTTCCATTGCTTGTTGAGTTACTGCCATCTTCTCTTCATCCTCTTTGGTTGTGGCCCAGCATTCTGCTGCATACACCATAGAGGGAAGGATCACAGAGTTGAAAACCTCAGCCTTCAACTGCACAGGCAATTCATCATCAAGCAGCACAGCTTTCATTTGATTAAATACAGTCCATCCAGCTTGTCTTTCCCTCGAAATCTCTTCCTTAGTAGTACCAGATCGGCCCAGAAGATGGCCAAGGTATACAGATTCATCAGCCTGCTCCAGGTGATTAGCAAAGGGATAGATGAGAAAAAAGAAAATATCATAATTCTAATATATAACTCCATGTTACACCCACACCTTGAATGCTATTTGCAGTTCTGGTCACCCCATTGTAAACAATTTATGGAATTGGCAGAGGTGCAGAGAAGGACAATGAAAATGATTAGGGGCATGGAACTGATTCCACAGGAGGAGAGATTAAAAAGACTGGGCCTGGTCTTTGAAGAGACAACTGAGCAATGATATGGTAGACATCTACATAATCATGAATAGAGTGGAGTAAATGAATAGAGCAGTGTTTTTTACTCTTTCACATAACAAAAGAATTTAGAGTTCATGGTCAATAGATCTAGCAATGGCTAATTGCCTAGAAGATCAGGGATGTGACCTCATTCTTTGGGACTTCCTAAAACTTCAATTGCTAGAAGCTGGGAGTGAACAATAGGGGCTGGATCACTCAAAATAATCCTGTTTGGTTCATTCCCACTGAAGTGTCTGGCATCAACCACTGTCAGAGATAGGTCATTAGGTTAAATGGCTCATTGATCTGACCCAGTATGGCCATTTGTATGTTCCTATTTATCACAGCATCTGCTGTTCCCATTTTGGGGCAAATGAAGCAATCCCAAACAAAAACAAAAACAAAATCAAATAAGTGTTTCAATTAAAAAAATAAGAATAAACACGCACAACTCTAGTTTTATTTTTTGTCATTTACTGGCACCACAGGGTTAAAAACTAATCTTAGTTAAGGTTGTAACCTTGGAACAGATGGGCTGCTTACATCCTGGTATCCATCAACACTCCTAAAGCTAATGTCAAAGTTCATATCTCAACTCTTCTTTTACTGCAAAGCAGATGCCAGGATAAGATACATGTCATGCTCCTGTGTCATTGTGTTTGGCTCAGTTCCACTACCCAGATTAATGAAAGGAGGAGTGGAAGCCAGGGACTTCGGGAGTACAATTTAAGCTCTGTCACAATCTTCCTGTGAGATGGAACAAACTGCTTAACCTGTCTGTTCCTAAGTTTTCCCATCTATAAACTTGAGATGATGTTATTTATCTAGCTTGCACAGATCTGACCAGGACTGATTAAATGATTTGTACAACATTTTGAAGTCAGAAAACACTTCCCAACTTAAATATTTTTACTGGATTTAAGTGCACACTATTAAGTCACACAAATAGGAAAGAGTTATTTCTAGGGCAAAATCTGCCTTTCCATCTGCTAAGCTCACTTCTCCCCGGTAAAACCCCTGTGAAACTTATGTTTTTTCACCTAGTGCAAATTTTGAATTTACTTGAGTGAGAAGGAGCTAACTTTGCAAACATTTACAACCAAAAGTTGAACTTTAATAACTGGAGGTGGAAACATTTTGTCTGGGGTCATCTTATTCAATGTTTTAAGTATTTATCTGCAGATTGAATCAGGTGGGAAGCCAGAGGAGGCTTCTTGTGAAATCCTTACCAACTGGAATTCAACCTCATACTCCTCACCCCTATCCTCACATCTTTGGTGGACAATGCACCTAGCATTTCAGTAGCTAAAATTAGAGAATGGCTTGGGGCTTTGGTCATTCTTGGGCTGGGTTCATGGGTTCATTTCCTCTAGCTTAGTAAACCTCCCTTCCTTCCAGTCTTTCCAATCCCATCCTCCAGATCCCAGTGTAATTGTCTTCCTTCTCACCATCACGCAGCAGGGGTGACATCACCACCATCATCACTATCCTGAAACAACTCTCCTACCTCTCCATTCATGTCCGGGTGCACTCCAGGAGTGAAATCCTGACTCCACTGAAGTTTATTTCTCCCCATATGTTTAAAGTCCTCCATGGGTGTACACCAGTCCACTTAACCCTTCTCTGTCTCTAATCCCGTCTCAAATCCCTACCCTCTCCTAGCACTAAATTCCCCAGTTTCTCTTCAAACAATAGTCTGGTACCTGTTGATGGGAAAGCCTTCTCCACTGCAGCTCATTCCATTTGAACAACCTCCCTGTTTTACTCTTCTATGCTTATTCTCCATAGAAATTCACATCTCTTCCAAATACACATCCTTTCTTTGGCCCCCAGCTGCACCTCTTAACATTTCCCCCAAATATGCTTTATTTTTGTCACTTTAATTCTGGAGACATTTTGGGAAAATTGTGTGTGTCAGATGCAAAGCAAAATAAAATTGTACTCTCAAAGACTGGCCTTTTCAGTATTTGCAGTAGACTTCTTATATTTTTGGTGATGTTGTTGGAATCAAAGAACTGATCAATGAGGAAATGAGGGAAAAAATTTTTAATTTAACTTTGCTTTTGCTTGTTGTTTGAGGGTTCCCTATTAGTACTTCTCCATCCCTTTATTTTTTCAACAGTGAAATCTTTTAGTAAACTTGGAGATTTTCAGAAAGGCATCTCTCTGGGTAGACTTTCTTATCAACAATCCATTTAATGCTTGCCTACAGTTTTATAAGATAGTCTGGAGTTTTAAAGGCATGGAAGATGTCTTCATTTGATCAGTTTCTCTGACAAGGGGAAACTCTTACTCTCATTACAATAGCACCTGGTGATATCTGCTACATCCACATGATGTGTGAATTCCAGGTGATTGCTGGACCTCTGGTCATCTTTGTATTTGCTTTTATATCTTTGAAGCCTGGAAGCTCTTTCCCTGTCAGAACAAAAACTTGCCCAATGACCAATGGAAAAACCTTAAAGATACCAGAGTATTCATGTTAGTCTGTGTACAGCAAAAACAATGGGAGTCGTGTCACCTTAAAAACTAACAGGTTTCTTTGGGCATAAGCTTTCATTGATGCTCACGCACTTTGTCAGATGCATCATAAGCTTATGCCCGAAGAAACCTGTTAGTCTTTAAAGTGCCACAGGACTCTTGTTGTTCTTAAAGATACCATTAGTAATTAACAAACTGCATTAGACTTCTATCTGACTAAATGGAAGATTCATTGTCAGGCACTGAGAGCTAGTTTTAGAGCTACCTAGATGCTTTACAAAATGTTTAATTGCTGGTTGTGAGCAAGGTTGCTACAAACTGTATATATTTAAGAAAATGTTTTGTTAAAAATCCATAGGTGGTTGGGTGAAGCAGGGAGTAATTATGTGTAAGTCCACCATCACATCGCTGTGCTGGTATCCACTATGGTCAGTTAAATTAATTTGGGTAAATGTTTGAAACATTATCTCAAGAAATATATCCAAGAGCTAAGTGCCTTTCATTTGTATTGAGGTGTAGACAAAAAGCTTTTGCTTTTATCTTCAGCAATCATTCATGTAACAAAACAGACCACAAAAGGTCCAGCTCTACAAGACAGGAAAAACAAAAGTCAGTAGGAGAAGAACCATAACCAGATAAAAACCCAAGGGAACTGGACTGTGTGTCATCATCTATGTACTCACTAAACATTTTACACTAGCTTGGGGAACATAGGAATTGCCCAATTGGATCAGAACAGGAATCCATTTAGTCCAGTATCCTGTCTTTGACAGTAGCCAGTAAAAAAAAGTTCAGGGAAAGATGAAAAATTCTGCATTAGACCAAATACAATAACTTGCCCATGGATACATGTCTTCCTATCATCCATCAGTGAGGGGTTAGGTGTTGTCCTAAGTGTGGAGGTTTATATCCTTTCTAATATTTTTAAAATCTGGTCTAATTCTTTTCATTATCCTTACAAATGTCTAATCCTTTCTTGAAATCTACTAATCTTTTGGCCACAGGATTAAGGCCATGTGTTCCATAGACTATTTTGTGTAAAAATATTTCTTTTCAGTGGTTTAACTAAATGACCACTCACTCTTGCTTATGAAAGTGTGTGTTAGGAACTCCCAAATCACCATTCATTATTTTATATATTTCAGTCATGTCCTTTCTATTCTTCTCCTCCCTCACTACACAGTCCTTATCTTTCTGACTGTTTCTCCAAAAGAAATCTCTAAGCATTCGCATCACCAATCTCTTAATCCTTTATTTTAGTTCCTTTTAGATGGAATGACCAAACCTGCACATTACAGGCAAAAACGTAGCAATGTCTTATATAATACTATTATAATATTTCCAGGATCTTCTATCCCATTCTTTATGTACCTTTGCTTTTTCTAACCACTGTTACACCTTGAGCAAAGATTTTCATTGAGTGAGCTACAGCGGTGACCAAGTTTTTTCAGTGAGTGTTTACAGTTAATTTAGAACCCAAGGAGTAAGAGTAGTCCAGTTATTCCGTACAATACTTGCCTTGCATTTGTCAATATTCAGTTTCACCAGCTGCCATAATGATGCATTAACAGTTGTCCCATTTTTTAGAAAGAGAAGCAAGGGTTGATAAAAACAGTCCTGTACCCAGACTTGAGGTGAAATGACTAGTGCTCTTGTAACATGCTGTGGCTGCACATATAAAAGAATGGAAATAAAAACCAGTGCCATCAAAAGAACAAGTCTTCTGTCATGAGGTAAAGGGGAGAATCCATTAGCTATGATAATAGCCAGGTTTTAATTCTGCAGGCAAAGCTCTCCTGAAGAGTGTTGCATGTGTACTAAGGCATGGTATTCCATTTCTGTGACTTTCGTTCACAAAGCAGGATTACAGCATGGGAATGGTTAAAAATAACAAGTCAAAATGAAAGAATCATGGTGGTACCATTGCTGCATCAGAGTTGGAATTGACTTCAGTTTTGCACTTAAAATGGAGAGTTCAGCCTTTTTTTTTAAACATGCAAAACACCATGTATCTGCCCATATTTTCAGCACATAATCCCAACTAAGGATTGAATTTTCCGATTCAAGAAAATAAATTAATTTAATCTGAGTTCCAATCAGTTAAAAACTGGCCCCTCAATAAGGTTCACATTTGAGTCCCGTGATTTTTCTGGGCTTGTGATGGGGGTGGAGAGATGGTATACCAGGCCTCCTCTGCTGTGACACAGCCACCCAGTTGAAAGTTGTCACTGGGGAGAAAGGTACAGTGAGCTTACACATTTGAGCACTTCTTAGAAAAGCTACTCATGCTCTGCTACTGCTGGAATTAACAACCTTGGTTCTGCAGGGGCTAAAAAGAGGAGACGAGAGGTAGTAGCCAATCAGGACCTACTAGATGAAATGAGAAGGCTGACCCAGAGCCATAACATGGTGTTTTGCCACCCAGGGCGCGTTCTGATCAGAACGTGCCTCTGCTCATTAGCAGCGCTTGGAGCCAGCACCACAAAGCCACCTCTTTAATAGCGCGGCTCTGTTGAGCTGCTTTGGGCTACCAGGGGCTGTGCCCCGTCGGCCCAGCTGTAGTTACGGCCCTGGGCTGCCGTGCTGCTTCTGGGGCCAAGTCCTAGATGGAGCTGGGATAAGATAAAAGTACTTTGGTCCAAACCCAAAGTACCCAGGCCTGTGTAAGGGTCAAACAGTACCAGACTCGCAATTAAAGCAGGTAATAAGCTGGTGGTGGTGATGTTTATTGTGGAGTTTGAAAACCCATAGGGCCATTTGAGTTGAATTTCTATTAATTGATATGTGGCTAGCAAGGATGCATGGCAAGAGACTTGTTGAACTATGACAAGACCTCTTAAAGAACTATTAACTGTAAGAAACCAAAAATTTGTACAACTTCTAGCTCTGCCCTCCCTAAATAGGAATGTGTGATATTTTCAGAATTATGTAAAATAGGTAAATGAGAGGGGGATGCTTGGGACATGTGGCTGTTAATGATGGGGGGGGGGTTGGGGAAGGAGGCTGGAATGCTGGCATCCTAGGAGGGCAGAGTTAAGCTGGTGATGGCAGTTCTAGTGGAGGTGTATCCATCTCCAGGAATAGGAGTGAAAGGCTGGCCATATGAGGTGCCTTAGCTTTTCATTTCCTTGCTTTTGTATTTTTATGTTATGTATAGAGCCACTTTAAGTCACATGCAACTCAGGGCTTTTGTGTATTGTATATGTTAGAAATGGGCCTGAGGTAAAACTCTAGAGGCAAACACCTGAACTACAGGTGCAGCTCCTTAAGTATAAGACACTCGTGTGCTGTTCTCTTCTAGATGGAACCAGTGGGGCAGAAAGAGCAATATCAATATTCAGAGACGCTTCAGGCTCGGTGCCCATCTGAGGTAAGAGGGCTTTTTTTTTCCAATACAGGATTTTAATTGCTGCTTATGGAATTTCAAAGTCATCTAATATTTATGTAGAAGTGAATCTGTTTTCAAATTATGCTGCCTATTCCTAAATGTGCTTGAAACTCAGTTCCTGAGAGAGTTTGCTCACAAATAGTTAGATCACAAATGGCCTATAAGCCTCTCTGACTGTTTTGTCTTCTTAAAATGCAGAACCAATGAGAACATGTACCTGCAAACTGGATTTCTTGGCAGATGTTAGACCACCTTGCCACACTGGATCTTTCATACTGGTTCAAGTGCTGGGTGCATCTCATCTCAAATGAATAACAGTGAAATATTCTTTAAAGGGAGAAATTTGTCTGTATTTAGGATCAATTTCAGTGGTATAACTGAGTCCCACACAGAGTGAAGAAATTGGACAAGCAGTGACTTGAATCATTCTTTTGTCTGTTCTGAAAGTGTCATCTCTACTACTTGCTCAAGTTTAGCCTCTGCTTAGACCTTGACTCATTACAGAGAAAAGTCATACCATATCATTTGCTCTTTACCTGGTTTTCCATCTCAAAGCTGACCAGCTGTCTTTAGCAGCACCTCATTGTCTTCCTGTCACTGCCATTAACTGTACCTTATCTCCACAGGAACATCCGTATTTGTTCACATACAGAAACAGCAACTATTCATCTTCTCCTGGGACATCACAGCCTGAGGGCCGGTCTCAGGTACAGAAAGCCTTGCGTATTGTACAAACACAGGCCTACACTGGATAGGTGGGACTGAAGGAGTTAGAGTTGGCATAAAAATGGTGTTGCCTACTGCACGTTAGTCCATGGGGATGAGTGTGAATACAAAGCCTAAGACTCTTTGCTTTCTTGCTGTGAAAGGTTGAGGACAATTGCTGCCACCTCCTAACCTAGCTGGATTTTGTATAGTATGGGCCAAAGGTTAATTGTTTTCAGACAGTCTGAGGCCTTGTCTTTGCTGCTAAAAAGAATGTTATTTTTAGGGTAATGAACCTGAATGATCTATCTTGAGGTAAAAGTACAAGTGAAGACAAGGGAACTTATTTTTCATGTGAAGTAAAGTAGACAAGGTCAACCCAGTGTGGCAAAGTTCCTTCTCTATCTTGGTGGGTCCTACATTTCCCTCTAGTGCAGTGTTTTTCAAACTTTTTCCTTAGGACCCAGTTGAAAAAAGTCATATATGCCCTCAACCCAACAGTTTTCTCTTTCTAGTCTTTTGGTGGTGGCAGCAGGGGACACCATGATCCAGAACGTGAGGTTCTGCAACCCAGTACTGGGTCCTGGTCCATACTTTGAAAACCACTGCTCTAGTGCTGAGTCTGTTTCCCTCAGGCTTCCAGGCCTGGGAAAGGTCCTTTGCTCCCCTTTGGGCAGGGGTTTTTGCTTCCCCCAGGCTTTGTAGCTGTGCAGCTCTTCCTGACCAGAGTTCTGCTCTTTCTCCAGATCTGTCGACTTTCCAACCACACCTTGCCTCCTCTTACACTCTGCTGTAGGTCTCCTCACTCTCACACTCCAACTATCTCCTTTCTCTGGAGGGAGGGCTTTTAACAAGTCCTGAGCAGGACTGTAATTAGCTCCAGGAGTGCTAAATAACCTGGAGTAACCACTGCTCAGCTACAAGGGATTTGCTGAGCCTGTGGCTAATACATTGTCTTCCTAGAATTCTCCAGAAACCCTCCAGTCTGACCCACACCAGGCTAACCTGGGTGAGTTTAGGTGGTAGTCAAACTGAGTTGCCTTGTTTTACCTTGGGGTTGCTCTCATGTATTTAGTTTTCCTGAAGGGTGGAGTGGGAAAAAGAACCTTTCTGTCCCCGAAGAAATTGCCTAAATGCAAAGATGTTGGATGGTGTTCCTACAGTGCTGAGCATTGCAAAGGTGATGTTATCGGTGTCATGAACAAGAGTTCAGCGTGCATCATGGACCAGTAGTCCTCATGGCTCATGTGGTATGTGGGCTGGTACTGCATGCTCTGGAGCTGATTCTGATCTCACTGGCTACGTCTACATCACAAAGCTTAGTTCCAACTTCCTTAGTCCAAACTAAGCAGTTCCCAGTTAGTTTAAACTAACTGTAGCTTTTTAGTTCGAACTAGCCACTCTTACTAGTTTGAACTAACTTTTTAGTTCAAAGTAGTCATCATGGCTAGTGTGAACTAATGGCATAGTTTAAACTTTTTTAGTTCGACCTAAGCCATTAGTTCAGGTCTACATCACGCTAGTTTGAATTTAAAGTTCAAACTAAGTGCTTAGTCTGGACTAAGCAGTCAAACTTATTAGTTCAGACTCAGCTTTGCTTAGTTCAAACTAAAAAAATTTATAAGTTTTTGAACTAGGCAAAGGCTAGTGTAGACCCAGACTAACTGGCTAGTGTAGACATAGCTACTGACTTTAGTATAATTCCATGGATTTCATTAGTTTTTCCTGACATACACCTGCATAAGAGTCAGCAGTATCAGACCAGCCACTCTTCAGGGATGGCAGGGTTGTGAGGAGAAGAAAAGGAACAGGAAAGCATGACGAAAAGGAGATCTAGAAAAGAAGGATGTCATGTGTATGGCCAAAGCTCTCCCACTTAAACCAGGTAACACCCCATTTGATCACTGTATAAAAGAGATATAGGACACACCCGTGCCGGGCTCTTGTCCCAAGGGGACACTCACACTTGGATGCAAGGTCAAGCTGCATATAGGAAAATAAGGATAAAAATCAGGAGGATTAAATTTAGGACTGTCATCATCAAAAGGAAAGGCACCTATCATGTGAGATAAAGGAACAACTCCATTAGCTATTATTAAGTAGCAGGATTTTAGTTTTCTGGGCACCATCCATCAGAAGGGTCACACATACAAACTAAGGCATTATACAACATTTCTGTGACTATTTGTCATTAAGTAGTATGATACAGTAAGAGTGAATACAAATAACAAGCAAGACAAAATGAAAAAATCATGGTGGAGCTACTGTACCATCAAAGTTAAGGTTGCATTCTGTTTTGTACTTAAAGGAGAAGTTACAGAACGCGCTCGCTCGCTCTCTCTCTCTTTTTTTTTTTTTTTTTTTTTTTAAATGTAGCAACAGCTTAGCTTGGAAATTCTGTCAGTGGCCTAAATTTTCTTCTAGATGGAGGCCCAGACTAGCTAGAAGAGGCTGACACAGGGCTGCTTCAGGGCCCTGTGCTTAAATGGGTACCTCTCTTCTTCTAGGGAGTTTAGTTAAGAAAGAACAGGACCAGCGGATCATCCACTGACAGAACCAAATAAATTGGAGAGCCCTGCATATAACTTCCTGAAAGCTTAACCCTCCAGGTGTGCCCATTTATGTGCAATAACTGAATTGTGTGGAATTCAGTTTCACACTAGGAAATTCAGGAAGATCTAAGTTTGGTTTTTATATACAGCCCTAGAAACACCAAACATTTATTACCAACATTCCATAGAAGGTCTTGTGTAATATACTGTGTGTTCTTTCAGGAAAGGAGCTATGGGACAAACCTTCCCTGTTCAGACCGAAATCCCTCTAATACAGTTCCTGTTTCAGGTACAAACTTTTTAAATCTTTATTGGAGAACTCTTTTGATTGGTTTTAAAGGGACACTATCAACTAGTTTTAGGCATAAAGTGTAACTAAAAAAAAATAAAGTATTAAATTATTTCATTAATTTAGCAATATTTCAGTAATAAAAGCAACAGCCTTAAGTGACTATTTAAAACGTCCCCAGTAGTATTTATGAAGTCCACGTATGCAGCACAGACTTTAAGTATAGGTGAACTACAAAGCAAAATTGGTGAAAGGTAGAAAGTGAAGCTAATTCATCTAGATGTTCTGCCCGAGTAGCATTATATGCAGTAATAATAAATCTATATTAGTCTAAGGTCAAGGAAACATGTTTGAAACTTTTTTCCCTCAGTGTTGGACATATTCCTTTACTTAGAAGTGGTTTTCTCAATGGTAGATGTGAAATACTGACAGAGAAGCTTCTGTCAACATAGGTATCTCAGACATTAGTCTTAAATGTGTTCTCAGGACCTCCCCTGCAGACACAGAACAGAAATGGATCATTGCAGACTGGGTTCCTAATCCGCCACAATGGGGAGTTCCACAGGAGTGCTTCTGTTTCTGGGTTGTTCTTGTTATATATAAGTAGAGCCCTGCACGGATACAAATACATGGATCCATATCCAATCTGCTTCCACAAGAAATGGTCCGTGGATATCCGTGTTGTATCCGTGGATGCGGATATAATGTGGATATCTGCAGATTTGCAGGGCTCTATATATAAGATGTCTTCTGTTCATGGGCAACTTCAAATGTCATTTTCATGCCAGCCAAAGATATTTTGATTTTCGTGTTCAGATAAATCTTTGGATAAGATTGAAAGACTCTTCAGTTGAGTTCTGGTTAAATTCTCTGATTGTCTTAATGTCAATCAGCTTTTATCTAATTTGGAAGTACTCTTTCTAACCAATTGACAATTCACTAATCACTCTATAACTGAACTGTCCCTTCTATAATATAGCTTGGATTAACCTGCCTGGGTATAATTGCAGACGGTAGTGTTACCTAACAGTTAGTGCTGCTTATTGAGGGGGGAGCAACAGAGAAGCAGGAGTTTAATTTTCTGTATGTTTGAAACCAACAGCACTTTCAGGAGCTTGTGGTGATGTTATGCAATTGAGAATTTACTGCTGTGATCAGTTTTGTTCCTTTGTTTTTGTGTGTTCTTTTCTCAGGATAATATTTTATAGTGGAGAGCTTTTCTGTATAAAGGTTCATTGCCAAAGAACCTAATTCTAAAGAGGCCAGTTCTAGAGCAAGGATGTAGACACATTCTTAAGAAGTCAAGAAATAAATCAGATGAAAGGATAACAAATGTTGTGTATGCAGAACATATTTACTGCAGCAAGGTCAAAACATTCATATTGGTGTATTGCGTTACATTAAAGTGAGAATCTTCTTCCTTTACATTTATTTGTCTCAAATCACAAATTGAAATGTAAGTAGGCCTTGCAAAATTTGAGTTTTGTTTTATTATTTAGACAGAACTGTCAACATCATATTCAAAATATACAAAGTAAATATCCTTAACTCATACTCTAAATTCACTGGTTCCTTTTTTTACTGTGCCTTTCTGTGAATTTCAGTTATCTATGAAAATATTTTCTTTTGTCAATTTGCACATGTATACTGAAATTGATACTTACCAACATTTATCTATAGAAATATAATCATTCCAAGCCTAAATGTAGGCAAGATTTTCAATAGGGCTTAGCACCCACCATACAGAACTCTTGAAAATCTTTCCACTTATTATTTTGATGCCTAAAAGGATGAAAATTTGACTTATAATGATCAGTTAAATAATACCCAGAAAATAGAAGAAAACATGCATACCCTTGCAAACCCAGTGTGGAATCTTAAGATTCCTGTTTGTTTCTTTCCTGGGTGGATTTTGGTTTCCTTCCGAAAGCTATAGCAATACCAATTCCCCCTGCTGTCGCAGGAGTTGTGCCTGTCATCTTGAGACTTAATAAAAACCTTACTTTGGATAGCTGTGGAGGGAAATCCCTGGGCCTTCTCACTGTAATTGGTTTGCAGCTGTGGGTAGAAGACTTGACCTGAAGACTGTCCTCCTCTGTATTTGATAAATTGCAAGTATTAACACCTAGGGTCATGTTTATGTGGCTTAACATGAATATTGAACTGGAAGCTCTAGAATGCATTTTACTTATCCCAGAGAAAGTTCTTCCAGGACACAGTGAGATTTGACACTTTTCTTCTCTCAATCTTTTGTCTCTTAGTTCATAACTTGAGGCCAGCAGACATTAAGGTGGTTGCTGCACTGGGAGACTCACTCACAGTAAGTGCAGGTCCCTGAATAGTCATTGCTGAATGGAATCATGTGAGGACCGATGTGAATTATTATGAGAGTAGTACGAATACTATTATACTTTGTTTGGCTAATTATGTTCTCCATGCTATGTTGTATCATGGTCCAACTATGACTATTAATCACTTTACAGGTCTAATCTTTATATGCACAGAATTTCCATTTGAGTCAACAGGAGTGCTGCACACAGAGGACTGGTGGATTAAACTCCACACCGGATAAAAACAGCCAGAGTGAATTTGCTATAGTTACATACATTTCTACAGACTAGAGCAAAAATCCCTATGTATTTGCCTTGCTGACAATTAATAAACAGCAGAAATAAAATGTGCTGGTTCTCCAGATGATATAAATTATGTAGAGTTCCACTGGAGTCTAGGAGGCTTCTCTCATTTGCACCATCTCAATGCTGACTCCATAAGTGAAGATACAAGTTAGCAGAGATCAGATGTTGTGTAGTGTGTGCCTGTAAGGAACTGTAAGCAGGTTTCCTTTTCAGGCAGATCACACCTGTCACGGTTCATGGCAACTGTTTTTCCCCATCCATGATCCAGCAAAGACAGTGGCCCTCGGTTGCCGGCTGTCACCTCTCCTGGGTGGAGACCCATGAATCTTTCCCTCTCGACTAGGGTTTTTCCAGGCTGCACGGATCCCCCTGCTTACACTGTGAGTTCCCCAGCAAGCCAGACTAAGCAGGCTGCTTTTGCTTTTTCCTCAAAGGCTATAAACAGCATAATTGTCCAGTTATGAGATACCACACAGCCCTTTCTAAGCAAGCTGGTTTATTCTTAAGATGAAAGAATTATTGATTAAACATACTAAAAGCAACAGAAGAACCAGCATGCATGCTAATAGACTGTCCAGAGATCACCTACAAGAGCCTTTGCTGAGTTGGGAGTGATCAGACCTTCAAACCCAGAGGGCTGCTTTGTGATTACAAGCTCATAACAGCTGTCAGGTGAGCTTGTTCTGAGCTATAAATTAGCCTTTTCCTTCTATAGCTGGGGCCTTTGATATTCAGAGACTGCAGGTAGGTAATCAGCAGCCCGTGGTTCTTTCTTCAGAGTATAGCATTGAAAGCTTGGATTGGGAAGTGAGAATTTGCATTTACCTTCCTCATGTGTTTCCTAGGAAATGCATTCGTCTTCATTTGCCCAAAGAATTCTTTCTTGTCAGGCATGTTGTTTAAAATAGTCCTTTGAGGCTCATAATACTTCACATGGTTTACACTGGCCATGTCTCCTTCCTAGAGAAATTACGTACAATCTCACAACAATCCATAAACTTTGCATTTCTAACAAACTGGACTCCAAACCCATTTAAACTTAATTCAAGAAGACCTCCCAAAGATGCTACAGGAAATTGTCATATGTGTCTCCATGACTTTTGTTTTGCACAGTGAACACTTGTTGCATTGCAATAGATACACCTAGACCAGCTGTAACTCCCTCACTGTGGTTCCATAGGTGTATCCTAATTTAACACTTCCCACATATGTATTGCACTAATTGCTATGTGAAGCCCTTTTCCTGGTGATGAGTAGCATGACAAAAGAGTCACACAGTGCCACTGTATTTATTTCTGTTACCTTAAATAAACTTTAAACTGTTTTGAAAAGTTTCAAAAGTTTTCAACAAAGGACAAATTGTCCCTCCAAAAGTTCCTATGCACTTTTTCCTCCCTCTTCTCTCCCTCTTCCCCCACCCCTTCCCTTGGTATTAGGCAGGTAATGGGGCAGGGTCGAAACCAAACGACGTTCTCGATGTTCTGACTCAGTACCGAGGTCTTTCCTGGAGGTGAGTATACTAAAATTCTGTCCAACATATATGTTTGGTTTTGTCCTTGGGGACACTGTCATGGTCTCTGAACTCTCAGCACCAGGGTCGCTGAGAGATCCTTATGTCCAGCATAAAAATTTTTCCAGGATGGTTTCTACTAAAAACTCTTGAGTCTCTGTTATGACAAGCTGAGAATATCTTCTTGAAATATCCCATCGAGTCAGCAAGTATTGATCTTGCCAGGAGAGTTAAATGGATTTTCCTGACTCGGGTCAGGTAAGTCACCTGCCTCTGAATACAAAGGAAAAGCTTTCCTGACAGGCTCTAAGGTGTGAGCTGAGCATTCCCAAGCAGCATCCCCATCTGTAATGAAGCCTTGAACTAAACTTTGTTCTTATTCATTTCTTTGTTAATAAAGCCAAATCCAAGGAGCAGAGTGAGTCTGACTTCACTCTGTGTGGACTTTGATTTAGAGCAGGCTGGCTCCAGTGCACATCTGTATTTGTGACAGGACGTAAGATCTTCATTGATTTGAACGAACTTCAGCCCTTATTCCAAAGCTCCACTCTTACATCTTCATATGCACTTCCTCACTGATATCAATGGGAGTTGTACCTGCAAATGTAGGCAGAACTGGGTCCTCATTGCCTCTCTCACCCCACACCAAGTCAATATTACTCCCTCCCTGCCCTTTCTCCACTCTAGTTACATTATTCAATGTGGCTATTAGTTGCAATCAGAAACAGATTTAGACCTTTGACTGTTGTGCTGATATTTTCTATCCAGTTCAACAGTGCCCTATTGAGAATAATAGTTCTCTGTTTTTTTGTAACTATGAAATCTTTCCTCATTTAATTCTAATCTCAGTATGTTTTTCCATCATTTCTCATTTGTGAATTTTTATTAGAAATATCGACTATGTGGTGTAGTAAAATACACTCACTCCAGATTAAAAGAACACTGTAAAATTAATATAGGTCCAAAATTTTAACTTTATTTTTTAAAAGAAGAATTTTAAACAGAAGTCTTTTAAAAAATCTAATAAGAACAAATAGATGTTCTTAATTTTTTCAGAACAAACACTTTTTAATTGATTAACATTCCACCTTCCTTATTAGAAGCAGAATTACAGCAGCATTACTAGTAGAAGAGAAAGTTTATGTAAACAGAAAGTGAAACTGGTCAGTCAACTTCTTTTCTTCAAACTGAGAGAAGTGTAAAAATATAGATAATGATCACCCTTGAAGCTTTCCAATTATATCTCTTTCCTAACATTACTAATATATAGGGCATAGTGTGAATACTATGATAATTAGGTGCAGTGGATAATTGTATAGATTTTAAAGGGGAACAAACACTATAGCAGAAAGGGTGGAAACTACATTCAACCTTTAAAATTCTCTCATTTCTTTCACTTAAAAGATTTTCACATTGTGCCTTTAAATGATACCTTTGATTTCTTGTGGCAAAAGTGCAATGTGAGGTATGCACAGAGTCTGTCTTGAAGGAATTTTATAAACAATAAGGAAGAGCATCTGCTAGTTTGGGGTGTGTATATGTGTGCATGCATTGAAATACCATTAGGAGAAGCTCTGTTACTTACTCCAATACCTTCGAAAGTAAATGCTGTTGACTAAAATTTTTGAAATATTTCTTTTGATTATTTCCTTATAATAGTATTGGAGGAAATGAAAACATAAGCACAGTCACAACACTACCAAGTAAGTGCCTGTTTCCCTAAACTTGGCATATTTTGAGCTGTTTAATAGTTTGAAGAACAGACATGAAGAAAGCAGGGCCATAACTAGGCTGGGGCAAATGAGGCAATGCCCCAAGTGTGAAATTTTAGAGGGTGCAGGGGATAGATCTGGGCTCCCGGCAGTGTCTGGGGATGGATCCGGATCCATCTCTAGCCGCTGCAGGGAGCAGGATCCATCCCCTGCACCCTCTAATATTCCACTCCTGGGACATCCAGTGCTGAGGGGGCTTGCCACTGGAAGCCGCTGCCATGGCAGACCAGGGGGGAATCTGGATCCATCCCCAGACACTGCCAAAGGTGGCAGGAAGCTTCTGCTGCTGCCAGCAGGCCAGGGGGACCCAGATCCATCCCCAGCTATCACCACCTGGCTGGGGACAGATCTGAATCTCCCCCAGCCTGCCGGCGGCAGTGGCTGGGAATGGATCTGGATCCCCCTGGCCTGCCTCTGGTGGTGGCTGGGAAGCTTTCGCTGCTGCTGGCAGCCTGGGGGGATCTGGATCTGTTTCCAGCTGATGGCCGGCTGCAGGGATCCGCATCCTTCCCGGGTCCGGGCTGGTGGGGTGGTGTCTGGGGCTGCTTGCCCCAGGAGCCAAAAATTCTAGGTATAGCCCTGGAAGAAAGTTCTACAATTTGGAGCATGGCATACTCAATCACTTTGCATTCAATATTCAGTGCTGAATAAACTTTGCTTAACAGCCATTACAGCAAGTTGATGTGCATGACTTAACAATATGTTTTGTAGATCCCTGGGATATGAATTGTTCAATATTATTTTTGGTATATCATTCTGTCTGAGGTACTTTTGGAATGGATGAATCAAATGTCTTGGTCCTTAGATTACATTGACTACTTATTTATTTTCTGCAATATATAAAGGAGAAAAGCTGTCTTCAGTGGAGCCATGCTACAAGATTGGGATTCCATATAATTGGGTCTGCGGGGTTTTCAGTCCTTTATAAAAGATAAAGTCCATTTATAAAATTCAGATCCAGATTAGCACTTTGATTTTCAAAAACCCCAAAGATCTGAGGTTTGGACAGAGGAATTTGATCCAAGCTGTGAAGCTGTAAGTGTGTGCAGTTTGATTAGTGTTATACAGCCTCATGTCACTTAGCAAATGTATCAAAATGACAGTGCAGGGTGTACTCTCTCTATTGTGGCACCAGTTTAAATAGATATTTGAATTCATTAAGATGAGTAATCTGGAAGAAGCAAAATCACAATTTTCTAGTAAAAATTGTACACCCATGCTATATTAGCTGATGTCTGAGCATATTAATGTGGATCTCCTGAAGTCCTCCTGGAATAAGTTCTGGTGTTAGAATCCAGATCATTACCCACCGAATGAAGTTGAATTCCATGGCTCTCTTCTTCTGCAGATATTCTTCGTGAGTTTAATCCTTCCCTCCAAGGATACTCCATTGGCACTGGAGACCAGAACTCATTGAATGCCTTCCTGAATCAAGCTGTGGCAGGAGATCGCAGTGAGTAAGTGAGAACAAATAATTACTGTTTTTAAATGGGAAATAGATTTTTTTTTAATGTTCCAGTTAGAGGTTTAGCAAACCTAGAATATTCTTACAAGTATGAAGTCCCCAAACGTCAGTGGAAGTTAGTCATACCTAATTCTTTATTTTTCAAATTTGGGTAATCAAGATGTCCACAAGCCAAACTCCTCCTGCTTACTTCATCTCTAGCCTCACAACTAAGAATTAGCAAGAGCCAATGTGGCTTTCCTAACCATAGAAAAGGAAATCTTAACAGTAATGATATAATAGTTTCAAAAGGCTAGCCATGTTAGTTTAGCTCAGCAAAACAAGCAAGGAGTCCTGTGGCACTTAAAGACTAACAAATTAGTCTTTAAATGTGACAGGACTCATTGCTTGTTTTGATATAATAGTTTGTCTTCCTCTCGCACATTCATCCAAGGAGTTCAAAGTGCTTTACAAACACTGACTAGTGATGCCTCACAGCCCTGATGTGAAATAAATACAGTTGTCCTCACTTGACAGAGGAGTGTGGTGGAGAGGATGAAATTTGTGCCCCAGTGAAACCTGAGGTCATGAGAATGCTATGGGGCCAGAATTTTACCTGGGGATCCTAAGGGACATAGAGGGTAAAGAGTTGCTTAAAGTTAGGCCATAGCACAGTTCAGAATAAAACCAAGTTAGACAACATTCAGTCATCTATGAAATCCATGTCAACCTGTTCCCTTCTGACTGAGTGTCAGTGTGTACTGTACAGTTGATGCCATATAGTTTATTAGAACAGTAATCTAACAGGAATAGATAACTCCCAGTAAATTAGAAATCTCTGACTGCGAGTGCTGTGAGATTACCCAGATCAGGCAAACCCTTCCAGTTGTCTTTGTGTAAAAACAAAATACAATAGAAGTATAAAGCAGGGAATTTTTAAAAAGGTGTAACCAAGAAACAAAAGCAATGTTCCTGAATGGGATCCACTGGGAGGCCCATTTTTTAATTCCCTTGAACAGTTAACTGCAGTTACCATTCACCCCATTGGCAAGAGATGGATTTCTTTCTCTCTTTCACAGCTCACTGTCATTCTACCAGCACTGGTCGTAGGCAGGGATGCTGCAAGGCAAGCTCTCAGGGGCATACCTAGCCTTTGATAATCCATGGAGAGTAGGACTGAAGTCTTGTTCTAAACTCGTACACCCTGCTATTTGAAGTCCTCTGGCTTGTGTAACCTTCTGGCTGACCAGGAACAACCTTCTTCAGGCTAAAACCTTCACACACACAGAATTATAACAGGTCAACCCCATCCCAAACTAGCAAAAAGAATCTCATGTATTCTCCTCTTCAGTCTATGATGCTGCACTATGCAGCTTTCACACAGCACCCACAGTGGCAGATGCCTGAAGAACGTTAAATGTTTCTCCAATTCCAGATGTGGCATATTTCTGTAACTGTATATTTAGCCCAGTAAAAGCTGAAACTGGAGCCTTCAGCTCAGTACCATGTTGTCTGAATGAGTTGTCATTGACTCCTCATTCATCTGCTTTGCTCATTGTGCTGTTCACTATAATGTGTTCATCAATCTTTCTTTTTTTAATATTTAGGCATGTCCCTTCACAGGCTAGGAGTCTGGTGGATCTGATGAAGAATGATACCGTGAGTCTGGACTGGCATGAATGTCTTTAACTAGGCTACAACTGTCTTGGGCCATTAGCCTCTAACTGCATAGCAGATCAACAGTAGATGTCAGGCAGAAACCGATAGGTAGAGAAGTGATAAAGTGGACAGAAGGCAACATTGCTTGGTGCAGAGTGTGCTTCAGCCTACTATCAGCTATGGTTTTTTGTCTTAATTGCACAAAAAAGTGTTTTTTACAGTAAAATAACTAATGCACGCTAGCTGCCTTTTGTAAAATCTTATTAGAGAAAGTTCCCTATAGTTTTGAGCAGGGGCATTGCTGGTGCTGGGCTTACAGGACTTGAGCCCCGAGTCCCAGCACCTGAGCCCTGGGCCCACTGCTGGGCCACCCATGGTGGTGGCAGCAGTGGTGGCGCGTGAGCCCTGAGTCCCAGCATGCCAAGCCCTGGGTCTTTTCGGAGGCCAGCAGTGCTCCTGGTTTTGACCATTAACTAACTAGGTAAAGTCACCATGATAAATCTGCTGGTGGCTGACTTTGTATATCTTAATTCATAATACATAGTACCTTGTCTTCATTGGAATTTTGCTGCAGAATAGCTAGTATGTTCTTTATCCTTGGGTTAAAAACTCCCCCAACTTTTTTGCAGTGGAGACACAGTCTGAGTTCTCACAGCACTTGCATCCAGCCATCACTTTTCTTGGAGGGGACTCCTGTTGCTCTCCCACTCCAGACTGGTGCCTTAAATTGCAAGCCTTTTCAATTCACTGTGATCACCTCGGCAGACCTGATCTCAAGTTATGTCCCCTGAGAGAAAGACAGGATTATCCAGTGACTAGCCAATTTTCACAAAGTTTATTCTACTTAAAACAAAAATATTTCAGAGAAAGCATATTTTAAAAACAACAAATAGTTTACACACAGGCCTAGGTAACCAGGTGGTCACCCATCTTCCACACGGAGACTGTGGAAGATCTAACAGTTCTTCAGGTCTTGTAAAGGGACTGTTTCTGTTGGTCATAGCCTTAAGTCCGTCAGTTCTTGATGTGTCTGATTCTCCTCAGTTCAGAGCTGTCGTTCTGCACAGATTCAAGCCCTTGGTGTGTTTCAGCACAGGTCATACAAGTGCTATGTCTTTTCTTCAGAGGGGTAAACAACTGACTTTTTGCCTGTATTGTTTTCTATTGAGGATTTGCAGTAGTTACTCTCCAATGTTTATAGGTCCTTCCAGAACCACATTTTCCTATCCATTGAACCCAGAATACAATTACTAACAAGTCCATAAAGATATATAACACTTTAAAAAATTGAAACAGCAGTCTTTGCATATTCCATGATTCCATCCCATCACATCTGTTACCATGGTGCTCATAGACCCTCGGCCATGACCAGAACTCTATTGTGCTAGATGCTGCACAGAGACACAGAAGGACATAGTCCAGGCCCCAAAGATAAACTTAATTCCTCTTAGCTTGTTGCAGGGCACTTTTCACCCTTATCTTATCTTTTATTTCATTTTTTCCTCTGAACACAGAGAATAAATTTCCAGGAAGACTGGAAGCTCATAACACTCTTTATAGGAGGAAATGACCTATGCAGGTTCTGTCAGGATCCGGTAAGTCTCTGGGGGGAGGGAGGGGTCTTAGAACTGTCTATTATGTGAACTTGAAATGGCATTGTCATTTGGTATATTTTGGAGGTGAAATAGTGCAAATCAGCTGAGTAGATTTAACAGACCAAAACTGAGTAGGTTGCATATGGGTAGTTTACAGCATTCTTCTGATATCTGACGTAAAGTAATCCTGTTTAAGAACTGCTATTGATTATTTGATTGTAGCTGATTTATTTTGCTATAAACTACGATAGCTTTCTGTTGATTGGGGTAGCTCTTTTCATATGTAGATAAGATAATAAATTGTCAAGGATTTTCTCCATTTCATTTTAGCATTGGGCTGTATCTATTTTCCTTCTCTCATGCTGCCAGCATCCAATATGATGCATCTACCATCAGATACAAGGACATGGGGTTGTTCTATCCACAGTTCATATCAACCTCTTGATTAATGTACAACCTCCTGTATAGACTTGTCAGACAGTGGTGGGATCTTGTTGTTTTCCCAGTATACACTGAGAGCACAATGTACTTTCTGTTCTAGATGACTGATTTATGCAGGGGTTAAAGTATAATTTGGCAGGCCCCGGAACCCTCCTAAATTTCCAGGCCCCTATCACCCACGTCCCGGCCCCCTTCTCATATCATCTGGGCCCCCTTCATGCATGTGCAGGCCCCAACCCGCGTAGGCATTTGCAACACTTCTCGGTACTACATACATTGGTTATTGTTCCGTACACCCCTCCACCCTGCCCCACACAACCTCCCCCAGCAGCACTCCCTCCCTGTCCCCCTCCAGCTCCATGCCCCCTGATCCCAGAGGCCAACGACCCTGTCCTCCCAAAAGCCCAGCGGCGAGAGCCATCCCCATCCCCAGGGGAGTGCTCTGGGGCATAGCAGCTCTGGGTGCAGCTCAGGGGCACCCACCATGCTGCTTCCCCAAGCCAGCTTCTCCTGCTTCCCCCAGACACCCCAAGCCCCTCCCTAACCCCCCAGGCCTGCTGCTGGCACCCGTGGTCCCCCGAGCCCTTCCGTAACCCCCCTCCACCCTGCCACCAGCTTTCCCTTCTCCCACACCCTTTCCCCATGGGGCTGACTTGCCTGTCCCTGAAATGCCCCCCCCCCGGCCCCCTTATGTGGCCACCATGTGGAGCAGCCCCAGGCCAGGCTGAGGCTCCCACCCAGGTCCTGCTCTGACTGAGCATGCTCAGTCAGAGCATGCTTCAGGCAGGAGATTTTAAATCTCCGAGGCCCAGCCTGAGGCAGCTCCCTGCCCTGCTGGAACATGCTGGAATGGTGTTCTGGGGCCTGCTATTTTTAGGGGCTCAGCATTCGGTGGGCCCCTAAAAATAGAAAATTGAACTGGGATGCTGCATTGCAGTGCCCACTATTTTTAAATGGTGGGCCCCAGAATGCAGCATTCTGGCTCCATTTTCTATTTTTAGGGGCCCCGGAACACTGGGCCCCTAAAAACAGTGGGCTCCAGAACACTGTTCTGATGCATTCTGGCTTACTTTAACCCCTGGATTTATGATAAAAGAAAATAACAAAGAAAGAGACTGAAAAATCTCCATGAATAAAGGCAAGCAAATGCAATGACTTATATTCTTCATCTCTTACATTCAAAGATCAAAAGGGGTAGTTTTAGTTCAGCAAAACAAGCAAGGAGTCCTGTAGTACTTAAAGACTAACAAATTTATTTATTGCATGAGCTTTCATGGGAGAAAATCCCACTTCATCAAATGCTTCAAAGCTCATACGATATTCAAAGATCAGTTCAATGTCTCCTTTCCATTGCCAGCCTGAATGTGACTTGCTGAGCAGAGAAGCAGGAAATGCATGAGGGGAAAGAGTGTGGTGTCTGGGCATATGGAGTGGACTAAGGGTGTATAAGCAGGTACAGTGGGATGGGATAGAGTAAAGGGAGAATTAAGGATAAGTATCATGGGGGGGGGCACTTTTAACAACAAGGTCAATTAGACTATTCCAGGGGTCAGCAACCTTCGCTGACCCCTGTGCCAGCCCTGCCCACTGTGCCCTCAGTGGGTGCTAGGGGTGGGGCCAAAAGAGGGTGGGGTGAGGCCTCTGGTTTGAGGCCAGGGCTAGCAACCCACACCGGCAGTGGCAGGTTGCCTCTGGGGGTTGGGGCTGCCTGGCACTCACCCCCGGGGGTCAGCTCCCATCCCTGACAGTGGCGTGCGGCGTCTAAGGGTCAGGTTTGGGACCACCCAGCACCCCCGTGTTAGCAGTGGGCAGCCTCCAGGGGTTCGGGTCGGGGATGCCCAACACATGCCCTGGGGGTCGGCTCCTGTCCCCAGCAGTGGCGGGTGGCTTTCCAGGGGTCAGGGTTGGGGCTGGCACCCCCCCCCCAGCAGTGGCTGCTTGAGGCTGGCAGACCTGCCCCTATTCCCCCCTAGCCCCGCCCAGCAGGGCCAGGAGCTGCCCCCCGCAGCATCCTTATCTCTGCTGGCCGAGCTCCCCAGCAGGGGAGCTCGGGCCGCGGGGGGGGGGGTGCTGAGCGGCACCATGTGGCACTCAGGCTCAGCCCCCATGCCATTTTTGGCACGGGTGCCAGGGGTTACCAACCCCTGGATTATTCAATACTCTTATAAGAAAAGGGATAAAATCCCAGTTACTTCATACGATTAACAGAACTGTTCAAGTATATTGTATGGGGAAAGGTCCTAAGAGCGGGAAATGGACACGGTGGCCTAACAGACTTTATCCCTAATTTCTCTGTCTGGTACACTTTTCTCCATGGGATGTAGCTGTGCAAGTGAGGTTTCATGGGACATGAGGACTAAATGGGAGACAAATAGGTAATAGCTCATACACTTGTAATAAAATGGCAAAGTATTTTCTATTATATGACAGGAATGCTTCTTTAGATTGGTCTACATTTATGACAGTCTTAGAATGTGACAGCTATGCTTCTGATGCTAGCCAATAGTGAGTATGGAGGAAGTTGTGACATCTCCCAGTGGAATTAGCTCAGTGAATGGCTTCTGATGGTTGCCAAATCCTTCTTTCCTTTGGTGTGGGAGCTGGTGAGCTAAAGATGCACCAAATCTACTTGTGGTGCCAGTGTAACCTGAACCAAGAGTAAACAATCTGATCACTGAAGTCTGAGACTCCACTAGTGACTACTGTATCTGCCTGAGGAAACCATGATGCCCAGAACTAAAACCAGTCATTTTGTTTCAACAGATACGTTTTTCTCCTGAGAACTTCACCAACAATATAAAAACAGCTTTGGACATACTTCATAGAGAGGTAAAAAGCAATCTTTACTACTAACCTGGGGCAGGGAGGTGGCGATTAGAAATACTTGCTGCATAAGCAGATGTTTCACTTAGTTGATCTGTTGGAGGAATTTAAGAAAGTGATTGACCGAAAGAATGGTGCGTAGATGGACTGGAATTTCAGCTGATGTGTTGGAGTGCAGTTGTGTATATATGTGGTATTTAATGACAAGAATGTGACTGACCATAGCAATAGCATATCTGCCTGTTCATTATATGCCCACTGATTATACAGCGTAGCAATAATAATAATGGCCAAATTTTAATAGCGTTTTTCTGTTTGAAGCCAATTGGGATCGCTCATGGAGTCTGGGGCTCTTTAGCATATGTGGGGGTGTCAGACTCTTGTCTTACAAGAGCATCACTTTTGGGATCTGCCTTTGTTAGAATCATGAACTTCAATGACTGCATTTCTGTGTTCAAAGTAGAATAAACCCACTGCAGGATTCCTTTTAGAGATTATACACTCAGCCACCACACTGGGAACCTCTACTATAGGTAATAAGGGTTGTTTGGATCAGCAGATAAATGTGCATATTATATTAGCAACGGGGTAATCTGACTAGTCCTGTGCCTGCTTGGTTAGTGTCTGTTAGCTTGCTTTGATTTAGTCTGTTCTCTTGGCAGGTTCCTCGGACATTTGTGAATCTGGTGACAGTACTTCACATTGTATCCCTGCGGGAGCTGTACCAGAACAAGAATGTTAGCTGTCCTAGGCTAATCATGAGGTTTGAAAGGCTTATGTTCCAGCTCTCTTCCTTTGTTCTAGAAAACCTCTAAGGCCTTCAATGGAAACCTGCCCCTTAAAGGAAATAAGTACTGTTTTTCTGTGTGTGTAAAATATTCACACTGCATAGATGAGAATTTCAAAGTAGTGTTTAAAGATTCCTGTTTCTCTTCTACCATCTCCATCTGGTGACTACTGCTGATGGAACTGCCATTTTAATTACACAACAGCAAAATAGATTAAGAGCCAGCACACACACCGCTCAGCGCTACATTTTCGGACAAAAGTGGCAAATCTTCAAAATTATTAAAATAAGAGGGTTTTAAAAAACTGATTGATTAGAATAATCCAGTGTTACTTGAATTCTAGAACTTGCCCTTCTTCAGCTGTCATGTATGTTCCAACAGTGAGCTATGTTCTTTGAGCCCTAACCTACATCAGCTGTGTTACCAGCTGGTGATGGTTAACTGGATTATTAGTCTTTCAATTAGATTTGTGGGAGATTAAGGGACTCAGTCCATTGCTTCCAGCAGTGGGGAGAGTAGGAAATCTCCCTCTCTCTATACAAGTATATTGAGCAACCAGGCAATATGGAGAAAGAAAGGACGTTCCTCCTCCTTAATGCAGTTAGTAGCCATTTCCATTAGTGGTGTGGCCAGGCCAGGACTTAGGGACACCTATGTGGTATCAATAGGCAGCTGTTTGGGGGGCTAGAGAACTAGGGAGAACCACAGGGTCTGTCTGTGTTCAGCACCCTCAATAAAAATCCCAATTAATTATGGCTGAGTTCATGAGGGACAGCACCAAAGTATAGGGTGGTGGGGAAGATTGGAAGGGCCCTCTTGGTTAGGTCTTCACAGAGAAGGAGCATTATGACCCAACTTTCTGCTGTGATTTTTAGACTCTCAGATTCCTGCCAGTGACAAAGCAGCTCTGAAAAATGAGTGTGGTTGGCTTTAGAATAGCTTTTATACTTTGCTGCTGGTTCCCTTTAACAAAGTACAAGCTTATCACAAGATCCTAATCACCAGACAAGGGTAGGATGGGAGCCTATGGGATGAGCTGAGTTTCCTTGATCACTTAGAAATACATCTGTAACCTTCCCATCCTTCCCAAATGTCCTGCTGTTATAAATGCATGTGTTTATGGCAGCAGGAGGATTTATAGGTCTGGCAGTCAGTCTGGTGACAGAGATTTTGACAGGCACTCTGTAGCAGGCTCATGAATGGCCTGTTACTGACATACATCTCAAAATACATGGTGACTTTATGCTATGTCTTTCATACAAAGTGTACCCCAGATGTAAATAATTTCTCTGCCTTGGCTGCTCTTTATTAAGATCTGTAGGCAGGAGACCAGGAGAAGGTTTTGGGAAGGTTTTAAGTAGGCTCTCTAGTAAAGCATCATTATTTCATTATGGTTATAAACAGAGAGGGAGACAGAGAAAGAGTAGCTATAAGGATTGCATTATTTTTCTTTTACTACCAAAGTTCCTTTTCCAGTGTTAAAATAAGCTACCCTTTTTGAGCCTCTTCATCAAGGTGTCATGACAGAGGGAGAAAAGAGGTGCTTTCTGTTGTGATTTGTAATGAAATAGAAGAGTAGGGGTGCTTCCAGGTGATAGGAGCTGAAGAAGCAGAAGATTCTCCCCTCCACATGGGTGAGATTGTAAGGAGTAAACAACAGGGCCAGCACTAGATGAAGGGGGAGAGATAAGGTTAAGAGGGAAACTGGAGCAAGTCTATGGGAATTCTCCTCTTAATTGTATCTGTGTGATCCCTCTGAAATGAATGGGACTGCACAGGTGTACCCGAGAATAGAATTTGGCCTGCAGCAGCATATCTGTCACACTAACAGTCCTTCCACTTTACGTTAATTAATAAATGTGCTTAAACTTCAGAGTGTCCATGTTTATTGGGAAGACATAGATATTGGAATCAATACTATCATGGATGAAAAATCCACCTTTGGAAGAGTGTCTTATCCCAGAGCCGTAACTACAGTGGGATGAGCGAGGCTTTGCACCAGGCATGCCGGAGTGGCTCCATTGAGCCGCTCCATTAAAGTGTGCACTCTGCACCACTTGACCTAGGTGCCTGCTATCGTAAGGAGTGCATTCCAATTGGAATGCACCCCAAGCATGGTAAACGTTAGTTACGGCTCCATCTTATCCTCTGGACTCTTGTACCATTTTCAGGGGGAAGAAATGCCAGTTGCAACACAAAGATAAAATGTCACTTTCTTCCTGCAGGAATCTTTGTCCTTGTGTATTGAACTATGATGACAATTCCACTGAAATTGAGATGCTAGAGTCCTTTAATAGACAGTATCAGGTAAGGCAGAGGGAAGGATTAAGAGATGTAGAAAAGAATCTTTCTATTCTTCTTTTCTAGGCGCAGTCTCCTTTTGTTCTTCTGAGAATGATAAACAAATGGATCTAGCAATGTTACTGCTTAAAGTAACTGACTAAGGGGCCAGTAAAAGTCTAATATCTAGTAGAGAGAGACTACAAACTGAAGTCTCAATATATGTAGTTTCATAGATGTTATTCTGAATTAGGCTGGAGGGGACAGATGAGGAATAGAAGGAGATATGCTTCTCAAGATCTTTAAAATATCATTCAGTAAAGGCACTAACACAGAGTGGATCTTTCAGAACTTTCAGACAGTCAGTTGAAACAGCAGCTCTGGACAACTCTCTTGCTGGGAAATAGGATTAAATGGATAACTATTTCTGATAGTTCAGGAATAAACACCTATGCTGGACATCAGCTGAACTAAAAGTATTTCAGTGGTTCAAAAAAAAACCAAAAACCCAAAATCTTTGGTGGCTCTAATGACGGAAAATCCAGTTAGATTAAAATGAGGCTCTCCTTAGGTCAATTAGCTGGCTTTTGAGCCATAGCTCATTCGCAGCTTTCATGATGCCTTTCTGATAAGAAAAATGAAATGAGTCGTTTTCTAATCTGGGGTTTTGCAAGCCAAACTCTTAAGAAGCTCATGCACTCACTGTCTTATATAGGATGGGGGTCACCTTTGATTTTAGAATGTGCATGTTGGGATGAAGAGACTTCTGCAGGAGGGTAAGCGCTGGGTGAGCAGAATGCAAGAGAAGGACCAATGAGTGATTTTCTTTCCTTCTTTAGGAGGGAACCCACAGATTAGTTGAAAGTGGAAGGTATGACACAAAGGAAGATTTCACTGTGGTTGTGCAGCCATTGCTGGAGAAAGTAACCATGCCAAAGACTGAGGTAAGAAACAATGGGCCAGAATTAGAGCTGGTGCAACTCCATTGACCCAGTAGAATGGCACCTCATAACAAATCTAACTTTGAGTGAGCCAAGATCCATAGCAGCAGGCAGGGCCGGCCCAACCATGTAGCTGAAATAGGCAGTTGCCTAGGGTGCCAGGTTTTTAGGGGAAACAAATTAGATAGAAGTGATTTTTTTCTCTATTTAAAAACATATATATATTAAGAAGTTATCTTTTATAAACAGTGTCACCCTCTAACAAGGATGCAAAAATCATGGTTCACCTAGGGTGCCAAAAACTCTTGTGATGGCAGGAAACATTTCTGGAGACGATAGAGATTGTGGATTACACTGCAGAGTTCCCCTGTAATCTTGGCACCTCCATTAATGCGGTTTGCCATGGCTAAGCTTGAGAACCATATTTGTAAAAGTGGTACAGAACTCTTAAGCTCTCTTTCAGTGGCTTGATCTGGCCCAGGATGGTAACTGTCTTGTTCTCAGAGTCCTTCATGACTACGTTCAACTTTTGGGGTAACTGGGAGCTTTTGTTAGAAGGTGAATGTGAAAATGCATCATATGGGGGCCTTTTTGGTCATATATTTACCCTTTTTGTAACTGTATCTGTCTCTTTCCCCAGGACGGCTTGCCTGACAGCTCATATTTTGCCCCAGATTGTTTCCACTTTCAGCAGAAAACTCATTCCCAGGCTGCTCGTGCTTTGTGGAACAACATGGTAAGGCCAGGACTCAGGCATGATTTTTTCAGGCCCAGTACAAACTTGCAACACAGGACCCCTCCCACACATGGTAGTAGGGCTTGGGGTCTAAGCCATGCCCCTTCTTTTGGGCTCCAATAAAGTGTAACCTTCCCCTCGCCATGGGAGACCCTGGATAGGGCTGCAGAAAATATCAATTTCTAGCTGTCTTCTCCATTTCATCCTTTGTGCCCCACATCTGGTGAGAATAGAATTGTGTTTTCTCCAGGTGGGCCTTGTTTCCTTTGGTCAGGTAATGTCACCTGGACACAAATTGGCTGTGCAAAGAATACATCCTGGAGTATGGTTTATTAAAGGCTAAATACATACAACCCTGCACCAAAAGATTATCGTTATGGGATATTATGTCACATAGCCAAAAACCCAATATGGAAAGTAGCCAATTTAGCAACGAATCCTGGGACAGTGAGTATTGTTGGTTGAGATGCTCATTCAGCATAGATACAGTACATAGTGTGACAAAGCGGCCTCCAGAAGGGAGGGACGGGCTTGCCCAGCAGCAACCGTCTCCCCTGGCGTTAAAGGCCTGAGGCAAATCCAGCCCATCCGGGACAAAGCTTCTGGCCTTTCCTCTCAGCTCCTCTCCCTATCTTTTGGGGCATCTGGAGCAGGCTTTGGTTTGAGCCCAGGTAAGGCACCCTTCAACCTTTAGGGCGAGTTTATGGTTTTTGTCCACCTCATTAAACTCAGGGAATAGAGGGGCGCCTTCTTCCAGCAACATGGAGGTGGTGACACTGCCCTGGAGGGTCTGGGGCTACATCAACCCTTCCTGCAGGCTGGTGCCTCCGTTGTAATCCTCTGCTCCCAGCTGGAGAGAAATTCTATCTCCTACTCCCAGGGAAGTCCCAGCCTGCTGCCAGATTCTCTCTCCCCTTCCCGCAAGTAGAGGCAGGCTTTTTATAGGCCTGTAGTAACCTTTAATTGGGTCCAGGTGCCTTGGACAGTCCTGTGGTAACCTCCCTCCTGCCTGCAGGGAAAAGGGCCTTTAAAAGCCTAGGGCTCACATACCTGCCCTGATGTGCCCTCCAGTAGCCTTTGGCCTGACTTTACCACAGTAGCAATTTTCTTGTGTTTCTACTTGTTTTATAGGCTGATAATATACTTTTCCATATGGTTATCTCTAATTGCTTCCTTTTTGTGTGTTCTTTCTGGCATGCAGTTGGAACCCATTGGGGAGAAGACAGATTCATATTTTCTTGAAATGGTGATAACTGTCCAATGTCCAAATCAGGTATGTTGAAAAACATGCATATGTGTACAATGGGCTTCATTGTTTGTTCATGAAGCACGCAGAAACCTGCCTTTTTTTTTTGGTTGGTGACAGACTTTAAACACATTTCAGCACATATATACAATTACTTAAATACCCTTTCTACATACATGATGCAATGAATGAGGATCACTATAACACATGCTTTTATTAGATACTTCACACAATAGTCTTCATGGATAAATACTATGGAAGCAGTGTGCTTGATATGGTTTGTCAGGCCTGCTAATAGTTGCTGTTACAGAACGGCATATACGTGGCCAGCTAGCATCAGTGGGCTTCTCTGTCTGTGGACTGTGAAAGGTGATTCCTTTTTATCAGGACCGTGTTTACTTAGTGTTAATTTAATAACATGACCAGTTACTCTCCTCTTGTGGTAGAGTGAAAAGATTAGTTTTCTCCCTACGTCCTTCACAATCTGACATTCAAGTCTCTTTGGAAACTGTGTTCCCTTCATTAAACAAGTGAATAAATTCTTGGTGTAGTCCTAGAGCAGTGGTTTCCAAACTTGTTTCCTCAGGACCCAGTTGAAAAAATTAATTTATGCCTGTGACACAACAATTACATCTTTGAGCAATGGAGTCCTGTCTTTTGGCAGCAGAAGCAGGGGGTACCACCACCCAGTACCTGATGGTCTGTGACCCAGTACTGGGTCCTGACCTTAAGTTTGAAAACTACTGTCCTACAGGGCAGTTGCAAATGACCATTGGTACCAGTTGTCCGGTTGCAAATGACCATTGGTACTTCAGCAGAGATGCCCAAGGTGGTGACCAAGCCCTACAGCTGGTCTCTTTGGTTCAGAATTGAGGCATGAATGGGGGATCCTTGCACTCTTGCTGTCTGTTTTGTACCTCTTCTGTGGAAAGAGCTTTGAAATGAGGCTTTACCATGGTGAGTTTGGGGACACAGTTGGCACATGCTAACAATGGTTATTGTCCTGTCTGTTGTGAAGGCTACCCGATTGCAGTACTTTAGATGAGTTACCCTAGAGGCTGGTTCTGGGGCGTTCCACCTGTCATTTGATGTGTCTGTTACTACATAAAATGATTTCAGATTCTGATGCTCAGGGGTTCCATCCACTCTGACCCTTTGTTCCGCTAACAGAAGTCCATAGCAAACCATTTATAAACATAATAGGCTAATTTAAAGGACAACAAAAGTCTGCAAATGAGAGGGGAGGGCATTTTTGATCAAAAGACACATTTTGGATTTAAACTTTGTGGACAAACTCTGCTCCTCAGGTAAGAAAGTCTCTTTGACCCTGAACCTTCAGGGCTGGATTCTGTGTTACAAGCTTAGGAACAATTGTATCATCCTCATGAAGGAACAACAAGCCTCCTGATAGGGATATTTAATGAACACAAGTCCACATTTCCTGGGGTGAAAGCTAGGTATGAAAACCACCACACAAGTTATACAGCCACTGTGGAGAAAGGAGCTGCCAAGTCTTCTCCACTCCTTTTGAAGCACCACAGCTCTGACACCCTGAGTGCTCTTTGAAGGGCTCTGATGTATATGGGGGGGAGCAGCGGGGAGGAGTTAGAATTCGTATCTGGATCTGAATTTCCCAGCTGTCCTTTATCTCAATAACTTTTGGATCCAAACCTTCCTCCCAGATTTGAATACAGCTAAATTTTTGGGGAGGGTGGTTTCAAAATCCAGTTCTGCACTTTGTAGCTCAAGTAACTTTGAGTTGTATTATCTTTCAGCAGCAGAGATCCTGATCTCACTTGCTGTGTTCTGCATACTTGTTGGTTGCCTGATCTGTATTTCTCTCTCTTCTTACTTCTCAGCACAAACCCTTCCTGGGAACATACAGGAACTCGAACTACACGTACCCTACTCTGGAACCTACAAAAAAGCCAATTCAGGTAATTGCCTGTATCATTTACTATATATTACATGTCATCCAAACAGATGCAAAATCACTTCTGTCTTGTGGGTGTTAGGAATTTGTAAACAGGGTAATTTTTTTTTTACCAGGTTTGAACACACAGGCACCTCCCATACCACATCTCCTCCTATGTCAGCAAGTGTTTAAACTCCTCTTTTTTTCAAGTATTTTTTGCAAATACCGTTGTCCCAGCCTGTGCAGGATTGGGAATGACTTCACTAAAATTGTTCTCAACACTAAGTCATGACAGTAACAAATTCAGACAGGGGATGCTACCATAAGTTGGCTGTTCCAGGTGTATACAGTATGGTGGAGAGAACCTTGGATTTGACAGCCCCAAACAGGAAGGCCTAGGTCACTCGTTTTAAAGGATGGTTTATAGCAAGGGTGGCCAAACTTATGGAAGTCAAGAGCCACACAAGTTGATTATTAAACCTTTGCAAGCTGCACTGAGACATGTTCCAAAGGGGCAGCCGTGTTAGTCTAGTAAAGCAAAAAAAGCAAGGAGTCTTCTGGCACTTAAAGACTAACAGATTTATTTATTGCATGAGCTTTCTTGGGAGAAAATCCCACTTTGTTAGACACTTTGAAGAGGGGAAACTTACAGAATGGGATGAAATAAATGCAGGGGAGTGTAAGACATGGGATCAGGTCATACTGCAACAGCAAATCAGAACATTTGTAAGGATTCAAACTCTAGGAAACAGCACACAGAGGGAGGGTGAAGTCAAATTACCTGTTATAATGTGAAAAGAATCCATAGTCATGATTCAGCCCTGCTTGCACACAATCTAATTTGCATTATACTCCCCTGCATTTATTTTTATCCAATTCTGTAAGTTATTCCTCTTCAAAGCATCTGCCGAAGTGGGATAGTCTCCCACGAAAGCTCATGCGATAAATAAATCTATTAGTTTTTAAGTGCCACAAGACTCCTTGCTTTTTTTGCACTCAGCCATATAGCCATAGTTTATCTACTCCAAAATTACTAAGTTTAAAATTCATTGCATATTTTAAGTTTATCATAAAAAGAATAATTGAGCTTACTAATGTCAGATTCTAATAATTATTTAAGGCTACCATGAAACTAGGCCTACCTATACAGTAAAAACTTGGCTTCTCCCCACCCTCTCTGACTCCCTCCCTAACGTCCAGGCCTTGACACTGGCTTCCCTGGGCCAACACACCACCCCACCCCATCTCCAGGGCCCCCTTACCCAGCCACTCTGGTGGCTAGGCACAGGCTGAGGCTCCCCATGCGCGTGCTCTGAGCATGCTCTGGGGGAGATTTAAAACTCCAAGGATGGAGCTGCTTTCCTCTGGCTTTCTTCCAAGAGCCTCACTTTTTCATTAAATTGCTGCATGAGACTCCCGAGCCACAGTTTGGCCATGCCTGGTTCATAGCCTACAATAGAGGCAATACATTTCCATGCACTTGGGCAGCTCTGTCCAGCAGAGGGCAGGAATGATAACATCAGTCAGTATGTTACACATACTTGCAATATGTCTCAGATTTAGGACCCACTGGTTTTTAAATGAAGATTTTTCATTGCAGCATACTGAAGAAACTACTGCAGATGGGTTAACATCAACTGTACAGACCTCATTCCAGGTAGGAACTGAACAAATGAGGTGGTAACCTGTGTCTGTCAGGTGGCTGAAGGTGTGCAGGCCTCCTAAGATAGACAAGTAATTTTGTTGATATGAGTGCTGCTGGGGAAGATGACTGTCCAAAACCATGTTATAAATGGCTAGTTGGGCCTTTAGAATATGGTCACTGCTGTTCTCTAGCTCCAAGTAATGCACAGCTGGGATCTCATTTCCAAACAAAATAGTGGGAATTCCTACATCCATAATGGTTTACAAAGATCAACAGTTCAAAAGGGGTAGTCATGTTAGTCTAGTTCAGCAAAACAAACAAGGAGTCCTGTGACACTTAAAGACTAACAAATTTGTTTATCGCATGATCTCTCGTGGGAGAAAATTCCACTTCATCAGACGCTTTGAAGATGGGGGAACTTACAGAACGGGAACAAAGATCAACAGGTGGCACTAGTGAGTAAGGAAACCATAATTGTGCCTCCCAGCCTCACCACACTGCACAGAAATACCTGTGTTGCTTATAGAAAGCTGCACAGAGACCTGAAGTGAGGCTTTCAGTTCATGATTCTTACACTTTGGCAGCCAAGTCAGAAGGATCCCATGGAAGAGGGCAAGCAAGAGGCAGTAGAAGGGAAAGATGTTAGTGAAAACTGATTGTTCCCCTCTCTAAAAATTAATCCAACTGACCTTTCTGGGACCTTCATAACATCCTGTAACTGGATTGTGGTCTCTGTGACTGCTGCACAATTGTGTTAAAGATGAGGGCAGCTACATCTGACTTGATTTCTTTTTCCTGCAAATAAGAGGAGGATCACAAGATGACTCACGGCCGCTAGTCAACATGGCCTTTGTCTGGGAAAAGAATGGACACCTATACTTTCCTGGGAAATGCCCACTGTAACAATCTCTCTTCCACACTGGCACATCTCTGCTTTTCTGAACTTACTGTTGCTGATAATGAGAGACCACATGGGCAGAGAAATGAAGACTATGATTCAAGCATTCCTAAGTTCAGTTCTTGGCTCTGCTACTGAATCAGGGCTGGTCCTTCTGTAGAGGTGACCTAGGTAGTCCCTTAGGGCACCAACAATTAGGGGGCACCAAGGGCTGGGCTATGGCTGCTCCGCTTCCTGCCTCCAGCTGGACCTGCGGCTGGAGGTGAATGGACCCCGCCAAAATCCCTGTTGGCCTAGGGGAGCAAAAAACTTTGGGCTGGCCCTGTAGTGAATTGACATGCTGTGTCAGTAGTTACCAAGCAGAGGTATACACACCCCTGGGGATATGCACAGGTCTTCAAGGGGGTACATCAGCTCCTCTAGATGTTTTCCTAGTTTTACAACAGAATATATTAAAAGCACTATTGAAGTACAAACATTTCACACAGACAATGATTTGTTTATGCTATTCTGTATACTACACTCTGATATGTAAGTACACTATTTGTATTCATTTTATTTTATAATTATATGGTAACAATGAGAAAGTAAACAATTTTGCAATAATAGCACACTGTGACACCTTTGTATCTTTGTCTGATTTTGTAAGCAAGTAGTTTTAAGTGAGGTGCAACTTGGGATACACAAGACAAATCTGAGTCTTGAAGCGGGTACAGTAGTCTGAAGAGGTTGAGAACCCTTGTGCTATGTGACCTCTAACTGATTATCTGTGAAACTTCAGAGGCTACCACCTTCCTCACTTTACTGTAATCATTAATGGAGTTAACGATGATTCCATTTCGTATAGGGTGTCCAGATAGTAAGTCTGAAAAATCGGAAAGGAATGGGAAGGTAATAGGCACCTAAAGAAGAAAAAGCTCCAAATTTTGGGACTGTCTCTATAAAATTGGGACACGTGGTCACTCTAATTTCATAGAAAATTTTAAGGTTTCAGAATTTGGTTTCATTCTGGGTTGGAATGAAACAAACCATAACAAATATTTTGCAAAAATGATAGGGCACTGGCCTGGCAGACCCATGTTCTATGCCCTGCCTGCCCCATTCGGAACAAATTTCTCCATTTTAGATTGCTCTCAGTCAGGCAGAGCATGGACTAGGTCTCCCACTTTGTGCACCATTGCCCTGACTGAAAAGCTATAAAGTGTAGGAAAGATTTTTCTCCCTAACCCCATCTCACTTCCCAAAGTAAACTTAATTGCCGTCAGCACAACTCTGTGAAAAGTTCAAACATATTGTTTTATTGAAGTGGTTGAAATTTCATTTTCAATTTTCAGTTCAGTAGCTTTTGGTGAAATTTTATTTCACCAAAAATATTCCAACCAGCTCAATGCTGGGACAGAGGTTCAGGATGAAAGGGAAGACCTGCTGAGCTTTCAGGTGACTAGTGGGAAACTATTCTTTACTGGATGTTAATTTGTTTTTAATGTTGGTTCAGTGTGTTCCAAAGTATACTAATCTTTCGTAACCACGTGACTATTTGTTTTGTTGTTTAAGAACTGGGGTAGTGACCTGCAATGTCCTGAACCGACTCCATCCAAAAGTGTCCCAACATCAGGTGAGAGAACTTATTTCAGGCTGAATCGCAGAGTCCTCATTTGTGATTTAAAAACAAACTCTTGAAACCCTGGTACTGCACATGTCTTGTGAAAGATTAAAAAAATATATATAAAACCAAGCTTTTTTTAGTATAGATGACTTTGAAACCAACACACTAAAATGGAGAAAACAAGTGTAGAAGAATTCAGAGCAGTCAGACTTCTTGAACAAGGCATTTTAATCACCATGAATACATTTGTTTGCAAAAATGCCAGCTGGCCACTGTACATGCTACACTGGCCAGCCAACCTTTTTGCAAGAGTTGGTTCCACAGGCCGGTTGATGACTGAGTTAGTGTAGAACCCTGAGCCCACTCCCCTTGAAGTTAGTAAAGATTTTGTCATTGTTTGCAGTGGAAGCAAGATCAGGCCCTTAATCTAGGATAAAATTTTCTAATGATCAGTGGTAACCCTCCTTTTTTTCCTTTCTTTCCTTCTTCCCCTGTTTAGTACATAAGCTCCGGCCAACAGACATCAGAGTTGTAGCAGCGCTGGGAGATTCCTTGACTGTGAGTACTGGTGCTTCCCCTGGGCCTAGAATGGTAAGGGCAGTTCTGGTCTCCCTTGATGTTCTGGTGTCAGACACCGTTCAAGGGTGACCAAATTTCTGTGTCCATTTACAGCAGCCATACTTTAGAGTTCTGAGTGCATCTGGCAATTGGGAAACTGAGGAAGGAATAGCCTGGACTAAAGCCAGAGGGGAGGTCCAATTCTGCCAGGCGCAGCATTGCCTCGACTCCCCTTGGCTTGCTAGGAGCCAAGAAGACAGAGTGACTCCAAGGATCAGGCTCAAACTCATACAAGGTGGTGCATGCTTAAGTCTTGAGAGAGCTCTGTCAATCCATTTCAGTCTTGACCTACAGTAACCCTGGCTGCTCCCATGCTGGGCCTTGAGCTTTGGTCAGAGGACCTCATCCTGGTCTGCAGCATGCCATGCTGTTCCAGCCCCAAACCCCTGAACAGTGACTTGCTTGCATTTTCCCATGAAATTTTTTCATTACTTTTAGTCTCTTGACTCGTGAAACGTTCCAAAGAGTTCTAGCTGCAGTGGCCACGGGTGCTAATGTTTTTGAAGTATGATAGCAACAGTCTGAGTGTGACCTGTTCATTTCTTCCCCTCCAGTGACATCCGTTGGTAACACTCATTTTCATTCTTTCTGCTCCCATCTCTAGCTGCTATTGCATTTATCTGCCATGTCACTGGGATTTGTGTTAATGGATTTAGTGCTAGCAAAAAAGTTCAGATTGGCGACAGCGTGAAAAATTAAGTCTTCTGTGTATCCCCAGAGCAAGTAGCATTGTGTGGTTAACATTAGCGCAAGCTTCGTTTGGGCTATCTCATCAATGCGCCTCAGTTTTGGCAATGAGGGATCACCTGCAGGGATGAGAGAGGAGCTGGTGTTCTAGGATCCATGAAATCATTATCTTTTCTGCTGAGATTGCCAACAGGAACTCCAAATAGTATCCATCTTTATGGTGGTATTTTGCACTGTGGTTTCTTAATCAGCAGTAACTGTACTGAGACCTACCTGTTCTGTTTTTACAAAAGGCATTAAATAATTGGCAGATGGTATCCGCATTCTGTGGCAGACCTTAGCCGGAGTCAGAGCAGTGACCTAGCTGGTGATGAAAAGCTCTGTAGCTTGTTGGCACTTCCTTGAGATGTCCTAATCCCTCACCACCTTTTGTTCTGATCTCTTTTCTTTCTTTGTGAAAGGAGATTTAAATTCACAGTGCTGGAAGGCTGTTCCCAGACCAGGCATTATCTGGGATTAATGAACCATTGACCAATTTATTCATTTTAGTGCATGAAATGCATCCATCACTTGATTTCCGAGCACAGGTACCTTATTAAAGCAGCAGTTAAACTAGCAAATTTGTGGCATTTCCTGTTGTTTATTATCTGTATTATTTCATGAACCAGTCTCACTATGCTATGCACTATAAATAAATCACCTCTCCTTCCAAACCCACCTGCATCAGCTTGTGTCTTAGTGCAGGAGACCTAGCTAAAAGACTGGGTCAGGCAGTGTCCAAGATGTAAAGTGGATGCTAGACCAGAGATTAGTCTTCTTGAGTGATTAAAAATATTGTGAATTAGCAATGGAGATGTCATGTTTCTTACTCCTCTGCTGACTTACTGGAGCATGCTGGAAATTTTCCATGAAAATGATTTTTTATGGAAAATGTGATTTTCCTCAGGAAAATGACAATTTTGCTAAATATTTTCAAATTTCTTTTTCCATCAGGAAAAGAAAAAGATTTGTTTAAAATCTGATCCACGTTAAACTACTGTCTCCTGAACTGCAACAGTACCATATGGAATCATAGTTCTGGAGCCTCAGGTTCCTGTTCTCAACTAAGGGTTTACTCACCAGCTGGACTACATCTCCTAAAGTGCCCCACTGTGACCATCTGGCTGAACTACTGCAGTACATCATGGGAGTCTAAGGGCCACAGTGCATAATGGGAAATACAGTCCTGCCAGGGGATTTGGAGATTAGGGGACAATGGAGGCATAAGGTGTCCAACTAGAGCTCCCATGAGGCACTGCAGCAGCTCAGAAGGATGCAGAATAATGTTGAACTGACCCAAAACAATATGGTTTAACATTTCAAAATGATTTTTTCTGATGTTTTTGTTGCACAAAAACATAAGATATTTTTTCCTTCTCTTTCTAACTTGGGACTAAACCAAATGTCAACACATTGGAATTTCCTGTGGGACAGAAATTCTGATTTTTTTCAGCCAATTTTACATAGAATATTTCAGTTGTCCCTTTTAATGACCTATACTGTAGCAGCAGTGTAGGCCAGCAGAGTCCATACCACTGGAGGGCAAAGCCATTCCTGCTTCACGCTATTTCCTCTGCCTGTCATCTTGCTATTTCATAAACGATTCTTCCTGTCCTTCCAGACTGCTGTAGGAGCCCAAGCAACCAGTGTGAATGACATGCTAACAGCCTGGAGAGGACTTTCATGGAGGTGAAACACACAGTATTTCTGAGTAGAAGTGTTATGGGAGAGAATAGGAGCTTGCATGGAATTGAGCGTGTGTGCTGTGGTGGGGGTTGGGGAGGCTGTTTATGTCTATACATGTAAGCATGTTGTGAATGACAGATGTGGAGGCATTTTTCTACCATCCAAAGAACACAATCCCAAATCTCTGTTTGACAGTCAGCAGTTCAATCTGTGCACCTTGAACAGCTGCCCACAAATCCAGTAGGTTAGACTGAGCAACTCTGATGGGACAGCATGTGACATGCCTCGAAATGATGAGTAGCATCAGAATGGAAATGGCAAGGAAAACTAGCGTCCCATTGTGCTCTCTTGGTAGCCTATAAGACTGTGAAGTACCTTACTTGCAGACCTGTTTGACTTGATTTGAAATCTCCCTTGTGATCCTTTCCATGAATTCACACTTGGCCTGCAGTTTATCCCCTTATTCTTGGTTGAGTCTTTTCTTTTTCCTCCCCTGAGCTGATACAACAGCAACCTATGGTGACCATTCAACAGATGTTATGAGCTAGCAGTATTGAACCCGCTGACTGATTCTGCTCTTTCTCCCCCTGTAGCATTGGAGGGGATGGAACTCTGGAGACTCACACAACTTTGCCCAGTGAGTATTTTGAAAATCACTAAGCGGGGAAGAGAGAGGGCATTCTGTGCTCCATGACTATGCCAGGCAAATGCTGCAGTTTGTGCTGGCTTCCCACATTCCTTAGACAGGGCACAGGGCACACTGTGAGATAGGTGTCATTACGTCTAGGTGTATATGGAGAAATTGAGACACAGATAAATGAAGCAACCAAAGTCACAGTGAATGCATCTTGACTTTTAGTCTCATGCCTCAACCTCCAGGCTGGCCTGTGGGTGCTGCAGGAGGTTATGCTGATCCAAGACACAGTGCAAAGGTTAACCAGCATGTCTTCTCACTTTTGCAAGATATTCTGAAAAAGTTCAATCCAGAACTCTTCGGCTTCTCCACTGGCACCGAAAAAGAAACAGCCGGATTTAACTCAGCAGTGGGAGGAGCCAAAGCAAAGTAAGCATCCTTGCACCCTAGTCAGGGAGACTGTGGGATGAAGACCCTGTGGACTGGCAGGTTCAGATTAAACTGCTTTCCAAGGCTGAGATCACACCTGAGTTAATGCTAATTATCAAGCCAATTGCCCTTTAATGACTGAGGCTATCTATTTGTATTGTACCCATCTCTACGGCATAATATCCATTCTTCTGAATATTTGGGGAGTGTGTATTTGTTTGTGACCTCTTCTACATAGGAGAGATGTTGCCTTTTGACTACTAGACCTTCCTATCTCTTACCTCCTGAGTCCAAGACCAGTGGTTTAAGACACTCCTTTGCCACAGTGAATTTTCCCATCAGCCTTTTACATGTAGGTCAGTGATTCACTCTCAGATCAGGGCTGTAAAGACTTGAAGCCATTGCCATCTCCCAGCTCTTCAGTGACTTCTGGCAAATAAGATGGTGCATCTCAGTCCGGGGCCCAGCAGCACAAGCCCCCACTGCCGCTATTATTCACATTAAAAGATCTCCTGTGTCCTGACTGGCAGCAATAGCAGAGGATTGAATGTGCCATGGAGAGTAGACTCCCCCTCCTTCCAGAGCCAGATAGGAAAATGTGTAGGCAGCCTTTATCGTCTCTGCATCCAATCTGCGGACTGTGCTCTGCGGACTGTGCTCTCCAGACTGTCCATCCAGCACCTTTCACCAGCCCTGAATTTACTTAAAAGCAAATTACAGGTTAGCCAGCAAAGCTCATAAGGCAGTGAAATACCATGCACTCTCCAAGAGCAGGTTTGGGAATTGAGTGTTTTCCTCCAAACACAATTCATGTGAAGCGGTCCTTCACAAAGAACAGCTTATCTCAACAGCCCTGCTGCTTGGCAGCCATCCTGGCTGTAGTCCTTGAAGCTCAGATTATTCACCTGTGCAGCTGCTGCCTTGCACAGTTTGCCTATGATTGTTCTTACACACTAGAGGCATTGCTTTCCCTGCACGGCCCTACTGGAAATTCCATAAAATGGGGAGGGGAGAACAAAGTGGAGGAACCGCAGCTTTCCCAAGTTGTGTTCAGTCTGCTCATCAACTCAGAACAACAATCTAAATGCTTTCCTTTTCTCTTTCCACAGCAATATGTCAGCCCAGGCGCGTGAACTGGTGGAGCTAATGAGAGCCAGCACAGTAAGCACATAGCTTCTATAACCCATTTAGAATTCATGTAGCACATTTGGGTAACGGGGAAGGAGGTTTCACAGCTGGAAAAAAGATCAAGGCATTTTTCACTGGTGTCTGGGAAATGTTTGTTAATCTTTCAAGGTGTGCGTGCAAAAGGTGGCTTAAGGCTACCAGGAAATTATTATTTAGTTATCTGTATAAACCCTGATCAGACCTGGGCTCCCACTAACATGTAGGGAGATACAGTTGCTGGCCCAAAAAGCTAAAAATATAATTTTAGCCAATGTGCAACAAATAAGTGTAACAAAGAACAGTGTTGCAGAGGTGAGCAATGGGCATAACTTAATGGTTCTGCATCATTGAAAAGTTGGAGGGAGGATGATGGGAGCATAGACAAGTAAGTCAAAGAAAGAGAAGGTACTGGGACACCTGTATGAATCATAGCCAGGGTCTGGAATAGAGAAGAGAGGGGAAAGGATGGAGACAAAGATGGAAGAAGGTGTCCTGGGGAGGTAATGGAGACAAAACCCAAGTGAATTGAAACAGGCAGCAGCAATGAACCAAGTGTCACAGGTAGAGGGAGAGGTGTGCCTGCCACTCACCGTTGGAGTCCCTGGCCCAAGGAAGTTACAGTGATGTTTTGCTTGTGAAGGAATGGCTGTAGACTCCCCAGTAGGTCCGGTTGCCAGAAATTATGGTCCCGGAAAGATGAAGGGAGAGAGGGAATCCTGAAAATGTCACAGGCTTTCTGGAGGTGTGAGGTGACCTACCGCATACTCCAGAATGGCCTGACGTTCCTTGTCTAGTGGGGTTTGGGAAGGGAAATCAAGGGCTCCCTAGCTTTTATCAAAGCCATAAGTGCTGCTCTTTCTAGTGTGTGTACAAGAAAAGACTCCTGATCTTCCCCCTCAAGGGGTTGATGGGGTCTACTTGGGAAGATGGGTGGTTGGAAGAGTGGGAGTGCCTAGTGCTCCTTGACCCTGCTGGATGGTGAGCAGGAGTATTGAAGAGGCAGGACTCTCCAAAGCATGTGCCCTGGAAGCCATACAATGGACAGGTGCCTTGGGCCAACATTATTCTTAGTTATTCTGTATTATTAATTTTTTGGCATGGTTCCAGAAGAAAGAATCTGTTTCTGAGAGGAGTTGGGTGGAAATACTGGCATTTGAGCAAACGAGTAGAATGCTCTTTGGTTTAGTAGAGCATGTTTTCCTTTCTTAACCCCTTTAAAAGCAGGGGGCAGAACTCTGTCCTGCCTAGCACACCCTGCAAGGGGAATGGGGAGGGAATGAGATGAGAATTCAGCCCTTTGGTGATTCCCAGGCCATTCCTCTATTTGAGGATAGATTCACAGGCATTAGTTATATAAACTCTCTGCCCTAAAAATAGATGGCTTCCATTCCTTTCTTTGTACTACATGTTACAGAATGTTTTCCACTGAGTTCCAGCTCTCGGCAGCGCTATTGTTAGCTGGTGGTGACGTGGATTTAGCAGCTGCTCTTACGAGCCCAGTGAAGTCACCAGCCTCCTGGACATTTCTGTTTTAATCCAAATATCTATCCCACAGGACATGCCTCTTTCTCTTTCAGCATTCCTACTAGTACTCACTAAGCTGGCAGGGGTTCCCAGTGACTCATGTTCCAGATGAAGCAGCATTAACCCATCATTTGTCTAATCTTTTCCCCCCTTCACTTCCCACTGCAACACACTGCACCTAGAATTTGGCCTTAAGCCCAGCCCTGCTGCCAAAATCCATTTGTAACTGTGGTCTCCCAGTAAACAGAGCATTCTACAGCAGCTACCCTGACAACTAACCAGGCAGCTGCTTATTCCCCTTTCTGAAAGGAATTTCATAGCAAGAGCCAGGATGTAGTCTGCACACATACACACCCCACGTTTCCCTCAAGCGTATATGCAGTTTCCTAACCTCACTTTTCCCATTGTTAATTCAGAATGGCTCATTTTCATTGTTTTGACATTCTCGATATACTCCATTTAACAGTATTCGTAAATGTTGCCTCCACATCCCTAACCAAGTTTGAGCCGTTAGAACATTGTGCTCTATTCTTTTTATGTGTCACTAGAAAATTAACTTTGAGAAGGACTGGAAGCTGATCACTCTTTTCATTGGAGGCAATGACCTGTGTTATTACTGCTTGGACAAGGTATGTATCTAGAAACTGGGCACATAGCTCTGAGTATGTGGCAGATAAACAAGGTGAGTAATTTATTCATTTCACCTTTGTCAGACAGCCAATGCCCTTGTGCCTCAAGAAAGCAATAAGAACCAATGGCACTAGAGCAACTCACTTTACAAGTAGAAAAGTCTTTTCCTAACTACTAGCCCTACAAGCTCACCATACCGATTAAAGGGTCAACCTGGATTCATTCTTTCACACGCATTATCCCTAGTAATAAAGATTTTGGGGTTTTCTACAGCGGGGGTGGGATTGTAATTTGATTTTAGGCTGTTGAATTACAGAAGGCGAAGGTGAATGATCACAGTGTATTGTTTGCTTGGGGTCTCGCATCCCCATGGCTCATGTTACTTCCTGAAATGCATTGCACTATAGGTAATGGGTGCCGGGGCTTGTGGTGAGGCAGTCATTCTCTGTTCACTCCTGTTCCCCTCTTCTCTGAAGAAAAAACAAGCAGGAAAAGCTTTCCTTGTTTCTCTGCTGCAGTCAGAACAGAGAGGCACAGTGCTGCATGCAGAGGGAGGAAGTAGTTGAAAACTTCCTGGCACTGCAAGCAGGGGAGGAGCTATCTTGCTATGGTAAAGAGACAGAAGAAACTGGAAAAGCTGCTTTCTAGTTACACAGACCTAAATTTGAATAGTAGATTTTGACCTCAGTGCTATACCACTTGCAGCGTGGAGTAGCAAGTCAAATTACAACTCCATTTTTTTCAAATTTACTGCTCTGACAGTGGAGACACAGGCTGCAGAAGGTCAAGGTAAGCAGCATTATGTCAAACTCGCTGTCAGCATACATCAGGGCACAACAGGGCAAGCTATGGGACTGCACCAGCACCCTGTGATATCAATAGGAGTCTTTCGATTGACTTTCACTGAAGGCTATATCAGGGCCAATGTCCCCAACGACATTCTCGCAATGCCACATGCAAAGTGGGATTCCATAGGTATCACTCAGTGCCTTAATTGGCCTACAGAACCACTTTTTACTGGTGATTATGTACTGGATGAAATAATCCCACTTGATTCTCAGTTCCCAGGTTTTATTCTCAAAACTTGCAGTTAGGAAAACAAATCTATTTGTAAATGGCACAGACTTGGTCAGAAGTCAGTAAAACACATTTAACTTGAGTTAGTCAGTTATTCTTCAGAGTAGACATGCACCTTAAAAGAATGCTGTCAAGAATTGTTATAAAACAAGAGGATTTGGACTGGGATTAAGGGAAAGTATTGGTCACATGTAACGTCATAATTCCTAGACAAGCTGCACATCTGTTATGACAGGAACAAAATTCAGTAGCTATCTGCACAAAAAATACAGGCTTGGGTTATTGGAGATAAAAAGGAACATTTGGTCAATAGCATAAGAGCTGTCCTCTTCCAGACCTCACTAGGGACTGGATATTACAGAATGGATCCACTGGGGTTTTCAGCTGTAATCTTTTGCACAGTAGAGAAATGACAGATGTAATTTTCCTTTTATACAGGATACCTATTCAGCAGAAAATTATGTAAAACACCTTCAGAACACTCTTGATATTCTTTACAAGGAGGTAAGATTTTTAAGATACTCCAGTGTACTGAATTCTTGGCAATCACACTTAGAAATTTCTCATCTCAGACAGTGTCCATGATCATATTTCATTGAAGGCTTTCCTCCAAATAGCTACAGTAGTAATGTTAACACTGACTAATGGTCCAATGACCTTGCTAGGTAATGGATAGTAAAGTGGTGGGCTGCTGTTTTGAACGAACAACCACCTAGGGTTCCCTGCTATGGTTGTTTGGTGCCACATCTGAATGGCATGAGCTAGTAAAAAAAAAAAAACTAGAATGCGCAAAAATCTTCCATCAGATCACGGACTCTGTAGCTTAGTTGAATTTAGAAGATGTTTTCTGAGAAGTCAAACTTCCCTGTATGTCAGATAGTGCTTCCTGGGTCTTTATAGAAAAAAATCAGAAGAACAGAGGAAGAATTTGTTGTAAGCACTGGAAAGAAAGAACCTGAAACAAAAGATGTAGCATAATAGGCTAGAAATGTAGCCTGAGGCCTACTAGAACTGGCTAAGCACACTGAAAACTATCATACTCGTTCCAAAGGGGTAGCCATGTTAGTCTAGTTCAGCAAAACAAACAAGGAGTCTGGTGGCACTTAAAGATTAACAAATGTATTTATTGCATGAGCTTTCATGGGAGCATCTGACAAAGCGGGATTTTCTTCCACAAAAGCTTGTGCAATAAATAAATTTATTAGTCTTTAAAAGTGCCACCAGACTCCTTCTTTCTATATTTTACAAATACACTTAATATACAAATGCCCCTTCTCAATGAAACGGCTCAGTCAATGGTGGGACTTTTTTTATCCCCTCAGCTGGACAAAGTTATTCCCTGGAATACCCACTTGTAGAATCCACCTGCATATAGGAAATCTCAGGAAAGTCTCAAAGGTAGGAAGTTAAAACATTATCTCTTCAATTTGGAAAACATAGAGTTCAGGAAAAAATGTACTGTTAAAGAGGCTGAAAATGTCATTGGAGCCAGCACAGTAAACCAATTAGGAATAATCCTAGATTTCCCAAAAATGTGCATTTGGCAAACCCAAGCTGTAGGAAAAGGGAAAGAGGATCTTTGCCTCATCCCTATAGGGTTAGCCATGCAGACTGTGAAGTCAATAAAAATCAAAAACTTCACCATTGGCACCAGTAGGCTAGGAGAGCTGGTGCATGGAACTGGGCTTTGGGGGTTGAGCCCCAAATCCCAGCGCTCAAGCCACAGGTTATATGGCATGAGCCCTGAGTTCCAGTGGACCAAGCCCTGGGTCTTTTCCTGGGCCAGCAGCACTTCTGGTAGTAGCACAGACCAACCCCATCCCAACCACTGAAAGAAACCTTACCACTGGAAGAAAACCCCATGACAGGAGCTAGGTTTGTTTCAGCCGTTTGGGGGGAGGGGGGACTTTTGGTGATGGGCCAGCTCCTGGAAACAAACTGAGCTGTGTGCTGCAACAAAGTGTTTGAGAACCACTGGGCTAGAGACTCTGTGGGTGCAGACAAAGTAAACATGGAAGTTACTTTAGAGGGAGAAATTCCTCTTTCATTAAACAGTATCTAATACACCAAGGAGCAAAGCAATCATGGAGGTAGCTTATAAGTAAATTAGAAAATAGGATTTATTCAATGGTGTTCAGTGCCTAATGTGGCACTAATCTGGCCAGCAAAAAAGCCAGGTGGAACATGGAGACTATCAATGACAGAAGACTAAAGAAAACTTCTAAAAGGGGTGCCCCTGTAGTGGCTACCTATCCAGAGTTACTGGAGGTGGCTTACCCAGATATAAAATGGTTTTCTGTATTTGGCATTGCAAATAGCTTTTGGAGCCCGCCATCAAGTCCTGAGTCTTAATATAGGACAACTATTGGGTTCCAAGAGACTCAGTACTGCTGTACTGGGTATGAGTAATGATGGACTATGCCAAGAAGGTGGCAACTACCTGCATCAAAGGAGCAGAACAAAACTACCCATAACAGTGTACAAAAGAGGGTTTCAGAGGGAATAACTTTGTCTGGCTTAGGGGATAATGGAAAGCCCTGCCATTAACTGAGCTGTTCCATGGTGAGGGGGCATGCATGTTAAATGTACTTGTAAGATATAAGTTGCTTTTCATTGTGCTTCATTGCAATAAACCTGGCTGGGTGCCTTCATTGCTCAGTGAATCCATGGTCATGCTGATTCATTCAATCATGAGTGCTGTCTTGGTTAACTGCACATAGCTGGGACAACACATCCACGGGGGGATGTGCATGCAGCCGACAACTGACAAGTGCTGTACACACCGATTCTAAACTATTATTTTTAGTTTGTTTTGTTTTGTTTAAATTTGCACTTCCGGTCCTATGGCTGTGAAAATAACCAGGAGAGGGCAAAAAGAAGAGGGAGGGTGGTCAATGGTTAGGGCACAGCCTTGGGACATGGCTTCCCGTATGACTGTGGGCAAGTCACATACCCTTGAGCCTCAGTTTCCCATCTGCAAATTGAGGCTAATAGCACTGTCCTGCCTCATAGTGAAGCGAGGGCTTTGGTAATAAAGAACGAGAGGTGACCATGTGCTGCATCTATACCATTCCTGGGTGGGTTTATTCCAGGAAAACACTAATTAGCTATTTAATCTTTCAGCTAACTTCCATGAGAGTGCAGTCAAATAGCTGCAGCCAACCATGGAAGACTAGGCACATTCTCCATTATCAACATGAGAACGAAACTTTTGCCTTTTGAATCTTCTGTAGGCTTCATGCTTCGGGGTCAGTGGGTCTGGCCTGGAATATCTACTGCTAGTAGTGATGCAGAATGCCATGTTGGCAAGTCACAAGGGCAAATTCTGAAGGCCACGGCCAAAGGGTCAATAGCATCAATAAACATACTATAAAGCCAGAGTGTGCTCCTATTTAGATCAGTTTTACATGGGTATAATTCCTTGGACAGCCTCAGAATGAGTCCTGATTTACAGTGAGTCCTGATTTACAGTGATGTTACTGAGAGCAGGATCCAGCCTGGCACTTTTTTCCTCAGCACAAGCACTGGCCAGGCAGGTGAACAGGGGTAACTCCAGTCTCACTATGGCTGGGGCAGTGAGCTGTGTGGGGGATGTATTTGGTGGAAATGCAAACCAGTGAAGTGAACACTTCTTTTCTGGGCTGACTCCTATTTAGCTTATAAATTATGCTAAAAATTTTTTCTATATCTAGCCCCCAAAATAAACTTGTTCACGTCATAAATCTGCACTTCTGGTGGTAGTCTACTACTCAATGGTAGCCCTGGGTTAGCATAAGAAGTGGTGTTGCTGGTCAGGCTGGAGTTGTCCTAGCAAAGCCATGTGGTAGCACAGGGCAGGAGTGGCAAGGAGTTCTACAAGCCAGAACTGTGTTGCGTTGGCTCGAGCCTTACATAGATTGTGTTTGTATTCGAGTTTGTATCCAAGACTGTTTCCTAGTATTTCTGCTGCTTCTCATTTCTCCAGCCTCATCACCCCACATCCTTGCCTTCTCCAAATCAAAATTCACATGCTTCTGCAGTGGAGCCCAAGTATGCAGTACTTATTAGTTTGAGCGCTAAACAAAGTGTGCAAGCCTCCATTTATTCTCACAGAAATGCTCCAATGAGTGAGATTGCATTTCAGCTAACTCTTAGTGGCAGCCATTGATTATCTTGATTCACATCCACTGTACATCTTCCTCCCTCTTCTACGTTGCCCTTGTATGCATTTCCCATGCAGCATGTACTCACTCTTTTCGACGAGTAGGCTCCCTATCTCATTATATAACCATGTCATGCTCTGTGCATTAACATACCTGCTTTCTGCAAATCCTGCAGCTCCCTCGAGCCTTTGTCAACATGGTGGAGATACTGGAGATCACTGGACTGCGTCAGATAGAAAGGGAAACTGCGGGATGTGTTGTTCCAGGGACGTAAGTGTGCAAATCAAATATCAATCTCTACTGGATGCTATCTTTAGGAATATTATATCACTGTGTGATGGGATCCCCAGGATGCAACATAGACTGTTTGATTGCTAAATTCTCTGTCTTACCAACCCAGGCTGCTCTCACACTGTGATGCTGTTGATAAGCTACAAACTTCCTACAGGTACCATACTTATACTGCCATCCACTGAGTTACATGAATAATATTCCACCTACTCATGATCCCTGTGATGTGGGGGATCAGGCAGTCTTTTTGGTCAAGAGCCTCCATTGCATGTGTGCTCCCTCTGAGAGGTAGAGGAATCTTTCCTTCATGGGTAGTGATGAGTCACATCTTGACTTTAGCAAAGCTTTTCATATGGTCTCCCATGGTATGAATAGATTATAAAGTGGATAGAAGGCTGGTCAGATTATTGGGCTCAATGGGTAGTGATCAAGGACTCAATGTGTAGTTGGCAGCTGGTAACAAGCAGAGTGCCCCAGGGGTTGATCCTGGGACCAGTTTTGCTCTGCATTTTCATTAATGACCTGGAGGATGGGGGGATTGCACCCTCAGCAAATCTGCAGATTACACTGAACTGGGGGGAGTGGTAGATACACTGGAGGACAGGGATAGAACATGGAGTGATAGACAAATTAGAGGATTGGGCTTGAACTAAAAGAAAGTTGATGAGGTTCAACAAGGATGAATGCAGAATCCTGCACTTAGGATGGAAAAACCTCATGCAGTGCTACAAACTGGGGACTGACTGACTTGGCAGTAGTTGTGCAGAAAAAGACCTGACTGTTACAGTGGACAAGATGCCGTGTATGAATTAACAGTGTGCCCTTATTGCCAGGGAGACTAATGGCATGATGGACTGCATTAATAGGAGCACTGGCAGCAGATTAAGGGAAGAGATTATTCCCCTCTATTTGGCATTGGTGAGGACACATTTGGAATATTGTGTCTGGTTTGGGGCACACCTACTACAAGAAGGATGTGGACAAACTGGAGAGAGTCAAGCAGAGGGCAACGAAAATTATTAGGGGGTTGGAGCACATGACTCATAAGGAGATGCTGAAGGATTTAGGCTTGTTTAATTTGCAGAAGAGAAGAGTGAAAGGGGATTTGATAGTGGCGTTCAGCTACCTGAAGAGGGGTTCCAAGGAAGATAGGCTTTTCTCAGTGGTGGCAAATGGAAGAACAAAAACAAAGGTCTCACACTGCAATGAGGGAGACCTAGGTTGGAGATTAGGAAAAACCTTTTCACTAGGAGGGTGGTGAAGCATTGGAACAGGTTACCTAGGGAGGTGTTGGAATCTCCATCCTTAGAGGTTTTTAAGGCCCTGCTTGACAAAGCCCTGGCTGGGATGATTTAGTTGGTTCTAGTTCTGCTTTGATCAGGGAGCTGGACTAGATGACATCCTAAGGTCCCTTCCAGCCCTCATCTTCTGTAATTCTAACATTGTCTGGCTATCCATGGCTACTCCACTGTTGTATCTGAAAGGCTGGTAGTGGCTGTTCCTAATCTCACAACATATTTCAGTGACACATATAGGAGTGCTTTATAAGTTCACATACAATGATGGCCCATACAATTCAACAGGAAAATAATGTTTAACAGATCAAGACTTTCTAAAAATGATACATTTGACACCATGCATGCCTTGTGAGGTATCATTATATGACCATGGTGAATATGGGGTTCCAGAGTGCTACTTGGAGGTATGGAACGTCACACATTGGTGTTAGCAAGGCAACCACACAGAGCTTAACAGTCTCTTCTCTGTTAGATATTGCTGAATGTAGGAATGATGATACAACAGAGAGTACAATCAAAGGCTGCAGCTACATTGCTTACCATTTTCAAAAGAACTTTTTTTGAAAAAATTATTTTGAAATATATTTGAAATAATTATATCGAAATAACTTTTTTCAAAAATGCTATTTTGGGAGAACTGTCCAAGGACCGCTCCTTGTCCCAAAACACCACGGCTTTTTTCCCCTGAAAGTGAAAGTCTACACCAGACTTTCTTTTTTGAAAAAAAGAAAGGCAATGGAAAACATAGGCAGGCTTTTTCAAAAAAAAGCCTTTGCCACGTCTGGCAATGGCTTTTTTCGAAAAAGCTGTCTCAAAAAAAGGTTTTTTATTTTGAAAAAGCTGTCAGGTTTAGCTTTTTCGAACAAGGGCACTGTTATCTTGAAATACCAGAACGCTTTTTTGGCAACGCTAAACCTCATTACATTTGAAAAAAAGCCTTTTTCAAGATAGCTTTTTTGAAAAAAGCCATCACCAGATGCAGCAAAAGGCTTTTATTCAGAAAAGCCTGCCTATCTTTTCCATTGCCTTTCTTTTCTTCGAAAAAGAAAGTCCAGTGTAGACTTTCACCTTCGGGGAAAAAAAAGCCATGGTATTTTGGGATAATGAGCTGGTTCTCGGACCGTTCTCCTAAAATAGCATTTTTTTAAAAAAGTTATTTTGAGATAAATATTTTGATTATATCTTGAAATAATTTTTTTCAAAAAAAGTTTTTTTGAAAATGCTAAGCAATGTAGACATAGCCAAAATGACAATATTGAGTCCAATTCTTCCCTTACCCAGTTGCATGCAACTTCTATTGACTTCAGCAGAAGTTGAACCCACTTAAATGTTGGTACAACTGGGATTACTAAGTTTTTGTTTATTCAGCTATCGAGTTAGTGTCGGGCTGAAGCCACTGACAATGAAATTGGATCTGACTATTACCACCATCCAGGAACATTTGGAACTGGAGTTCTGGCTCTGATCCAACTCTATATAAAATCTTATTTTGGCAGAAACTAATCCTCAGTCTAACAAAGCACTTGCATCACAACGTGCCTGACCTTAAGCATGTGAGTAGATCCAATGGTGTCAGGAGAACTTCTGTGCTTAAAGTTAAGCACACAGTTTGCTGGCTCTGGACCCAATGGAAGAAGTTGTGCCAGCAGCTCTATGGCAGATTGTGATTCCTTCACAAAAACTTTATCTAACCAGAAATTTTGACCCAAGATCACTGAACTAGTCAGCATGGAACCACTACAGGTTAAAATAAGTCTAGGCTGACAGAAACCTACCTAAATGCTAAAAAGTTTTTGCACTCTAGGGAACAGCAGCCAAAAATCATCATCTTCATCTCCAACACTCATTGGTCACTGAGGTGGGGCATCATGCCACAAATCACAGCATAATTTTCACAATGCTAAATTTCAAAGCCCTTCTTGCCAGGACTGACTCCACACCAGGGTCCGACAATAGTCAATGGCTTCCCCAATGCCTGGATCCCTGCTCAGCTTCAATCCTTACGTGCTGGTAAGACCGATAGCTATGGTGCAAACCCTGGAACTCAAGTCTTTGCAGGCAGGTAAATGAGGAACTGCTTTCAGATTTTTTTTTTTTTTTTAAAAGCATATTAAAGGATTAAAAGAGGATTGAAAGGTGACTTGATGTACATATCTTAAATGTATGAATACTTTCATGGGGAGAAAATACCTGGTACTGAAGTGTTCTTTAGTCTAATGGAGAAAGGTATAACAAGGACCACTGGCTGGTGCTGACAGTCGGGAAGCAGTGCATGCTGGGTTGAGTTCCCCTCTGAATGCCGTCTCAACTTCTGCAACTAGCGGAATCAACTAACCTCATTAGCACTGCCTATGAATAACTGCAGATTTGGTTCAATGGTGAAGACACTCAGTCAGGTTTATTGTTAACGAAGCATGGTGCTAGAGCCCCATAGGAGCTCCAGGTACACTGGGTTTGCATGCTGAGTAAAGCAGACTGTCTCAGTTAACAGTGGAAGTTTCTGTTATCCCCTAGACTGGACAAAGATGCCCCTGCTAGGGCCCTCTTCTTATATGCTGATACAAACAAATTTCAACTTGCGTCTCTGACGTCAGCTATTGTTCTATTCCTTGCCTCTAAATTAAGCACAACATCTACATTCATCTACCTGTCTCTACTATTTCAAGGTCAGGATGTCCCTGTACTGTCTTTCGTGACTGTGCATGCACTACTGATCCTTGCGGAGAGCTTGTACTGCCTCCCTATATTGTATTGCTGTTCAGAAGTACTTGGACTATCTCCCAGGATTATATTTCTGCAGTTACCATGTAATGGGGGAGTTTTGGAATGCTAGTACTTTAACAATACTATATTTCTCCTACTGCTTCTTAAAAATGCCAGTGCATTAACAATGCCGTGTTTCTGCCAAGTTCCTATATCAGTCAGTGAACTGGTAAGCAGGCAAGCTGTTGCAGTTTCCTAAAGCCTTTGGTTCAGGCCTCAGATCTTGCACCAAACCCAATGTTTTGAAGTCTTTCTTTCCTACTACATCTGGAAGCTGAAGCCAGACAGATTTGGATTAGGAATTAGGTACAAATTAACAGTGAGGGTGATTAACTACAAGGAAAAAAACACCAAGGTAAGCGGTAGAGTCTCTATCAATTGGTGTCATCAAATGAAGACTGAATGATTTTCTGGAAAATACATTTTAGTCAAATGTAATTTACTGGGCTCGATACAGGGATAACCTGGTGAAATTTATAGGTCTGAGATGCACAGAAAGTCAGATTGGATGATCTAATGATCCCTTCTGGCATTACTTTATCGAATACCGCTTTCAAACGTATCTGTAGCTTTCTAAAGTCTCATGTATGTAGCTTGCTACTTCTATGTCATGCTAAACGGTTTGGACCTGATCTTCAGAAGAGTTGAGAACTCTAGTGACTTCAAGTGAAAGTTGTGAGTGTTTGTTTAGCACTTCTGAAAAAAGATGATTGATGGGAAGGGGGCCCTAAAGGTTTTCTATCAGCTTTGAAACTAGTCTGGTGATTTAACATATGCATTTAATACATTAAGCTTGCTTGATCTTCTTTGAACTAAATGAGGTTGTTAACAAATACACAGGCTATGTTGGACTGGAGTTGATTTTGGTTTTTGGTTTGTTTTTTTTCCCCCCAAGGAGTGTTTGCCCATGTTTCTTAAACCCCCAGGAAAGTTCTCCTGAGCTACAAGAAATAAAAAGAATTAACAAAGATTTTCAGGTAACATCTAGATTCTCTTTCCTTAATGCACCTGTGCTCCCATCTCCCATTTTTGTCATTCTTCTCATCTTCCCCATTAAACTCTAGCACATTTTAAGAAGTTGACATAGATATATATAAAAACACAATTTCCTTTTATCCACTTTAAATGTGTTTAGATAAATTATTCTAATCTATTTACACTCTCCTCCTGTAGAAGTCTCTCCATTCATTCAATAGTTTTCCTGTCCATTTTCTGTATCCTTCTATGCCATCTAGGCTGGATTAATACTATTGAACTAGAGACATAGAAGGCTTATATTTTATAAACCTTTTTTGATGGGGAAGACAAATCTTGTAAATGACATTTTTGTTCTGCATCTTGCTCTCCCACACAGATCAAGAGCATGCTGATGGCCAGCAGTAGTCGCTATGCACAGCGTGAAGACTTTACTGTTGTGGTGCAGCCATTTTTCCGAAATACCATCCTGCCACTAGACAGTGTGAGTCATGTTTATTACCTACAGCTTTGAGGACAACATCAAGATTTATTTTAGACTGTAATGTCTGTGGGGCAGGGACTGTTCTTTTATGCTTGCACAGTCTCTGGTATATTATGGGCACAGTAAAAAAAAAAAATGATAAAAAGACAGAAGTAGGAAGAAGACTATCACTTGTGAATCTGCTGGAGATGTCAGGCAATTTTAGAAAGTATCTGAGCTGGGAATGCACTGACTGAAACCTCTTTAAAAAGCCATTGTCCAGCTCTCCTGCCATCCTCTGCACTGGCACCTTTCATGCAGTTATAGTTAGAAATGCAAAAACTCAATACAAAATTCGGTCAAAACCAATCAGTTTTCCATAGTATTTATCCTTCTGCCTTATCCCCACAAAACTCCAGTACATTTTAAGAAGTGAATTTGGATTCTCCTGAAAGGTGCCATATTAACACTTGGACCAACTACCATATTGGCAGTACTAGGGCAAATTTCCCCCACAAAACCTTTGTGTTTCAACTGTATTGATGCTCAGACTTGTGTGTTCACCTGAAAAAGCAGTCCAAGTTTCCCTGAAAGGATTAGGAACCTGAAGTCAAGCTTTAAAAATTCAACAAACAATAACTAGCCACATTCTTTCACAGCTGAATGAGGTTCAGGATTTGGGTTGATACCTCAGTGACTGACGTCCCATGAGATTCTCGGTGGTTAAATAGTTCAGCTACAGGTTCCTGGATGAAATTCAGTGGACAGTGGCATGCACCATGTTATATTATGACTAGAACTTTGACTCTCAAGATGTTGTCCGTAGGCTGCAATGAGGTGACACTCCAGGCTGGTTTATAGTAACAAAACAACAATGCCTTATCTCAACATTGATTAGACTCATGAAGTTGGTTTTCCAAATACATTTGCCTTTTAAATATGATATGGTTGTTCTCAAAGTCTGAGGAAACATTGGGGTTATTTATCATAATGAGTCCTTCTGACTTTATGGATGTTACACAAACAAGCACTGCCTCTTGATTGGTTGAAATTCTAGATGCTGATTTATATCAAATAATCTTGTATACTATTGACCCAGGAGCTGGAATCAACCTGTGGGTTTGATCCAAGAGCAGGAGCAAAGGAGCTCAAGGAAGCTGAACTAGCAGTCTTGTTCACAAGGTGAAAAAGATTCTCTGAAGTTGGGGTCAACTCTCACTTTTTTTTTTTTTTTTTGAATTGCAGAATGGGAAGCTAGACCTGAGTTTCTTTTCCGTGGATTGCTTTCATTTCGCTGAGAGGGGCTATGCTGAGATGGCCACCGCTCTCTGGAATAATATGGTAAGAGATAATAGAACAGATCTATATATATTTACAGAGGTACCCTGAATGCATGTGGGAAGAATCTCTGATACGACAAGAATAAGTGAGGTATGAATGGATAGATCAATGAGAAGGGAAGTGTCTAATGACCGGGACCCTCTTCTGCCTTTCTTAGCCTGCAGTCATGGGCAATTGCTTGGGATAAAGCCACCTCATCCTAGCAGGAAAGATAAAGCTCTTCATCCTAAGGTTACCAGATATCATGCAAAAGAAGGACATGTCCTCCTTTTTACCTTCACGTCCTCTGTCTGGCAGCCATTTTAAAATACATGATTTTGTCTGGCTTTTTACTTATAGGGGTTGAAGTATGCTGGAATGCCATGGAATACCTTATTTTTAGGGAAAGCATTCCAGGGCCCCCTAAAAACAGAAGAACATTACATTAATACTACATTTTCTCCATGTGTCCTCCAATGTCCTCCTTTTTGTACTTCCCTGTCCTCCTTTCCAAGCTTTGGTATCTGATAGCCCTACCTCATCCAGAGGAATAAGAAGTCCTTATAGTCCCGTTGATTGATATGCCCTGAAGAAGAATGTCTTCCCTGGGCAACCAGAGTTCATTAAAGCACCATAGGTAAACATTTGGTTCTCTTTATCTGCTAAGATTCTGTTTATTTGTCTTTAACAAGGTCCCTTCTTTCAGAAAATGGGGTTTCTAATGAATCTGAACAAAAGCTCTTTAGCTTCCCAGCAGCTTGAGTCCTGCTTTCTGCAACAATATGAACATTGCAGATCCTCTGCACCAGCATCCTAGAGACTGTTGCTATCCTGCTAGTCCCTGTTATTTCCTGCTGCTGTGGAAGTTCAAAGTTTACTTTCCTGAACCACAAGGATATTCACACACTGGGGGTGTATTTCTTCTTTTAACCTCCATTACAGTTTTTCTGAGAGAGTGGCAGATTTAGAGTTCTGCAGAGGCTTGTCAGGAGACACTGTAGCGGGAATGTACTGAATCAGTGCATTCCCAACTGCCCAGGGTGTTTAGAGCAGCGCTGTTCCTCTGGGGCCCTGTCATGGAAAGACGGCTGTGGACACTTTGTGCTTTCACAATATCTCTTCGCCCCAACACTTCGTTCCTGCATGGGTTCGGCACACTAGTTCATGTCAGTGGAAGCAGGTATAAATTGGGGCTGAATCTAGGCCATTCCTTTTCAATGAAATGAAGTTTAACTTGGTTGTGTAATAAGTAACTGTGCAGGATCTTCTAGAAGAGATGAAGGTAATAAATTGAGCCTGTGTCGTTGAGGCCACTTGGAAAGCCCATCTTTGGGGGCTTTCCAAAATTCCCAGTGCCCCATGCTCATTACCCAAATATAATTGTCCTTTACCCCACAACACCACGGTTTCTAATTCTGCCCAGGCTACTATTTTCTCCTCTGTCCAAATATAAGTACTGGAACAAATCTTCCATGAGGGACAATGAGGTCTTATTTCTTTAAAAAACTGATTTGGGAGCCAGATCCTCAGTTATTGCGACTCATTTTCCTGATGGCAACAGAGCTTTGTGGATTTATGCCAGCTTCAGATCTAGCCTTTTGTTTTTCTAATACGATTGGTGGTTTGTCTAACCTGTCCCTGCTCTGTGTCTGTGTCCAGAGGGTCTGTGTGACTCTTGTAAGAGTGAATTGTTTCTTCTGTTCTGCTTTTCTCAGCTCTGCCCTGTTCCCTGAAAGAGCTCAGCTCAACATGCTTCAGGCTGGTGGCGAGATGAGAGGAGTTCCCCTCAGTATGCATAAAGGGCCAGACTGTGTCTAGTCATTGTGTGGATATGCAGGGAAAGGGTGGGAATATGAAGCTTCTTCCCCCACTCTCTGTCCCTCCTGCTCTCTGCAAAGCCAAACATGGTCCCTGTCCCTGTGGTCATGGGGGAAATGCACAGAGGGCTGCTGCTTTGTAGAGAGCTGTAGCTGTTCTAGCCCCCCTCACTTCCACCAGCATACTGAGACGGCAGATGGTATGGCAGACAGCAGGCTGTTATCCAGAGCAGTGGTTCTCAACATTTTGCAGGTGGTGCAACACTTCACAGCATATCACAACCCTTCAGGACACACCAGTCCACCCACCCCAGGCCAAATCCAGTCATCTCTCTGGCTCTCCTTGACATACTCACCGTTGTGTGGAGACACAGTAATGCGTCCCAACACAGTGGTTGAGAACCACTGTTCCAGAGGGCTAGTTCAGCGTGCGCACTCTCCCCGAATGCTGAGAACCTCAGTGGAATTGTGCCTCTCTATCCCTGAGCACAGCTGTAACACAGGCTGGGCCTTGGGGCCACAATTAGGTCTCAGATTAGCAGGTTGGGGTTCCCATTTCATATAGGGATATGAATGAAGTGATCTGCTTGCTCCAGGTCTCAGCAAGCGGTGTGCACTTATTCTTTACTCCCTGCCAGATTCCTTCCCATCCTTGCACAGGAAGTACCAAGTGTACAGATAACTAGAAGACCCTAGACAGAACAGCCCAGCACACATATCATATAGGGATCCCTCTCCCCAAGACACTTGTTGTCTCCCCAAACATACAGCAAAAATAACTTCTGCTCACACCAAAGCATGCCCCAGTAGGCGGGCCAGAGGGTTTAAACTCTTGTGTGATATTGGCCTTTACACAGCAGCAGAATTCCATGACACTCGGCAAATCTTTGAATTCCGTTGGTTCACTTTATTTCATCTCTGCAGGTTTTTACAGCGTAGCTTTCTCTCCTGCTGTGCTTATTGTTAACACATAAGGCTCCATCTCCTGTGCTTGGTATATTCCTTGGCTCATCTCTCTCCTGTTTCCTTCTATCACAACTTTTTTACAAGAACATAGAGTCAGGAAGTACTCCTAGCATTAATATACTGAATCTTATCACCGGAGTCCCTTACCTTGTCTCATCTCTGGGATTATGATTTTATGCCTCTCTAGTTTAGGTACTTTCTTCTCTTTCCCCCCACTCATCACTTGTGGTCACTAGAGGCAGGAGTTTAAAAGAGTGGCACAATTGTGCTGATTTTTATTCTCTCCAAAAAAAAAAAAACCTGCTGCAAGAGAAAGTTTGGCCTTTTTCTATGGACCAAAACCTGCAACTATTATTTACAAAAAATTCCCAGTGAATTCTTTGTCTGGTAATTCTTTGTTATGGCAGAGAAGGCAACATCAAAGAAGCGTGCCTTCCACTAGAAGCAGAAGGTTGGCAAGGCTTGTGATAGTCTGGAATTCCTGGAGAGTTTGTTCTACATACAAGACAACACTTCTCCATACTTTTGGTCCTGGACTTCCAAAATGGCTGAAAATTATCCTTTGAACCATCATGTGCAGAACCCCTTGCAGGCGCAAAATAGCGTGTGATTTGATAGAACAGTGTCAACCAGCTGAGCCAGGAGCATTTTGGAGGCCTACATGACTGCTAAATTTGCTGTCCCTCTTCTCTCCTTCAGCTGGAGCCAGTTGGTCAAAAGCAGAGCTACAATAACTTCACCCGTGATAGATTGAAACTCAAGTGCCCAACTACAGTAAGTAAACAACACATGAAATCAGGGCCGGCCCAAGGATTTTTGGCCTCCTAGGAGAGCTATAACTTTGGCGCACACCCCCACCACACACATTTTAACATATATTAATGTATTTTTAAATAGAAAAAATATTCACTTCCATCTAATTTGGCACCTCTTAAAGCCTGGAGCCCCTAGGCAACTACCTGCTTCATCTATATAGTTGAGCCAACCCTGCATACAATAGATTTACCCAGGGGGCCCTCTTTGTTTTCACTTTTCTTCTTGACTGCAATATAATTCAAGCATGTTAAAAGACTGAATTCTTTTGTGGATTTTAAATAGCACAAAAATTCTCTGGTTTTGTGGCAAAAAAAAAAAAAAGTGGTTATCAGGAAGGTCTGCTCATTGGGGTTAAATGCATCATTGCCCCATGAAAATCTCTCAATTTTACCAGTTTTGTGTTTTGCATTTGGTAATCTGAAATAAATGGGTTCATCAGCAATGTCAAAGCTGTTGTGATTGGATATGTATAAAAAGGAACCTTGGGGGAGGAGGTAAGGTCATGGCTTATAAAGCTGTTGGGGCAGCGGAGCTTTCACAAGAGACAGACTGCTGAGATGGTCAATATTATTACTAAAGAAATAAGAAGTGTCCTGTCCTCAGCAGGAGTGAGTGACACATAGACTGAATGCTGATCAGAAATGTTCTGTGGCCAGTAAAATCCTTTCTCCTTCCTCTGTAGGAGAATCCCTTCCTTTTCACATCCAGAAACAGTGGATTGCAAAGTGTAGCACCAACAGGAGGGGCACATGTGCCATCAGTGCCTTACTGGGCTGTGATTTTGGCAGCAATATCTGGACTCCTGGCAGGTTCTGTACTCATTGGGGTTTTGATGGCAAGAAGACTCAAGAAATATCAGCGTGAGAAAAATGCAACATCAGAAATGAAATTAACAGCTCTGTAAACCAAATGCACCTAGCAAACTGATATCTGCCTCCACTAGGACCATGGTGAGGGAAAGAACAAGGGGATGAGAAGCTTTTGATAGCTAAACATTTTTTCAACAAATCAGACCTGTCCATTAAAAAATGGAGGTACAGGCATTGACTACTGATTGTCTGCCCAATCACCTTGATCATAGAGGACAGTGTAACACTTGCTTTAACTGGCAGGGTCTGCTGCACATTGGCCATGCCTAGGAAGGAAACACATATCTCTTAATGCATAAAGTCTTCCTCCTTCTGAATGTGCTAATTCTCTGTAGGATGGACATTGCCCAGGATGCAAGTTCTCTGCATATTCATGTATGGTGTAGCCTTATGAAGTGCATGCCCACCTGTTTTTTTGGGTTTTTTTGTGGCTTTATTTTTTGGGGGAAGGGGGTGGCAGTGGGAAGGGAAGGGTACACTGGGTAGAAGATAATGATTAGGGATCATTGTTATGGATTTTTAACTATTCCTCCTAAAAAGGTAAGAAAAGCAGCACTATCTTTTGTTGGAGAATCAAGTGAGGATCCTGAGTTAATACAACAAGACTCGGGAAGGTGTGGGGTAAATGGAAATAACAGTCTCTGCAGAACGTTTCACCACCAGCCCTGAGTATTTTAAAGTAATTTTCAAAACCAATCCCTGCTCGCTGCTGAACCATCTCCAAAGAAGGCAGATAACTTTCCATCTCCAGAGAGGGCAGATAAGTAATAAGTGCAACTAAGGATTGCAGTTTCTCAAAGCAGACTCTCTCCTCTGTCCAGAGCTGTATATCTAGATCAGTGGGTTTCAACGTGTGGCCTAGTCAGCACACAGCCTGTGGCCTATGTGACATCCTCAGAGCCATACAGTGTAGGTAGTGCATATATTGAGTGAATGCAGCCCACAAAATACATAGAGAACTGCATACGCAACTCAGAATGATAGAGAACCACTGGTCTAAATCTATCTTGTGGTTTTATACTGCTGCCCATTGCCGTAGTATCTACCATCTTGGCAAGGGCCCTCACTCATTCATACGCTTACGACTAGATTCTGTGCTCCATCTTCTGAAAGGTGCATCCTCAGCTGCCCAGACTCCCAATAGTGCTCAGCAATATAGAAATACCCGCAACACACTCTGCTTTTGCTGGGGCTCATAGGAGCATGAGCAGAGATTGTTTTACATGGACTCTATACTGTTCATGAAAGGGAGAGGATTTCCCCATCCTACTGCAGCTCTTGCATAGCCCTACACGCTGCCACAACAGTTCAGAGCCAAAATGGGGCCCTTAATTTCCATTTGGTAGAAATACCTTCTTGCAGATTTCCCATCTGCACAGAAATAAATGCAGAGCAATATTGACATTTGAAAAAAACATACACACACACAAAATTCATGCAGTTTGCAGCTGTTTCACAGGCAAAATTGTTTCACTGAAAATAGGAATGCAGACCATTCTCTGTGCACTTGTTAAGCAGAAGTAACATTAAACTGGAATGAATACCACTGACTTCTGAATAAAATATTTGACGCTGTGCTCATGTATTTATCAGTTGATGATAATCCCACCCTCTAGTGGCTGGAGGCTTGAAAAGACATCAGATGCATCTGTTGCTAAACAAGCAAGGGATAATACCCATCTCCTTCAGAAAACGTCCTCGCTCTCCCCTGCCCCTACCCCACACCCAGATTAGTAGAAATGATGGAATGCAATTTACCCAGTTCTTGTACGGCAGGATGGTCCAATGGTTAGGCCACCAGTCTGACAGGCAAGAGACTGGAATTCTGGTCCCACATTGTCCTTGATATTGGAATACGACAGTGGTTTCACATCTCACAGCAAAACACACCATGGTGTAGGACAGGAAGTAAAAAAAAATACTGTTATTTATTTGAAACTTCAGGGGGCTTTTAAATCAGCAGAATTTTGCTTTAGTACCCTGCATTTACAGAGAGGGACAACAGAGGGCCTAAACCAGTGTGGAAGGATAAAACATGAGGATGATTGCTCAGTCATCTGCCAGGATCAAACCCAACATCAGCTGTTAACTCATGAGCAAAAAGAGTAACTATCTGGTGTGAGTAACAAGCTGGCTTTCTTTGCTGGAGCCAGCCACTAGAGCAAGGGTCTCAAACACGTGGCCCATGGGCCACATGCAGCCCCTAAAGCTATTTCCTGCAGCCCGCAATGACACTATCATCACTGATATTTGCAATGTCATTGTATGGAAAGGTTTCAGTAGTGTGGCCCTTGGGCTAATGTACTAGTCCTCATGCAGCCCTGCACTGGTCCTCATGTGGCCCCTGTGGTGATTTGAGTTTGAGACCCCTGCACTAGAAGAAGACATGCTCGCACACTGAGATACTGTATTCTCTATGGACTCACCTAGATGGATACCACGGCCGTGGCCAACCTCAGACATAAACGAGACAAGTGACATTTGGGGCTATTCAGAGGTATCACTGATGCCTGGCGCATGGGGCACATGCCCCAAATCCCAGCGCCAGTGCCCTGAATGTCCGGGGCAGCTCCTGCCTCTCCCGTTTCCGTTCCTGGCCAGAGATCCAGGGCCCAGACAGTGCCGGGGGTGCCTGCCTCTCCCAGCCCTGTCCCAGGTCAGGAATACGGGGCCAGCCTAACGGTGGCGAGAGCCGGAGGCTGGATCAGGCCTGGGCAGAGAATCAGGGTCGCAGGGGTGGGGCCTGTGCCTGGGCCCTGGGTCTATCCCCAGGGCAGCAATGCTCCTGGGGCTATGCATATGAATTCATAGAGGGTCAGTGCAAATGCTGCAGCAGTTTCTAAGTTGGCCCTCTGTTGGTCTTCTAACCTGCTACCAGAGAAGAAGAAACAGCCCACAGACTCGAGAGAGAGCTCACTTCTTTGAGGGTACTATGGTCACTTGAAGACCTGCAAAGCTTAAGACTCGTACTGAATATGGTGTCCCTCTTACCCATTATGTCACCAAGCATAAGACTCATTCTCTCTCCATTCCCCAAGCGAGCAGCTGCCAGATCTTCCAGGTTGAAAGCATGTGATTACTATGATTGGGTCAAAGGTCTTAAAAACCTAGTAATCATCTCTTGCTTACATGCATGAGTGCTATGAAGAAGCTCACTTACTCACACATCTCTTCACACTTGCCCTGTGGCATGGGCTGAACAGTTTCTGCTGCTCCTGCTGCACCAGTTGAAAAACCTGTTCACCTCTTACCAGCCCAAGCTTCCTTCTCCTTAGAGCTGCCAGTAATCTGCCTTGTAAAGTACATAAATACATCAGTGTGTTAATTAGAACATGTAGCCAAGTCATATTCCCTGAGCTACCGCTTGTTTACATTCATCAGTGACACACTCGGCCTTTCTATAAGGTCTTTGTCTGAGGATCCCAAAGCACTTTGCAAATGTTAATGATTGGAATTATGCATCCCAACACTATTACTACATTCATTTTACCAGCGATGAAATGTATGCACAAAGCCCAGGATTACACAGTGAGTCAGTGCCAGGGCAGAAATTAGTACATAGTAGTCCTGTTTCCACACATGCACAGCCCAACTTTCTGCTTTGTAACTACTGCCCAACCTGAGTGAGTAAACTAGGAAAGGCACCAGTTTTAAGCATGTTTGTCTGTTAGCTGTTTAATGTAAACACAGCAGCACATTCCTCATCTCCAGCAGTAGAGAGTGAAGCAGGGAGTTTCACTGTATGAAGCTTCAAGATGACTGAGAATCACAGCTGTGCTGATGTCACATTCCCTGTGGGGGAGCATTCAGCAATGCTTTGGCAGAGGTCCAGCCCAATTACAATTATTACAGGGCGGAGAGGAGAGTCAGAGAAAAATTCAGTGGCCGCTGTCATGTTCATACTTGTTTCACCCACACCCCAGCAGTTACTTTGCCAGCATCAATTTCCTGTCAGCCAGAATGCAAAACTGACCTGACATCCTCTTGGGACTTATTTACTCAGTGCTGGAGAGAGTGCAAATTGGGGTTTAGAAGAAAGACTTGTGAATTCATCAGGGCAGGTCTATGTTGTCTGCCTTTTTCAGAGAGTAACTTGTGTCTCTTCATTCAAATCCCGTACACCCTACACACACACTGCGCTGGTTTGAGGGGCGGGGCGGGACGGAGCGGGGGCCTCCCTTCAAACCATTACCCAGGTGCCAGGGCGATGTTGCAGAATTGACTTCCAGATTGGCTGAGCAGGTCTTCACAGATCCCACCGGTTGATCAGGAAGTTCGAACTGACAGTGGCATGGTGAAGACCTGCCCTCAAGCACTAGCAGGGTCTGCTCTTATGTCTCACTGTAAGGCTATAGACCTGGCTGAAATTTTTACAGGAAAAAAATTTCCTGGTGGAACATGTAGTTTGTTGATACTGGAATTTCCTATTGGAAAAATGTCAATTAGTTTTTCTTTTCCGGTTTCCCAGTACTGCAAGTCAAAATGAAAAAAATTGTTTCAAAAATGGCCTTTTGAAACCAGCAAAAAACAAGCAGTTGTGTGGCAATTAAAGACTAACAGATTTATTTTTCGCATGAGCTTTCGTGGGAGAAAAATGCCACAACCTTCTTGTTCAGAAGTGAAAACATTCTGACATGTTGACTTGCTTGGTCTTTGACTGAGTATATTTTTAAATGGGTTTTGAAATTGTCAATTTGACCCTCATTTTGATTTTCTGTACTGGCTTTTGAAATGGAAAATGATGTTGACTTGTCAACATCTCCCATGGACTGAAAATTCCATTTTCTGAGAAGCTCTTTTAAATTCATTTGTGTGTGTCAAATGCTTTGGGTGCATGTCCATCTTCAGTGCAGAGTTAACTTGAGTGACTGATAGTTGAGTTACTACTTTGGTGTTAGGTTAAAAGGACTGAGAGTCGCTGTAAGGTCCTGTAGCCACACTGGTGCTGCACTCACTTGCCCAAGCACAAAGACTTCTGGAAGCTAGCCCATGGTTCTTAGTGTCGCACTTAGCTGAGCTGCTCCATTAATTTTTTTCCAATGTATTGTGGGAGACCTTGTCTTTCTTTTCTGGGAATGTGGATGGAAGTGACGTTACCTTCACAACTCACTACAGCCAAGCAGTTTCAGCTCCGAGTGCTTCAGATTTCTGTCCATGACCTTTGCTCCAGTCAGCGGAGAAGCATGGATCCTAGTCTGAGCAATGGCCTGTGCCAAATGTTGGCATTAACGTAAGTTTAATTTTGGAAGGAGGAGGCAGATACATGATTGTGAGGCGTGCAAGAGAGAAAGAGACAAAGATTAGCTGTAGTAGGGGTGTTGCCAGTGATAGACAGGGACTAAAAATCAACTCTGGCATAAACACAATGGCCAGGTTACTGCTGGGCCGACATGCTGGGAGAGGGGCTGGAGAAGGGAGTGGCTGCCATGCTACAGCCAGAGTGCCACTTGCTGGGCACGAGGGGGAGAGGGCACTGCCCTATAGCCAGGGTGCTGTTGAGCCCACATGGTGGGAGAGGGATGGGAGAATGGGGTGGCATCAGAAGCAGCCACTGTGCTCTCTTTGGCTATGTCTACATCTAAAAGTTTAGTTCGGACTTGCTTAGTGCGAAGTTACAATTTGAACTAACTAAAAAATTTTAGCTCGAGCTAGGCAAAGCCTAGTGTAGCAGGGATCAAATCTGTCCAGATTAAGCCTCCTTAATCCAGACTAATTCGCTTGTTTAGAAATACCCTTTGTGCCACCACTGGGACCCTTTGGTGGGGGAGGGAAAGGGTTGGGAACAGGGAGTGGCTGCCACACTGCCGGCCTCGCTGGGAGGCCTGAAGAAAGGCGCCTGTGGCAGGCCATCTGTAGGGTTTGGTTTGGTTTTTCCTCAGGAAGACTGACCCTTGAGTCCACTGGCCTCTCTGCCTTTTTCCAGAACTGCCTCCTAGCCAATCTGCCTGTGGGTATTGCCCTTTTGTGGGCCCATTTTCCCCACTTCCAGACAGGCTCAAGTTGCTGTTTTGCAGATCACGTACATTTCTAGCACTAAATTATATTTAACCACCCCCAATAAGCCCCATAGTGTAATCACCGTATCATTTACTGCATGCGTGTGAAACGATGTTACTGGGCAAACATGTCACAGTGTGTCTCAGCTGCCACCCAGAACAAATAAAGATTCCTTTCCATACAAGGCTGAGGCCTAGCGGCCTGTCTTACCAGGGCCAGGAGCACCTGATCTCCTGGCTCACATCATCTGACAAGCCACCCCACTTGCCCTAGTTTGCAGAGCCCTCCTCAGCTGTAATCCTCCATCAGGGAAGCAGAGAATGTGATGCATTCTGTTTGCTGGTCTGCCAGGAGAATGGAGGTCTGCTTTAATTGTTAGCATAATGCTGACCCTGGCTAGCCTTTGACCTGAGCACTGAGGCTCAGTCCGGGAGTTGCGCCCATGCTCCACTAATCCCCCCGCTGCCGTGTGGTCGGCGGAAACCAGACACTCACATCAAAGGCTTTTATTTTGTTAGATCAGACTTTAAAGGAAAGCATTCATGAGATAAAGGGAATCTGAGCGACTGGGGCTATGCCTGCCTCTCTAAAATGAGTTCTAAGCTTGTGTTATACATCAGTGTCCTTTCATGCAATCATCTTTGGAGACTTAGCACATTCTCCTTCCTTAATACATTCTAATTATAGTTTAGCTTGACTGCTAGCAGAAGCCGCTTTTGGTTTCTTTTTTTAATTGAACCGGGTAATTGAAAGTTAGGTCATTCTGAAATCTTTCCCTGCATAAAACTAGAGGAGTCCAGAAACCTATTGGAAATGCATTAGCTTCTCCTCGCTCCCTCTGCCCCCACTGGAGCCCATCCAGATGGAACACAAACAAGGAGAGGACAAATGAACAGCTCTCTGCCTCTCTGAAAGCATGCACTGATGTCAGATCCCATAAAGTGGTGTTTTAATCAGCATACACAAAATGGTTCTCTCTCTCTAGATGCCCCAAGCAATTCTTCATACAGAAACACTGGCTTTCACGGGAGAGAGGATTTGTTTTCCTTCTTGCTTAAAAACAAAAACCAAAGTAGTGGCTTTGTCAATGCTTTTGTGAGGGGTTTGCCTGGCAGCCCTGGACACTGAATTTTATGCACCAAGCTGGTATAGTATGGACAGTGGTAGGAAAAGCTCCTACCACATAGGCTCTCTTGATACATCATCCTGATTTGAGAGCCCGCTTCAGGGGGGAGCTGCTGGACCAGTCACCTTGGGCCGTAAAGTCATAGTGTCTGGATAAACTGGACAAAGTACTCACAGTGCAGTGCAGGCTACACTCCTACATTGGCCAGGAAATGACTTAATAAAGCCTGGTAAGACATGCAGGTAGTAGGAGGTCTGGACCTCAGTTCTGTTCCAGTCTAAGTAGCTGAATCTCTCTGGCTCAGTTTCCCCATAAGTAAAATGGGGCTGAAAAGGCTTACCTAGCACATGAAGCTGGATTGGTAAGGCTTAATTCAGTCAGGTCTATAAAGCAGTTTGCAATTATTGGATGAAGGCTGCTAAAGGAGAACCTGTTGTTTATTAGTTATTTATTTAGATTTAGTCCAAACTCTTTCCTTCATGCTATTTTGAAATGTCTTCAGTTTTTACATTTCCCTAGCAGACAGAGAGCACTGCTAGGAAGTAGTTGTAGGATGCATCCAGCTTCTGGCTGTCTGCCCACAGGTGTGCCTTCAGGTGAACTCCCCTACTGTTTGCCTAGCTTAATGACCATGGTAATTGATGAGTTGAGACAAATCTCAATGGCACAGTTTAAAGACAAATTTTAGTCTCCATGCAGCACAGAGATTACCTCACTCCACACCAGAAAAAGCAAAAACAAAACTTGGTAATATGAACAGGCTACTATCAGTGTAAAAGCAGTCAGCTGTCCCCATCAGCTGTTTTTAATTGACCAGCCTGCTTCACTGTTAAGTGGTTTCCTAATTACAGTTCATGCTGTATTCCCCATATTGCACAGCTATGCATCATGAGCTACTGCTGTGGCGGCATGTTGTAGCATAGTACTGCCTTAGAATTAATATTTTGCTCACCATTGCAATTAAAGGAGGATTAAAGGTGGATTTGTGGTAGCTACATTCTTAATTTTCTAATGCCATCTGTGTCCAGCTGTTCACAAGTTTCTCCTCATAAAGCCTGGAGGTAGTGCCTTGTGCAGCTTTTTAAAAATAACTCAGGGAGGGATACATTTCACAAATGCCTGCAAACTACTACTCTGGGCTCCTGTGAGGTGGCTCCCAAAACTTCAGGGGGCTTTAGGGTTCAGCTAGGATCTACCCGAGTCTCCCCACCCACCTCCCAGAAAATGAAAACTATTGGGATCCCTTGTTTTTCACAGCTCAGTTACAACCTCCTCTTCCCTTCACTCCTTGCTAGCACAGACTTCCCTTCTCAGCCCCCTCAGTCTCATTCCTAGATGAAGAAATCTAGCCCAGTAAGCTGCCCTCCCTCAGCAATCAGCTGTAGTGTGGCCAACTTCGGGCAGTCTAAAATTCTGAGTCAGAACTCCTCCCCCCCCCAAAATCATGAGATTTAAAATAATACAAACATTTGGGGTTATTTACTTTCTATTGTTGGAGCCCTTGGGGTTCACAGTTGCAAGCAGTTTGACACCAAATTACAGGTTCCAAAAGGGCAGTCATGGTAGTCTAGTTCAGTAAAACAAACACTGAGTCTTGAGGTACTCAAAGGCTAACAAATTTGTTTATTGCATGAGCTTTCATAGGAGAAAATCCCACTTTGTCAGATGCTTTGGAGATGGGGGAACTTGCAGAATAGGAGGCAATAAGTGCTGGGGAGTGTACCTCAAGGGAACAGGTCACACTGTAATAGCAAATCAAAGCAGCTGTTAAGATTCAAACACTGGGGAACAGCATACAGAGGAAGATGAGGTCAATTCACCTGGTGTAATGAGAGTAAAATCTAATGTCCCTGTTAAGTCCTGAGGCAATGCAACTGAATTTGCAAACAAATTCAATCTCAGCAGCTTCTCTTTGAAGTCTTGATCTAGTTTGTATTCATCTGTCTGAGCACTGCAATTAGGAAATCATTAATGGAGTGATCGCAAAGATTGAAACGCTGACCCACTGGTTTTAGAATGTTGTGATTTCTGATGGCAGATTTATGCCCATTTATTCTTTTATGCAGAGACTGTCCTGTTTGGCACAAAATTAAGTCAATTTCACAAAACTTTCATTTCAGAAACATGAGAGTGAGAGATGTTCTGGAAATGTCAAAACATCCCACATTGATAGGTTTTACAACAACTTTTGGGTCAAATTCTTAACATTTGGTATTATAGTGTACATTACAATATAGAAGTTTGAACAGTTGAAATTGAAAGGGAATGAATTTGTCAAAACAAAACATTTTAATTGATCCCAAATTATTTTAATTTTATTACAAAGGTTATTACAAATTTTAATATTAATTCTGAAATTTTCACACTTCATTCTGATTTAAAACCAAACCAGATTTTGAAGTCCTTCATGAAACAGAATTGTCATTCTGCAGCCAATGCTCATGCTGACAGTGCAGGGATGAGTGGAAATGTAGAGAAAAGACTAGCAAAACTCTATTTCAATTTCCCATAAATGTTTGGAGTCCAAGTTTTGGACATAGGTTTGTGACTGGTTCTCTTTGCCAAGGCTCTCAACTCATTGAAATCCATAATTGGGGACCTTCCTTCATGTGCAAGCGCCCTTCAGATTTCTTTAATAATCAAGGATGGAAGTCATTGACCAGAAGTTGAAGGTGAGCAGTTGAAACGTCCTGTTCTGGTTAGGTTCAGGGTACACCTAATCTGTGTTTTCAACCATTCCTACTCTGTTCTTTGCCTTCCCAGACCTTGGTCATTAGCAAAAGGGAGACAGGATTCCCCACTTCAGTTTGGCTCCCCCTTCAACTTCTCAAGAGAGAGAGTTAGAACAGAACGTAGGAAACTTACCTGTGCTGTAACTGTTCTGCGGATACAGCTGGCTGCATTCTTCCACGTACCTCCTCATCTACACACTCCTTATTCATGGCTTCACAAAGACCTGAGACCTTCCTATCAACCTCTGCCTGGCTCTGGTCCAGGTGGCCATCCATCAGTCCAGTAGAAGAAGCTGGATTAGTGGAAGGGTTTCTCTGCAACTGTGGGGCCTTTCCCCAGCTTCTCTTGTCTACATATTGAGACACAGTGCCTGTTGGCAGCATCTACTGACTCGTTGGATTCCTCCTCAGAGCAGTAAGTGTTGTCTCGAGTTCTCTGCTTAACTCCTCATCTAGATCCCCTGTTTTGACAGTGTGGCCTATGCGCCTGTCCTGTTTTTCAGTCTTGTACCCTGCCATCATTTATGTGGCTCCTTTAGCCTCTTCTGATGGGCCTTCTGTTGTTGATGTTCTAGTGGATTCTGCCCATCATTCCAGAATTTAAATGGGTTGGTATTCTTCTTTATGAAACAAAGACAAGAAGAAACCAAAACTGAAGGTAATGCCCAAGTAGGTGACTGCGGAGTCTGGATTCCCATCCTCCATGATC